>JARGCV010000567.1:315000-402500 GCA_034064705.1 Bothrops alternatus
GACTGAAGAGAGTTAAGAAACTCGAAATGGCTATATCAGAAATCCCTTATTTCTTTGTCAACAATTTTAAACAACATATATATATTTGTGCTTGCAGGATGGCTCTGGGTTGAGCTGAAACAAGCAAAAAGGAAAGAATGATTCCTTCCTCCCATATTTGGGTTTACAGGGTGCAGTCTAAAAAATAAACACTTGACACATATCCTTACTCCCTGACTACTGACAAAGCGGGAGAGAACTTGTGGCTCAATAGGTTAAAGCATCTGCTTAGCATGCAGACTGCCCAGGTTCGAATCCCGGAAGGGTGAGTTCTGACTGAAGAGAGTTAAGAAACTCGAAATGGCTATATCAGAAATCCCTTATTTCTTTGTCAACAATTTTAAACAACATATATATATTTGTGCTTGCAGGATGGCTCTGGGTTGAGCTGAAACAAGCAAAAAGGAAAGAATGATTCCTTCCTCCCATATTTGGGTTTACAGGGTGCAATCTAAAAAATAAACACTTGAAAACATATATATGTTTTCTGAGGTTTTCGCGGGTGTTTGTATGTAGGTCTTTGGTTCTTCGGGTTTTCTCCCGCGTAGAATTTGAAGTGTCTTGGCAACGTTTCGATGAAATCTCATTCATCATCTTCAGGCTGGTGCTTTTGGCTTCTGCTTCTAGGAGCAAGACTTCTGGCTTCTGCTTCTAGGAGCAAAGACATATATATATGTCTTTGTTTATTTGGGTTTTCTCCCGCGGGTCTTTGGTTATTCGGGATTTATTATATAAATGAATCCATTGCTCAACAGCTGAGTCCTGTTATAATGACATAGCAGTGTGTGTGTGTGTGTGTGTGTGTGTGTGTGTGTGTGTGACCACATCACAGTGAGAATGGCTAGCAGCGCTCCTTTAATTAATAAATAAATAAATAAATAGCAAGCATTGGATCAAAGCGGAAGGAAAAAGTAACTATGCCACAGTGGTTTGTTTTCAGCAGCAGACTACACTGCTAAAATGTAATGACTTCATCAACAGAGGACTCCAGACAGAAAATAGGTGATTGTCCATGGATTATTTACCACCGGTATTTAAAAGACTCTTTTCCAAATCATGATCTGGGTAGATGTTTGGCAACCCAGAAAATCAGGATTAAGTAATCATAACTGCTACTCAATGGTGTAATATGTCTCTAGAGGCTAGAGCTTCTTCCCATTTTGTGACGGCAAAGGATATTATGGTCTGAACCAGAGAAGACCAAGCTATTGGATCCACCTCATGTCCAATTTGCACGCTGAGCCTATAAAAAAAGCAACCTTACTTGGCTCCAGAGTCCCTTCTACCTACACCTGTCAGGGTCAAGTCACCAACTTGTCAAAACAAATTATTCAGGTCTTTACTTTTAATGTCACCTTTGGGTTTTCTCTGAAAACACTAGTCAGGGATGTCTGCATTAACGAGATAATGCAGTGAAAAAGCACAGAGTGATATCTCGGTTGTAGAGAAGCACCAGAAATAGTGAGAGCAAAAAAAAAAAAAGAGAGAGAGAGAGAGAGATTCCTGCTTCCATTACCTCTCCCTGTCCCAATTAAAATCTGTAGAAATTGAGAGAGAGAGAGAGAGAGAGAGAGAGAGAGAGAGAAACAAAACCCATACTACTCTTTCTTCCCAAAGCAAAGATTTAATATCCCTTAGCCAGCATCAGATGTTTGTAAATAGTTTACTGAAAGGTATTTCACTCTGAATCAAAACACTTTATGGAAAGACTGAAAAAAAATGGCAACCCAATAGTTGAATGAATAGAATAGAATAGAATAGAATAGAATAGAATAGAATAGAATAGAATAGAATAGAATAGAATAGAATAGAGTAGAGTAGAGTAGAGTAGAGTAGAGTAGAGTAGAGTAGAGTAGAGTAGAGTAGAGTAGAGTAGAGTAGAGTAGAGTATGGGAATAGAACAGAACAGAACAGAATAGAATAGAGCTGGAAGCACCTTGGACCTTTCTTAAAAATGTCCAGTGATGGAGCACCCACGATTTCTGGAGGCAAGGTGTTCCACTGGTTAACTGTCCTCACTGTCAGGAAGTTTTCCCTTAATTCCAGGTTGCTTCTCTCTTTGATCAGATTCCAACCATTGTTTCTTATCCTTCCCTTTGGTGTTTTGGAGAATAGTTTGACACCCTCTTCTTTGTGGCAGCCCCTCAGATACTGAAATACTGCTATCATATCTCCCCTTATTTCTTCTTTTCTATTATAGGTGTGTGTGTGTACTAATGTGTATGTGTATGTATGTATGTATGTGTATATATATATATATGTGTGACCCCAATATTTTAAAAAGTGTACATTTTGAGAACATTAAGATGATCTCCTACAAAGACAGTCTACAAACACTACATAGGTGATCTCATTAGAGTTAAAAAATGAACATGACTAAAGGAAACTAAAGGAAAAACAAATGATTTAGTGGGTGATTTCAACCTCAGTAAACTTTTAATTCTATAACTATTTATCCTTTTGAATGACTTCCTGATGTTACTGGGATTCTTTGGAATCAGGCTAATTTTGAATCCATGGGTCTGTGTTTGTGTTTGTGTGTGTATGGATTCCTACTGACCCATAAATCTAACAAATGAAGTTGTCAATTTTTTTGACAGCAATTCTCACCACTACTAGATACTTTTATTACCAGACATGGCAGAACAAATGGGGGAATATGTCCCATAAAGTAATAAATTGCCCCATTAAAAAAGTCCTCAATTTGGCCTAACCTCAAAAACCTAAAAGCAGCTGCCAGCAATCTTATTGTTACATTTCTGCAAGGGCTTCAATGGATAGATTCCCTGAAGAAGATCTCAAAATGACCAAAGGAGCCCAATTTGTCCACCAAATTTCTAGGCTGGAGCTTGGCTGTCCAGCAGCAATCAGATTTTGATGATTCTCCAAGGAATTAATTAGGTCAGGCTATTAACTAGATGGCCCATTCTCTTCACAGCATTGATGCTGACCAAAGCAATCTTAAATTACAGCCTTTGAGTTTCTTTGTTCATTCTTGCACATTCTTGCCCCAACAGTAATGCCAGTGTGAACGTAGGTGAGCAATACATCAAATGAATCAATTAAAGAACTAAAAGTGAGCATAGCCTTGACCCAAGACTGCAAATGCTGAATTACAATGCAGCATTGGGACATGTCATCTTTCTTGGCTGAAGTGCCTTCAGATGTTCTTTGTATTTCAAATGGACAAAGCTAGTTTGCCCTTCAAGACTCCACTCTAGTTGAGACATCCAAACTTCACATACCTATCTTCTAAAAGGACCAGAATACCTTTCTTATTAGCCATTTATTTTCATTTTCACACAATGAAAATGAGAAACAGCAAGAGAATAAGGACACCATGATATTTCAGTTGGCTGCATATTCTATGGATATTAGTACTTTGTGTCTTTGATAAATGGTCAAGTTTTGTAAGATTTTATAACATTGTTTGGGGTAAAGAAATTAGATAACCAAAATGTATGTGCCAACATTACTGGAAATGTAATTTCAGAAGCATGTACTTTTTGAACCTTTTATCCTATAAATCATTAGGGGTACCAAAGACTGACACAGTGAGCAAAATACTCTCTCTTGGGACCCATCTTTATCTCTGTTGTGCTTTTTCTCATTGGAAGATAAATATTCTTAGGCTGTCCTCCATGGCCCACCTCATATTGAAAGAACAGTATTTCTGTCCTTCTTCTTTTCAATTGCCATCACTCATGTCTTCAAGGAAATGTTCCTTGCCCTTTTACACTGCCTGGGGTAAGCAACAAAATTGTGGATTTTGGTTTCTTCTTATCCGCATTAGATTGGCTTGTCATTCCTGTGCTGGTTAGAAAAAAATTTAGCTAACACTATAGGACAGCAATGTCTGATGGTGCCATCTGGTGTCATCTAGTGGTCATCAAGAAGTTTGCAACTCAAATGTAATATCTCTAGTACCGTTGAATCCCAGAGCCATTATTCTGAATCTTTCCTTATTTCTGCTACAAAGGAAGTTTCTGGGGTTTAGATAAAATCTGGAAAGTAAGCTTAAGAAATTATCTTAAGGAGTTTTCTTTTGTTTTTGTTTTTGTTTCAAAAGAAAAGTCTTACAGTATGTTAATAAGTATTAACAACATAAACAACATTAGTTTCATAATCTGCAACCAGCCCAAACAAAACATAATAAAAGTTTGAATTAAATCATACGTTGGTGCAACTAACCTTCTTTAATTGTCAAGCAAGCAGGATTATTGTTCGAAAATCTGACAATGATACCAGAAAGTTTTTGATATTGATCAGGAAATAAAAAAGGTAACCTGACATTCAGCTGCCAAAAATGAACTGGATTTGACTGTATATATTTGCCCCTGAACATTCCTTAGATTTAAATTCCTGCAATGAATATTATGGTCCATAGAGAATTCTGTTCTTGGTCTTTCTTTCTTACATGGGTAGAAATCAACATGGAGCAATCACACTGAATTTTATCAGTTCCAAACTGTATATAAATCAAAACTGGACAGCATGTAAGACATCCTCTTTTGAGGATTCAGATTTCAAAAGAAATTTTCCTTTCCTTTCCTTTCCTTTCCTTTCCTTTCCTTTCCTTTCCTTTCCTTTCCTTTCCTTTCCTTTCCTTTCCTTTCCTTTCCTTTCCTTTCCTTTCCATTCCTTTCCTTTCCTTTCCTTTCCTTTCCTTTCCTTTCCTTTCCTTCCCTTCCCTTCCCTTCCCTTCCCTGTTTCTTTTTGTTTCCGTAAATCATGTGATTAAAGATAGAATACCACCACAGCTGTCCACAATGGGAGGATCTTTGAAAAATGAAACCAATTTCTTCCTCCTAATCTAAAAATATGGGTTGTCACAGGCGTACAGAAACCACAACTCCTGGTGGCATTCCCCATCAATTTGTTTGGGTGATTATTATACCTATGCCTTGATAACAACTGTTTTTTTTCCTCTTTTTTTTCTACACAGTTTTACAAAAATTCATACAATACTCTGACAGGAGCACCTGTGAAGACTGAATACAGGACTCACAGAAGTGGCGTAAAGTAATTAAAAAGTAATGTAGAGGGGTTTTTTTTTAAAAAAAAAATGGTATCCCAGGACCATGAAGTCTACATTGTATATATATTTGCAAACAATGCCATTTTAATAGGGCAACAGCAAAGATAAAAATAGCAAGCATGCAAGACTTCACAAATGTTTTGGGGTTAATGTTCAAATGCACATTTTGTTGTAGATGAAAAATCTCAGATAAATTTGTCTCCATCTATTTTTGTTTCTAATGTCTCTCAAGAGCATGAATACTCATTAGTCTCTCGCAACTGAAGGCTACTCCCAGACCTCACCATTATTATTGCTGTAGCTGCAGAAGTGACCTGGCTAGGACTTACAACTGGATTTGAGCCAGTGAAAAACTCATGTATCATTCTAACTCACAATGCCATTATATAGGTGTTATGGCTCAGAGGCTCAATGAAGCTGGAGAAAGTCTGTATTCTGGTGGTTTGAGCCCTAGCATTGCATGGTGGAGTGAGCTCCCGTCACTCTCCTCAGCTCCGATCCACCAAGCAGTTTGAAAGCTTGTAAAATGCAAATAGATAAATAGGTACCACTTCAGTGGGAAAATAATGGTGTTCTGTGCAGTAGCTGGTGCCAGATCATTTCCAATATGATGCCCAAGGCATCATTGGCGGGGTGAAAGGCCCTGGATGTCATTACAGAATGCCATTGAATCTTTCTGATTATGGAGCTAGATTTTAATTTTTTTTAAAAAAAGGACAAATAAAAGAATTTGGGGATGAATGGAGCAGGAGTTCCTGATTTACATCACCCATAAAACATGTTTAAGCATTGAACATTTAACTATTTCCATTTTCAGCTAGAAAACCCATCTGCTGTTTCCTGCTAAATTTAACACAACTGGAGTCCACTATTTTAAGGTAAAGGTGTGTATTTAGGTTGGACCTTGAAAGGTTTTTTTTATATAAAAAAGAAGTATAATAATTTAATGTATTAGTTCCAAAATCATATTCCCAAGGAATTAGGCTGGCTTTAAAGCTTTCCCTGATTTTTGTAACATGGTTTCCACAGATCGTGGGTCTTGTTATTCAAAGAAATCATCTTAATTCTGAGTTCTGAGAAATATTGGCTGCCACTTGGCTACAGTAATTATCTGCTGAAGATAGCGGGAGAGAATTGTTTTTCATAAGACTTTATGAAGAAATTGTGCATTGCAATGAGTTAAAAAGAGACCCAAATCTCTCGTTTCTGTGCCAGAGATGACAAAAGGTCAAACGCCCCCTAAACCTTAACAATAATGAAAATGTAAGCATAATAAAATAATAGTAAAGGGACAGGAGGATGGTGAGAAAATCAGGATGTAATTGATACAGTTTCCCTGCTGCTTACAAAGGACGAAAAAGAGACATCGGGGAAAAATAAAAGAAAAGGATATATAAAGCAGAAAATATGCAAAACCATTTCTAACAGGTTTAGCTTTTTGTAAGTGTGAGTTCCTTGTGAAATGTGGAATAAAGAAAATAGTGCTGATTTTCTGTGGAAATATGATTATGTATGGATAGCTACAGTATATAGGAAGGTACAAAAAAAACTCAGATGGTTTATAGTAGCTGTACTGAAACCTCTTGTTCTCTTTGCTTGCTTAAAGGATATTTACTCTATGAGCATCCTTTAAGCAAGTGAGCATCCCAGTTTAATATCATTTCCCCGTCCGTATCTTATATAATTGAAGTGTGCCCTGAAAATATCTTTTCTCGCTTATTCCCATGAAATTGCCTTTTATCTCATCTCCAATCCTTGAATAAGGCAGAGTTAAGTAATCTTTTTGCTGTACTGGGGTTATAATGGTTTTCCTTTTTCACTTTGTCACCATGGAAGGAGAGCTTCAGGTTGAGTGAAGTCTGTACCCTACATGGTCACTCATTCCCTTGAGCAGATCAAATTAATGCCAGAATAGATATTTGTAGATTTAAACAGGAGTTCAGTGCAGGCTCTGTTACTTACAAAGGCTCAAAACATTTGCAAATTGTCACTCACAAATCCTTCCATTTCTCTTTCCCCATCCCATCCCACATTCTTCTGCTCTTTCTACTGCCTCATATTTCTGAAAGTCTCTCAGTCCACTTTTTAAGATCAGCTGTGGCTGGTGGATGTCACCACCAAACTCAGGCACTAAGGATCAGAAACTTCACACACCTTTTTTTAAAAAGTTGTTTTATACCAGGAGGTGTCAAACTGCTGACCCGCAGGCTGGATGGATCATGGCGAAACCACATCCACCACATTGACAGCAATGGGAAAAAAAGTTGTGATATGTCACAACACATCATGTGACGTTGCAAGTTTGACACCCCTGTTTTATTTTATTTTTTTTTTTTTTTTTTTTAATAAAAATTCTTTTATTGAAACAATTAACATTGAACATAAAAACATGTTATGCAGCAATCATCATGATCCCTGGTATACAATACTAAGTATTAGTCTTTGAAAACGTCTGAGTTAGTAAGCCTTTTCCCCCACTCCTCGTGTCTAGCCTCAACTATACTCCTGTTACATTTTATTTTGATTGGTGTTTCCCTTATCCGTTTCAATATTAATGTGATCAACATTAAACATAAGATCCTATTGCTAAGCAATCATCCTAGAACATAGCATACAACATTAGGTATTAATCTTTGTAAACATCTGTTTTAGTAAACGTTCTTCCCTCCTCCCTTACATCTTCAAGTATACTCCGCATACATTTTGTTTCAGGATCTCGGGTTGGGGACCATAAAAGATTGCACTAGTAATGGGATGAAGTCAACTCAGAAGCGCAAAAGTACAATATGCGATAGACTAGATACAGTAGATAGACCATACATAGGACACCCCTGTTTTATACCATTGCTTCCAAACACTGGTACTTCTACCATTGGGTTGAAGTAGCCTGCTAACACTTAAGTGATAAACTATACATTAAATAATAATTATGACCCGGTGTCTAGGCCAAATCAATACAACTGCATAACTGCTGTAAAATAGCTTCCCCAACCAGCTACCATTTTAATGTCTGAAAGAACTAACTAATTAAATAGTGGGTAAGGTCAGGTTTTATTGATTGTAGCCACAATGAAATCTCTTGTGTTGTTGTTTTTTTCCTCCCCCCTCCCCAAGACCTTCTTGTAATTGGAGTATGATTTCCTTAAAACACTCTTTTTTTTTTACATTATTTTATTTCCAGAGGCTGTAGTTCTACAGCAATAGAGTGTGAGTGGTCTTGCAACAACATAATGACTCATTGACATAAAGATCGATTCAACCATAAAACCTTGCAGCCAAAATGTAGGGGCGGGGGAAGAATAAAATCAGGGAAGATTAAATGGCTGCTATATTTTAAAAAGAGTTTCAAGCTCACAGAATGAATTTACTAACTCTGCTTATGGCAACGTAGCAGAGAGAGAGAGAGAGAAAGGAATACTAGCTTCCTGCATGATAAGGAGAGACAGCAAGTTAATATTTATTTATACAGATATCTGGGTACTGCCTATTTGAAAGCACTCAAGTTGCTTCACAATTTCATGATGAAAAATACAAATACACAGATACATGGTAATTTATGTATATTTCTGGTACTTGAACCATAGTTTATCATTCTTTTTTTTTTTTAGCAAGACCCAAGGGAGTGTTGTGACCCACCGTTCTTAATTTGATTTGTTTAGATTCATTTCTAGTCATTGTGCATCAGGGAATGAGGATTCTCACCCCAATTGGAAAATAGATTCTAGCAGTGTAGAGTTGTCGAAATGATTCTAAGATCCACAGTGGTTCTAACTGGATGGTTTTGTGCTCTTTTACGGCAGTTGAGAGGATATAAAGTAAGGTTGAAATGGACAACTGCATGTTTTTCTCTTTAATTTAAGGTCTGCTAATATTTATCTCCAATCTCTATTCCATCCTCATTCTTTCCTAGTTGTGAGCTTTGGGAACGAGGGCATTGCTGTGGTGTCTGAAGTGAAAGCATTTTGAGACAAGCAGTGACTCCACATGGAGTCTGTGAGTTTAAGAATTGAAAACACTGTTAAGTATGAAAATACCAGCAGTTTATAGCATTAATGCCACTGCCTTTAGCAATTGTTATTTGTTGTTGAAGAGTGTCCATGAAGAATGTAGGGGGGAATATTGTAAGGGATGACCAGGCTGAGCCCAAGGAAGGGGTCAAACACATCATAAGTCACAAGTCCCTGCATAGGGACAAGAGATCTAAATCCAGTCCATCACAAATTCCTCTCTTATCTCCCGCTCATTTGCTTTGACTGTTAGTTGGTCAGATTCTTGTAGAGAGCTTAAGCTTGCAATACATCTTTACACTCATTTGAACTGCCTGGATCTCCTCATTTCCCTGGCGCTTGACACATATATCAGTGTTTTGCACTTTTTCAGAGATTGTTTTATCAGAAGTGTATGCACAATATTTAGCCACCTCCTGAACTAGAAGTATTTGAAGGAATGGGGATGGGATTGTGGCAGAGGTAAGCAGTCATATGATAAATTCTAGCCAGTGAAGTCTTTCTGGAGAAGATGAAGGGAGAAGTCATTTCTTTAAATGTGTGGGTTTTTTTCCCTTTTCCCTTTTTTCTTTTTCCTTCTTTTTTCTGCTCTTCCCATTTTTTCTTATTTTTTTTGTATTAGTTTTTACCACATCTCAACAGGCTCAAACTCAACCCCGACAAGACGGAGTGGCTATGGGTTCTGCCTCCCAAAGATAATTCAATCTATCCGTCCATCAGCCTGGGGGGGGAGCTTTTGACCCCCTCGGAGAAGGTCCGCAACTTGGGCGTCCTCCTCGATCCACAGCTAAACTTGGAACATCATTTTTCGGCTGTGGCGAGGAGGACATTTGCCCAGGTTCGCCTGGTGCACCAGTTGCGGCCCTATTTGGACCGGGAGTCTCTGCTCACAGTCACTCATGCCCTTATCACCTCGAGGCTCGACTACTGCAATGCTCTCTACATGGGGCTACCTTTGAAAAACGTTCGGAGACTTCAGGTAATGCAGAATGCAGCCGCGCGAGCAGTGTTGGGCCTGCCCAGAAATGCCCACATCTCAGCATCACTCCGTGAGCTGCATTGGCTGCCTATTGGTCTCCGAACGCAATTCAAAGTGTTGGTTATGACCTATAAAGCCCTACATGGCATCGGACCAGGTTACTTACGAGACCGCCTGCTGCCTCACGAAACCCAGCGACCGGTTAGGGCCCACAGAGTCGGCCTTCTCCAGGTCCCGTCGGCCAGACAGTGTCGCCTGGCGGGGCCTAGGGGAAGGGCCTTTTCTGTTGCGGCCCCGGCCCTCTGGAATCAACTCCCCCCGGAGATCCGTATCGCCCCCACCCTCTCCGCCTTTCGTAAACTACTAAAGACCCATCTCTGCCGGCAGGCCTGGGGCGGTTGAAATCTTGCCCCTAGCCAGTGTATGTCTGTGTGTATGTTTGCTGAATGAATGGTTCTTAATTTAGGGGTTCTTCTTTTTATATATTTATTTTTATAAATGTACTATTTAGTTTGTATTGGATTTCTATTTATGCTGTAAGCCGCCCTGAGTTCCCGGAATAGGGCGGCATAGAAATTTAATAAATAATAATAATAATAATAATCTGTTTAATTGTAATACTTAATAAAATCATTACTAAAAAAAAGGATCAGTCTTCTTTTACTAAAGCTGATTTTTGGTCTTTGCTAAGCACTTTCTTTAATGGTTCCAGGACTTCCTTATTTTTTATCCCATTTCTGAAAAACTAACAATATTAACCTAGTTTCCCATGCAGCCCTTCTTTCTGTAGGTATATGAACCCCCTCCTCCTTCAATTCTTCTTCTTCTTGTATCTATCTATCTCTGTCTCCAGAAATGATGTAAGCTTGCAAAATGGAAATACCACATTTTGTTGGAAAAATACCACTTGGCATAGTTTTAATAAGGTAGATGACTCAGTGCTGTGAGCAGGAAGGGGGAAAAAATCTGGCAAAAGCAGAAAAAATCTGCTTATTCAAATCCAACAGCACATCTGACTGTCACGTTGGAAACTGTAACTAAATATTTATCTTGGTTAATAACTTTAGGGCTGGCTGCCATTTTTTCTCTCACTCTCTATGCACAGAACGGCATAAATGTATGGAATTTGTGTTAAAACCATTTGCAGCCCACCTGCATCTGCTTTTACTTCTGGAAGAGTTTATATATATATTTTTTTTAAAAAGGATTAAAAATATCTCTCTTTTTACTTATTTTACTGCCCATCTAATTTGGTAGCTAGTTAGCTAGGGCTGCATGTTTTTTTCTTCTTCTCAAGCTAATGGCTCACTTTTCCAAAATATAATTCCCTTATTATTAAGGAGGAAAGACTAGGCAGCATATTGGTACGTGTAGTTATAGTTACATTACCATCCTTGCCACTAAAATGAACAGCATGGATGCTACATTTCATCCTCATCTCAATTTGTGGTGTTCAGAATTTCACTTTTTTTCCCCCTAGAAGCAGCAGCAGCAGCAACAGCAGAAATGGCACAATCTTGGGAAGAAGATGAAGATCCAAACATAGGAGAAATGGTTGCAGAAACTGGGCATGTCTAGTCTAATGAAAAGAAAAAGCAGGGGTGACATGATAGCAGTGTCTCAATATCTCAGGGGCTGCCACAAAGAAGAGAGAGTCAAACTATTCTCCAAAGCACCTGAAGGCAGGACAAGAAGCCATGGATGGAAACTAAACAAAGAGAGAAGCAAACTACAACTAAGGAGAAACTTCCTAATAGTAAGAGCAATCAACCAGTGGAACAGCTTGCCTTCAGAAGCTGTGGGTACTCCATCACTGGAGGCTTTTAAGAAGAGACTGGACAGCCACTTGTCTGAAATGGTAGAGGATCTCCTGCTTGAGCAGAGGGCTGGACTAGAAGACCTCAAAGGTCCCTTCCAACTCTATTATTCTGTATTACTCTGTAGGGCTTAGTTGACATGATATATGTGAGCAGTAGCAAAGCTTAGCTGAGCACCCATCGTTACTTTTTCATGTGCTTGAAAGGAAGGTATGAGCTTGGAAGGAAGTCTGGTAATCTATATATAATATAAAATAGGTAACTTTCCTACTGGTTTCCTTGGCCTGTAGTCTATGGGTTAATTCATTTTTGGGGGTCTTGGGACTGGAGTCTTCTCCATTTGAGAAATGAGTGAAAGTCATTGGTTTGAGATGAGCGACTATACAAATTGAATAAACAAATATAATAACAGTGTTGTTGTTAGTTGCAAAGTCATGCCCGACCCATCGTGACCCCATGGACAACGTTCCTCCAGGCCTTCCTGTCCTCTACAATCTTCTAGAGTCCATTTAAGCTCACGCCTCCTGCTTCAGTGACTCCATCCAGCCACCTCATTCTCTGTTGTCCCCTTCTTCTATTGCCCTCATTTTTTCCCAGCATTAGGCTCTTCTCCAGTGAGTCCTTCCTTCTCATTCGGTGGCCAAAGTACTTGAGTTTCAACTTCAGGATCTGGCCTTCTAAAGAGCAGTCAGGGTTGATCTCCTCTAGGACTGACTGGTTTGATCGCATTGCAGTCCAGGCCACAACAATAATGCCAGTCAAATCTTGAATTCTTTGCTAACAGTCACTCAAAAGACCATCTGCCTCTATCTCTCTTGGAGGGATCTGCAACATTTCTGCTTCAAAAGGAAAAGATCTCGCAGAACATTTAGAGCTGTAAAGCTTTGAAGTCTGTGCCACCTTCAACTTAATATTTCTTATTGTAGGATTGCACTGCATCTGGGATCCAGGAAAAGGCACGGCTGCCAACAGATGCTAGGTACATACCTGTGTGCTGTCTGATTCCCATGTTACTGTTTGAAAGTAGCAGCTGTTCCCACTAGGAACTGTTTCCACTCTTCTCTTTCATTCTCTCTCTAATAGAGTCTGCAGTTAGAAATACTTGAGTTATCACTATGTGTTTTAGGGATAAGGAATTAAAATCCTTGAAATGTCATTGATTTCCTAGTTCTTCAACGCTTCTCAGCAGTTCCAATGCCCAGGAATGATAGAAACTGGAGTCCATCAGCATCTGGAGAGCCATAACTTCACAGCAGGTAAACTGTTGAAATGAATTCCTTTCAGACTATTGCAACAGATGTCCAAATCCGATCACTATGGCTTTAGAGGTGAGCAAACAGGTCCCTGGGTTATATTTTCCATCTGCAGTTCTGATACAGAAATTAATTGGACAACTATTTTTAGTAAAGCAAATCCAAATATGAATGCAGGAAAGGATGGGTCAGGATTTCGTTCACAAGCAGGTCTAGACACAGTTATCACTCAGATTTCACCCTTCTCTGAATTTTGCAGGAAAAAAGGACAACTAAAACTTGCTAGTAGGAGCATCAATTGTGTGTTAGACTAAAACAGCGGTTCTCAACCTGTGGGTCGCGACCCCATTTGGGGTCGAACAACCATTTCACAGAGGTCGCCAAACAACGCAGTCCGTCATTTTTCCCCCTTTTCCTTAGCTGTGCTACTCCCTCTTATTCTATTGGCTTTTGAAAGCCAATAGAATAGACTCTCTTGAATAGAGTCTAATTCTATTGCCTTTCAAAAGCCAATAGGAATTGTCCAGGCTGTATCAGCCCCGCTAAGCCTGCCAAAAGTCCCAGTCTGCAAACGGTGCTGCAAGTTGTCTGCAGCAAAGGCGAGCTGTCTGGAAGTTTCCACCCCTCCCTGCTGAGCAACTACTAAAAATGTAAGTAAAAGAGGGCCAGGGGTGGCAGGTGGGAGGCCGGCGGGCACAGGGAGGGTTGCTGGCACGTGTGGGGCCCGGCGGGTGCCTTACCTCCCTTGGGCTGGGCCAGCTGGTGGCCCAGCCAGTGGTCGCCTTGCGCCGTTGCTGCCCCTTGCCAGCTACGCCTCGGCTGGTGCAGGGGGCGGCACCACGCATGTGTGGTGCTCCTGGGCAGGAAAACAGTCCTCAACTTACGACCGGTTGGGGTCCTCGACTTATGACCAGTTGGGGTCACAGCATTAAAAAGGTTGAGAACCACTGGACTAAAAGGTACTTAAAAGATACATAGCAAGAAAGAAAACACGTGTAAAACTTGAGGAATGACCAAAAGCAGGACATGAATTTGCTGTGCATGCTAAATGGGGTATCTCATTATTATTTGTCATGATGCTACATGTTTAGATTTCACTTGCGAATATTGATTGATACCACCCATTTTTCCCTAACCATCAAGCAATAGCAATAGCACTTAGACTTATATACCACTTCATAGTGCTTTGCAGCCCTTTCTAAGTGGTTTATAGAGTCAGTATGTTGCCCCCGACAACCTGGGTCCTCATTTTACTGACCTCAGAAGGATGGAAGGCTGAGTCAATCTTTGAGCAGCTCAGAATCAAACTGCTGGCAGTCGGCAGTACTAGCCTGCAATACTCCATTCTAACCAGTGGGCACCACTAAATCAATATCCTTTGATCTAGAGTATTTGGAAACCCTCCTGGACTTAAAAGCGTTGCTGACCAATCTCCTGCAATTCAGCCTTAACAACACAGCAGAACAACATTTAATATTTTAACAAGGACACTACCAAAATTTCTTTATTTGGAAAATCCATTGTTATATGGAAACCTCTACTATAGCTGATCAATAGAGGAAGCTCAATGGAAACTTTAGAAAGAACTCAAAAACTCGATTCCAAAGCATCAGAAGGCAAGACAAGAACCAATGGATGGAAACTAATCAAGGAGAAATTTCCTAACGGTGAGAACAATTAACTAGTGGACATGTTTGCCTTCAGAAGTTGTAGGTGCTCCGTCACTGGAGGCCTTTAAGAAGAGATAGACAGCCACTTGTCAGGAATGGTATAGACTAGGGGGGGTTGGACTAGAAGACCTCCAAGTCCTTCCAACACTGTCATTCTGGTTCTGAATTTGCTATCCCTCAGTGGAAGTAGAACTCGCCTCTTTTCACCAATTATATTTTATTGTAATATTTGAGTTGGGGAACTCAACAAGTTCATGCATTCTACGAAGAAGTGGAAGGAAGCCTACTGGTTGCATAACATATGGAAGAAACATATCTCCCCCGTTAATCAGTGGTGCACTGAGAGCAGTACATAATTAACTGTAATTCTAATTAAAATTAAAAAGCGACCTAATATAGGCAACATAATTAAATTGCTAACAAAAATTAAACCTTTAATTTTAGCATTAAAGAGTGACAATGGAGCATGTTAATTTTCAGCAAGCCACTATGTGGGGTTGGGGTAATATTAAGAGCATTTATGCAGGCGAAGTGCTGATTAAAGGAAAACTAGTGTTTCAATTAATTGAAAAAAAAGTTATAATCACCACCCCAATGCTAATTCAGAATATGCAGCCAGGAAGCAAGCATTTGAATATTACCAATGAGTGTGCCAACATGCAATTAAACATCTATAAATTGCATTGTTTTTAGCATGTTTCAGTGTTGCTGATTCATATCTCATCTACAAACTTGCATATTTTAAGACAAAACTGAAAGTAACTGAAGCCCAAAAATGTGTATTTCAATAAATGTCAGCTCACAGTCAAATCCTGTTCTCGTTTAATTGAATTCAACAGTTATTTTTTACTTCACTGATGCAAAGGAGACACGAATTCTAGCCTGCACATCTACCCTGATGTTTATTCGAGCGTTGAAATATGTTTCGTGTAATAATCAGTGTACCCTTTTACAATATTAAATGTAGAAAGAATTGCATGGACAAATCAGAAAGAACCCAAGTTTGCTTGTTTTGACTATGCAAAGGAAGACTGTTTAATCAACGGAAGACTATCCTTGGCCAGTGTCCATGTAAATTTCTTTGTGTACTTTGCTTCGAAGCTGCTGCAAAAAAACCTTCAATTTCATATCTGAAGTTTTGTTTTTGTTTTTTTAAAATATCAATTCTTTCTCCCCCCTATTTCTACAATGCCAGCAAGCCCAAACATTAAGTCAAAATTGCACCTTAGAAGTTCTCAAAACGTGCTACAACCAGCATTGTAAAGACAGAACTTAAACAATGAAAGGCTGCAGCCAGAAAAAGTATTGGCATCCAGTAATACTGCATTCTTCAAAATCCCGTTGAGTTATGCGCATGGGAAAATACATAATTAACAGTTGCATAATTTTTATTACCTCTTAGCCTTTTCCACAACTGATTCTGTGTTGTTTGTCATGGAAAATGTATCAGCAAAGCTTCCTTCCTTCCTTCCTTCCTTCCTTCCTTCCTTCCTTCCTTCCTTCCTTCCTTCCTTCCCCCTCCTCCCTCCCTCTGTCTTCTTCTTACTATCTTTCCTTCCTTCCTCCCTCCCTCCCTCCCACCATTTGCTACTTACTATCCTCCCTCCCTCTCTCCTTCCCTCCCTCCCTCCCTCTCCTTCCCTCCCTCCCTCCCTCTCTCCCTTCCTTCCCTCCTTCCTCCCCTCCCTCCCTCCCTCTGTCTCCTCCTTAGTTCCTTCCTCCCTCCCTCCTGCCATTTGCTACTTACTATCCTCCCTCCCTCTCTCTATCTCCCTCCCTCCTCCTTCCTCCCTGCCTTCCCTCCCTCCCTCCCTCTGTCTCCTCCTTACTTCCTCCCCTCCTTTCCTACTTCATTTCTTCCTCCCTCCTTTCTTCCCTCCCTCCCGCTGTCTCCTTCTTACTATCCTTCCTTCCTTCCTCCCTCCTGCCATTTGCTACTTACTATCCTCCCTCCCTCCGTCCCTTCCTCCCTTCCTCCCTCCCTCCCTCCCCCATTTACTACTTACTATCCTTCCTCCCTCCCTCCCTCCCTCCCTCCCTTCTTCCCTCCCTCCCTCCCTCCCTCCCTCCCTCCCTCCCTTCCTTCCTTCCTTCCTTCCTTCCTGTCACAATTCTGATTTTTCTAATGCTAAGGCCAACACAAAGCATACAACATTCTAAAACCATTCACACAAAATGCAATAAGTGAAATAGAAACATTGAAACAATAGCCTTTAGAGCAGTGGCCTAAATAGAAAACCTTCTAAACAAAGGTAGAAATGTAGATTAAAATTCTTGGTCCCAAAAGATGGCATCTCATTAATGTTCCCATGCCAGGGAATGGAAAAGAGGGTGAGATAGTTATTACTGAAAGAGTCAGCCATGGAGAATCTCCACATTATCATGCAAGGACATCTAGAGCATCTAGAGCCCTCTGATCTCGAAGTTACTTTTAGGAATAAACATACTTTTGTGTATTATTGTTCCAGACCATTAAGGAGACAAGATTAATTTCAACAACTTGAACTGGCATTGAAAATAAACTTCAAGATGAGAAAGAGCAAAGACTTTTCTTCCGAGTCCTAACTTACTGCAGACATTGGCACTCTAACTGTGTCTTGCTTCTTAGGATGGGGAAGACAGGAAAAAACAGGGCATTGTAACAGCAGAAGGGTGAGAAGGAGACATGGCACAAGCCACCCTGTCAATCATCTATCATGAACAATGATGTTACGGGTGACATTCTGCTCTGCTTTGGCACTGGAGATGGTGCTGGTACCTGCTTTCTTTTGACAGGATTTCTATCATCTTTTGATGATATTGACCCCTTTACTCATCCACCCAGAACTTTAAAAAAAAAATGTGATGCATCAGTTTATCTTCCCTGTCTTATCTGCCGAAAACTGTGTTTGCAGTCATTCTCCCAGCTGGAATCACTCATCATTAAGAAAATAATATACTTTCTTCTGTAGGGCTCTAAATGTATTTTGGTGGCAATAGATCAAGAAGAGCACCTAGTTTGTAAACAATGTGTCAACTCTACAACGAGCGTGGCTGCAGCCATTTCTTTCTTCTCATTCTAGGTTGCCACATCGAATAGAGGGAGGGGGGTTCCCAGGTGCTTCGTTAGTCAAAATAATCTTCTGTCCCATGGGAACCAAGGTCTTCTACTGCTCCTGTGACCAGAGACTAGGCTTTGCATTAAAAAACCTGCCAAATGAGTATATTGGGGAACATAGTTGCTTGCATAGTTTTGTGGGTGGGATATTAAACTTTGTAACTGGACAACTGCTATTTGTGTATTCAGACTTGGTTTCACTTTTGACCATGTCGATACTATTATTGTGTCATGGTTCTGACAGATGAAACTCTTCAAAGAACTTTGAGGCATTGTTTACCTTAAAGAATCTTTATTTCAGAAGCATGGCACCAGCACTAACACAGTCAAAGCCAAAAATTGAATTCCCCTCCCCTGAGCACATAGTATCAAAGCACAATTCCCTCCTCTAATTTACAGTCATAAATCACATTTTCCAATTAGTTTGAAATGCAGGCTTTCCCTCCAGTTCTCCAACCCGCCAATTCTTATCATCTCTTATTTCAAAAACCTTGGTTCTCTAACACATCCAATGTTAGCAGCGTTGAAATATTGTACCTAATAAACATGTTCTCTGAGGAATTTCCAAGCCTTTGAGTTCTGCTTTATTTGTCTCTGTCTGTTAGAACCATGAGACAATGTTGATTTGTGTGTGTGTTTTAAATGTATTATCTTATTTTCCTGACCTAGAGTTCTTAATAAAAGGATGAACTTAGAATCTGGAATTTATCAAAGAGCATTAGTTGTACCATGATTGTCTATTCTTCCTGATAATCTTACAGAGCTGGATTCTGAGATTTCACACGCAAGTATAACTGTAGTGTTGAAAAGTGTTGATTGATTGCTGATGACTAAGTGCCATCAAACCAATGTGGACTCTTAGCAATAGATTTTACTCCATGATTACCTTTCCTAACTGTGTTTTTCAGGTTTTCCAACAGTGCCCACATCACCATCTAACTGAGTCCTTCAACCTTGCTGCTGATCATCCTCTCCTCTTTCTTTCCACCTTTCCGAACATTAGAGCCCTCAACTGAAAAATGAGACATGGATTAAGATGCACCTGTTCACTCAACAGTCATGGGGGAGGGCTTTTAGAATGGAGTTGAGGAACTTTTTGCTGCCTCAGAGTAACACTTAATATATTGGGGGGTAATTGAAAAATGGGTGAAGTCATAATGTGAAAAAAGGAAGATCTATTTTCATGAGTGGAAGAGTGCGAGTTACACCTATTTAAGGCTTAAGATTTAAGTATTATTGTTGGTTCTCACATCAAAATGGCAGGAGGAAATGTCAACCATTTTAGGCAATTGCAGTCTTCTAGGTTACCAAATATAACTCAGGTTCCCACCCATTTTAGAGGGACTGTTAGCACTGCTACCTAAAACACCGAGTCACCTTAGATAGTAAAGTTGTCTTTTAGGGTGAGAGAATTTATAAAGAAAACATGGAATCCAACTTACTATTGGTAACATCTGAGAAAGCATGAAGATTTCTTAACCATAGACTGCTTACTTCTATTCCCCCCATCCACTTCTGATATCTCAGACTAGCCTTAAACCGTGGTTGTCTCCCTGATCATACCTGATTCTGTTTACCTTCTGAGGCCAGACAAAGTCATACAGATGCTGCAACTCTCTGTGATTGTAAGGTATCATTCTTGGCATAAAACATTTGTAACAGAGACAGAACTGCCTTAGAATATGAATAACCATTGAGAGAGGTTTTGTCAATATCCAGTTTGAGAATTCAAATCAAACTCCAGGTTTATTCGGTTTCTGAATGTCTTACTGTTTATTGAATACACTGTATGGTTAATTTCGAAGCATAACTAACTCTGAGGTTGCAACACCAATTCATAGACTTAAACAATAATTTTCCCAGCCAAACTCCCAGTGTCTTACATAATTCATACCAAACAAGTTCACTTTGTTATGGGAACCGTCTGCTTCAAATCCACACCTGTTCTGGTGTCCTTGACAAGGCTTCAGGTTCCCATGGTCTTTAGCTGAATCAAAGAGGTTTTGTTTCTCCATTTAACCTAACCCACTTGAAAGTAACATTTCTCCCCCCTCTCCACTTAATCTAAAAGCAAAATGAAACACAGAAAGATGTAGCTACCAAAGTTTCATCCTTGACAGATTTATTCCTTGCAGGGAGTTTATTTTTAGAATAATACACACAATCATCTAGAATAAAGAGACCCTCCAGCATTTTACCCTGATGCACTGACCATGGAATTGTTGGGCTACTATCAACTGTTCTATATTCATTTTTTTTTTAAAAAAATTGCCTTCTCTTAAGCTCTCTGGCTCGGTCCTGCTATTTTTCTTTTAGTGATACTATGAATGTGGAATGAGATCTAGTTCCTGAGATAGGGAAGAATGCAAAGACCAGAGTAACGTTTTCATATTGTATGGTTGGATGGTGCTATAATAAATCAAACTATTTGAGCAATCCATATATATATATGACAGTTACACTATTTTTTTGGTCCCAGAGATAGAGAGGTCATCATTCATAATAGTGAAAATATCCAGAATGTCCCTAAAAAATAAAATCAAAACCCTCTTAGGTGTCTTTCCTGCACAACGATAAAAATATTGCTTGCTGTAATAGTTGTAAAAAAGAAGGATCCTGTCAGCTCAGATGCAATGAAGATGAATTGCATTCAGAGAGTTATATCTAGTAGACCTATAGAAGGGGCACACTAGTGGGGGCTCCAAAAAGTAGATATTTTTTTCCTTCTATCAGCTAAACTTACAAGATTCTCAGCAAAAGCTCATAAGGAAGAAAAGCATGCACAATGAGCACGCCAGCATTGCCTCCTAATCATACTATTGTGTGGCATTCAACCTGTCAAGCTAATCAGAATCACTCTGGTTTTCTGCAAGCCAAAGTTATCCTTTAAAAAGTACTGAAATTCTGCTACATGTGACAAACAGCAACCTGGAATACTTAACCGATTAGCTGGCTATTTAAGGAGCCTGTTCCTTTCGGATGAAAAGTGAAAACCTCATTTTCTTGAATAAATATGTTATGTTTGTTCTCTTTATAAGCTTGTCTCTACAGTTTTGGCACTGTTGTCAAGACAAAATAGTGTATAAATCTCTTTTAATAAAATAAATACTGCTGGTGCCAATCTCATGTTTAAGTTACAAAGCTACAAGTTAGCAATGAAACAGAAATGCTTTATTTTCTGTGGTCCTGGTTAGTGTTTTTACACAAGGAAGAAGAAGAAGAAGAAGAAGAAGAAGAAGAAGAAGAAGAAGAAGAAGAAGAAGAAGAAGAAGAAGAAGAAGAAGAAGAAGAAGAAGAAGAAGAAGAAGAAGAAGAAGAAGAAGAAGAAGAAGAAGAAGAAGAGGAAGAAGAGGAAGAAGAGGAAGAAGAGGAAGAACTCCTCTCTGTATGGGATGTGTCTAAGGCTTTTCTTAAATTACACCAGGTCTATAGAACTGAACATACAGATGTTTTAAGGCAACAAATACACAGTATAGAACACAAGCATATCAGATCTGCACTACAAAAATCTAGATAAAGACTAGTGAACAGCAAAGAAATTGAGAATTCTTTATTTCTTGATCATACATTGTTATTCAGCATCTGAAGAAATTACGTAGAGTTGGTCAATGGTTTTTCTTTTCTAGATGAGAAGGAAAAAATGGCTACCTGGTCCAGAACTTACTATAATTCTAAACTTAGTTATCAACTTTACTGAGAGGAGAAAAGAAGGCTGTAGCTATTTTCTTCAATAAAATCTCAACAAGATTTTTTCAGCAGCAACCTGCTCCTATTAGTCATTCTGTGTTTTCTTTGCAACAGAAGAAAGCTACTACAGCAAAAATGTAAGAACAGTCACAGACATTCCATCTCCTATAAATTCACTTATTTAACCATTCTCACAACTTCAGGCCCAGCCTCTTAAGATAACAGCTAAGAACTCCAGCTCAAATTTGGTGGAACAAATTGATTTTAGTCAAGCAAAATGATAATGAATGGCACTTAGCCACCAGTCAAACAAAGAATTACAATATTCGTTGAAAAAGAAGATGTTTGCATAGTTACAGTCAGAAACATTTTTTTTTATTGTTAAACATCAGTTTGTTGAGAAGAACGTACCTTGATTCAATGTAAGGGAACCCGTCAGATAGAAGAAACTCTAAGCCCACAACTTATAAACAAGACTGCAAAACAAGTAGCTGTGTAAGAGGTATTTATATGCACTACTTGTAACCAATAACATTGGGTTCCAGAGAAGTTTATTCTCTATTTATCCTTGAACTAACGAGGGCACAATTTTGAAGCAGGAACCACATTCACACTTTTAAACAGTATGCCATTGTTTTTGCCAGAAAAGCAGTGGATAAATCAAGGGAACCTACATCAATCACAACCACTGTCCTAACCTTACTTACTTACTTACTTACTTACTTACTTACTTACTTTCCTTCCTTCCTTCTTCCTTTCTTCCTCTCTCCCTCCCTCCTTCCTCTCTCCCTCCCTCCTTTCTTCTTCCTTCCTTCCTTCCTTCTTTCCTTCTTTCCTCCCTCCCTCCTTTCTTCCTCCCTCCCTCCCTCCTCCCTCCCTCCCTCCTTTCTTCCTCCCTCCCTCCCTCCTTCCTTCCTTCCTTCCTTCCTCCTCCCCTTCCTTCCTTCCTTCCTTCCTTCCTTCCTTCCTTCCTTCCTTCCTTCCTTTCTTCCTTCCTATACTGGAATCTAATTAAAACTGCATGTAGTTTACAACATTGTTTCTAGTCATCTATTTTATTGTTTTCCCCCATGTATCCCATCAAACAGCCCAGTTTACCAAACTGGTAGAGGTCTCAGAGGACACCTTAAGCTTGCAGGTAATATGTGTTTCCCAAGTGGACTGCTAGCTGATATCAGCCATCAAATGCTTTCACTCTATGTGAAACACAATGAAAAGAGGGGAGGGAAAAAAAATCACCTGGAAGGATCTTCATGCTCCATAGTTTGCCAACTGGGAACATACAACGCGGAGCTGAACTCCAAGTACTGTTTTACATATGTCCTTGCTTCAGGTATAGAAGCAACAAAGTAATATTGATACAGGAACAAAGAGGCGTGAAAGCCAGAAGAAGATGCTTTGTGAAAAGGGGTTTTTAATGGTGTACCGTTAATTCAAAACAATACTTCCAGTGTGCCGAATCAATCAAGGTCATATGTAAAATGGGTCTCTCACTCCAGAGGCCAGCTCCAAGAAAGTGTCTTTTACAACAGGAATGCTGATTCTCATTATTACTGTATCTCTGTGCTTCCTGTCTCAACATTTCACTTTGCGTATTGCACGAACCCTGGATTTTTAGTTTCAAATTCTAAATAAAATAAAGTAAAAGTCATGGAAGGTCATTAAGGTCATGAAGCTGCACATTAAAGTAATTATGCTAGTATTCCTTTTGTGCTCTAAGAACCTTATTCCCAATCATGGGACCGCAAAAAGCGCAATTCTTATGGGTTGAAAAATGACAAACTTGGCAACACAGTATATTTGAACAGCACTATCTGTCAAGAAGTCTAAAGTGGAATAGATATGCTCAGTTGGGAAACGAGCAAAATTCAAAACAGTTCTGCATTTGGAATCAGGATTTTTAAAAAAGAGGGAAATATATACAGGAATATACAATTACCTTCAATTACCTCACTGTTTACCAATATCCTTCTCCTAATACCAATAATTGCTGTTGATTTTGATCTCCTCTTTGTGTTTCTTGCAGGATTTGGGTATGTCTAGTCTAGTGAAAAGAAGGACAAGGGGTGATGTGAGAGCAGTGTTCCAATATTTGAGGGGCTGCCACAAAGAAGAGAGGGTCAACCTATTCTCCAAAGCACCAGAGGGCAAGAGAAGAAGCAATGGATAGAAAATAATCAAGGATAGAAACAACCTAACAGTAAAAACAATCAACCTTTAGAAGTTGTGGTTTTCCATCACTGAAGGCTTCCAAGAAGAGACTGGACAGCCACTTGTCTGGAATAGTATAAGCTCTCCTGCTTGAGCAGGAGGTTAGACTAGAAGATCTCCAAGGTCCCTTCCAATTCTGTTATTCTGATATTTAGTTGGATCAATCTGAACATGACCTCCCCACCCTTCCATAAAGACCATTCATTCCTCTTCTGTCTGATGCCTCATGGAACAGCTATAGGAAATATGTCCCCTTGTCTATCTTTTGGAATTTAATTTTGGAAATCTATCAATCCTTTCTTTTCCCCACACACGCACACCCTGTTTAAACTCTTGCTTTCCCCCTTTTTCCTAGGAGAAGGTGATTATTATACATTTAATATATTTAGGCATCAAAATCAGATCTATCCATTCATACAAGAAATTGGCAAATTGCACAATTATCTTATCGGTGCTCTTTCCTTGGCCTTCCCACACATTGACAATGAAGTCTCCATGGAAATTCAGCACAGATCTTTTTTTTTTTTTTCCCACTCTCAGGATTACAGAAAGAATAGCCTGTGGGCAACGCAGCATCAACATATGCTCTCTCCTCTTGGCTTCTGCTGCTAGATATTTTTCTGGCACAATCACATGCTAGCTGACTATGGCAGATGTCAAAGGATAACCCCACAGCTATCCCTCCCATATAAAGCAATGTAGGAATTCAATTTTAGTTCAACAATCGTCCTTGAGTTACAGGAAGCCGAACAACCTTCGAATGAGGCCAGACGGCCTTTTCACATGACCCGTTGAAGATCCTTAAACACTTCTCCAATTCCGGTCGTTCTTTTTTGTTTGTTTTTTTATTTCCATGTTCAGAAAAAAAAAAGACATTTATTTGTTACATTTATGTCATGTCTTTCCCCAAGGAACCTTATTTTCCATTTTACTCTACAACAAATACTTAGAGATTAAAGTAACCAGACTACAGCTCCCAGGGTTGAGGGTAGATTTCATCTCGGTCTCCTGGCTTCTAGTCAGGCACTTTCAGTGTTATAAAGGTTTTAAGTTAAGGTTTTAAGTTTTAAGATAATGACCTCACAGCCAAAAAAAAAAAAAAAATGTAACGGAGGCACATCTGAATCTTTGGCTCAAGGTTGACTCTCTAAATCAGAGACCAATTGAAAAGATCAGATGATTGGATTTAATTAGGGGTAAAGAGAACAGAAAAAAAATGGAAATAAGTGTATACTAGTTCGAGAGGGATATGTATTTTAAGTAGTATATTATTTTCTTATTATTTTCCTTTTCTCTCTCTCTCTCTCACATCTTTTCTTTTTCTGTGTCTTTCTTTTGTGTCTTTTTCTTACTTACTTTTTTAAGACGTGAAAATAGATTTAAATACTTTAAGGTAATTAATTCTGGGAAAATGTTAACCAGTAGAAATGTTTTGAACATTGTAGGGAAAATAAATTGAAGCAAGAATTGTAAACAGGATTTAGGCTGAGGCAACCAAGATGACCAAGAAAAGAAGCATGATATTGATATGATTATTATTGGTAGAAATTTTAGAAAAATCTTTATATTTAATTGTTACTTATCAAATTAATAAGAATTGCATTAATTTAAGGTTGCATAGAGAACATTATTGGAAGAGGAGAAAATCAAGCAAAGCTATTATGTGGATTTTGGAATATAGATTCCAAAGTATCAGACAAAGTATGATTACTTTGTAAATATAAACCCAGACAACACCCTGTTTACCAAATATTAAGGTATTTATGTTAAAAAATCAATAATATATATATATATATTTAAAAAAGAAACCCTGTACATTAGTGACAATCCAGTGATTCTGATTCTCAATCTGAACTGTCAACTCTGAGGGGATTAGAGGGGATCCCCACAACACTAGCAGTATTTTTTTAGCAGCTGAAGAACTGGAAACTGTGTCTTCATATGGAGTTTCTATTCCAATTCCCCACTGAGATCTCCTCTGTCTCTTTGAAGAAACAATCCACTAAATAACAAACTCCAACTGTGTTGTTACCACTAAGGCAGTGGAGTAACTGGCAGAGTTGGAAACAGGACCAGATTATTTTCAATGGCTTTCACCTCCAGTACAAAACTCACAATAATCTCATAATGACACAGCTAGGCTGTTCCATTCAACCCAGATTTTGCCTATTAGCAGTAAAGTATGTCTTGTCTTAAGCATCCCGACTTCGGTCTTAAAATGATACACTTTGCATCACAATGTAATTACTTGCTTTCAGTTGTAGATAAGATTGAATACAATGACTACGCAATAATAAGAACTTGCTATATGCATAGTAGCTGTTTCGGAGAGATGTTTGCATGAAACACTTATACATGCTCTACAAGGGTTGCAAATGAAATTGACATTGGTCAATAAATTGGATCACCTGACGATACAGCCACTTAGAAACAAGACTGCAGGAAAAAGCCAATCTACGTATATTTTCCAAAGATGGCAAAATATACAATATGAATAAACATTTCATATGTAAGTATAAAGAATATTTTTCAAGTGACATCCTCAAGTTAAGGTGCAAAGCACTAGATACATATAAGCACGCCCAGCAATCTCTCTCTTTGTAGCAAAGTTGGCAAGATGATGGATGAAGCATTGTGATGCAAGCCACATTCTTTTGGTACATGTGTTGATGTTACACACTAGTTCAAAGGAAAAAGGCCCAAGGTGATGCAACATCTGCCATCTTGCCAATTTTAGCTGTCTCTCCTCCTGCAAATGCCTCTGGGTAGACAACTCAAAATCAAATGTATGAATAGAAAACCACATTCTTTCACTGAATCTACAGTTTCATTCCAGATGTTAAATCAGAAGAAAGGGGCAATTTAGACATTTTCTATTGAAATTTTCTATCCATATAGAAACAAGTTATGAGGAAGGACTCAAATGGGGTGGGATATTGGATATTGAAATGAGTGTCCAACCAATGAGCTTGTTCATCCCCATTAACTCTCAATTCTTGGAGGAAAGTGCTTCTCCTGATGGTAATATTAATCTGTCTCTGGATTTTCTTGCTCTTTAGTCCTTATCATAGTGTACTTGCTGCTAGATTAAAGCCACATATAGAACAGTGTATTTCTCCAAATCATAATACAGAGCACTGACAATAGCACCATCCTGAAAGAAGAGAATGGTCTAGTGGGGCATTTACTTCACCCTTTAGAAAATCAAGGCTTAGTGGTGCTTAGTTATTCATGTTCTTTTTACTGATTTTGTGGTGAGCCACCTCAGGTTATTGTATAATGTGGGTAGCCATATGTTTATGTTTGTTTATGTTTATTCGCACTTATATGCCGCCCTTCTCCGGAGACCCGGGGCGGCTTACAACAAAAACACAACACAATTTTAAAATTAACCACATTCATACCCCACACACACAAAGTCAATTCTCAGGCACTGATGGCGGGACACTCTTAGGGCCGAGGGGCAGAGCACAGCTCATATGCCCCAAGCCTGTCGGCATAGATGTGTCTTCAGCACTTTCCGGAAAGCTAGGAGGGAGGAAGCAGTACGAACCTCTGAGGGAAGCTGGTTCCAGAGGGCTGGGGCAGCAACGGAGAAGGCCCTTGCCCTAGGTCCCGCCAGATGGCATTGTTTAATAGACGGGACTCGTAGGAGGCCAACCCTATGCGCCCTAACTGGTCTCTGGGATTCATGAGGCAGGAGACGGTTCCGCAAGTATATAGGTCTTAAAGTTAAAATTAAGAAAGTAGCTTATGAATGTTTTTTTTTTAATTGGAGTTGGACACTTTCTGTATTTGTTCACCCCCAGATTTATGAATAACACTGAGGGGTCCTTGGCGCTCTCTGAATTTGCTTGTTTCCTTGCAGGTGTTTCATGACCTAAACTAGGTAACATCATCAGTGCTGCACTGATGTTACCTGGTTTGGGTCATGAAATGTCTGCAAGAAAACAAGCAAGCTCAGAGAGCAGCCAGAACCTGTCATTTCAACTTAGAGCTACAAATATTCTCCTTTATTGATAAAGCATACTTTAGTGGACTATATTGCGAGTCTTCTGTACTGTTCTTTCTTTTTTCCTGACTTTTCCTAAAAAGACGTAGTAAACAGTAGTAGTAAATAGCAAGTAGTAAATATCTTCTATATGTATTGTATGAAAATCCTTAATACAACAAGGCTGAAGCTTTGCAGATTTAGCCATAGCAATAGCACTTAGACTTATATACCGCTTCACAGTGCTTTATAGCCTTATCCAAGCGGTTTACAGACTCAGCCTCTTGCCCTGCCCCCATCAATCTCCTTCCTCATTTTATCGACCTTGGAAGGTGGAAGGCTGAGTCAACCTTGAGCCGTTCAGAATCGAACTCCTGGAGTGAGCAGAGCTAGCTTACAGTACTGCATTCTAACCACTGTGTCACCACGGTTTAGCATTTTCTAACAGGTGCATTTTATTATGGAAGGAGGTAGTTTTATGTGTTCTTCCTATAGCCTATGGTGAAATCTTTTTTAACCATCAAATTGTTTTGACCAGTTTCAAAATCTCCAATGGATCAGAGTAAAATATTGTCATTTGGCTGTTATTGCTCTTTATTAATGTGAAATTCTATCCACCAGATCCCACATTAGAATCAATTTCTAGTATCAAATCATCAACGTGAAGTAGAACTGGATGGATGTATGAACCCCTAATGCATGTATGTGTATCTCTCTGTGTGTACACAGTATATATCAGTGGTTCTCAACCTGTGGGTCGCGACCCCATTTGGAGTCGAACGACCATTTCACGGGGGTCGCCAAACACCGCAGTCCACCCTTTTTTTTTTGGTCGGCCATTTTTTTTGGTCGGCCATTTTTTTTTGGTCCGCTGCGCATGCATGATGCGGGCCGGGGTCGAGCCCTGGAAAAGGTTGAGAACTGCTGGTATATATGGAGTATTACTGGAATATTTCTGATTTAAATCCTGTGCCCTATAGTATAGAAGTAGGGCAACAGTTAAACGACTGTTCAGAATTACAACAGCATGAAAAAAAGTGAGTTATGACCATTTTTCGCTCTTACTGTTCTGCCCCAGCCTATGTGACTCCTTGTTATGCTCACAAGGAGAAACCTCTCTTCCAACAAGCAGGCTGGAACCACAGGAAAAAAAACAACCCCTTTTATTCTGATAGACCTGAGTCAATGTCCAAGGCAAACAAACACAGTTCACAGAAACTCGATCCTCAACATGAACGGTTGCCTTTGGCAACCAGCACCTCCCACACCTTCCCTTTTATTATGCAGCCAAGGCATGGCTTCTTAATGCCTTCCCCTTTGCCTTTGGAGCCGCCCCATTGCATTCCTCCATCCTACTCTCTTTTCTTGCCGGCATTTACATACATCCTGGGTATCTCCCAGCTGTTCTTCATCACTGTCCAACTCAGACTCCCAGCACAGCTGTGTCTCAGCCTGAGCGCAAGTAGAGGGGCCAGGCTCCTCGTCCGACTGTAAGTCTTGGAGCTCCTCAGAGCCTTCCTTTGACTCTGATGTCACTCCAGGACCCTCCTCCTCTTCCTCTGATTCCCCAGCCTCAGCTGCTGGGCCCACTGGCTGGTGAGGAATCACAACACTTACAACTGATGCAGCATCCCCCATGATCATATGATCAAGAATCATATGCTTGGCAACTGACTCATATTTATGATGGTGGCAGTTTCCCGGGGTCATGTGATCCCCTTTTGCATCCTTCTGAGAAGCAAAATCAACAGGGAAGCCAGATTCACTTAACAACTGTGTCACTAACTTAACAGCTTCTGTGATTCACTTAACAACTGTGGCAAGACAGGTCGTAACATGGGGGAAAACTCACTTAACAAATGTCTCCCTTAGCCATAGTAATTTTGGGCTCAGTTGTGGTTATAAGTCAAGGACCATCTGCACATAGAATATTTGGATAAAACCCAGTATGGCAATCAATATGGAATCAAGAACAAAAGAATATGAATTTTCAACTTCTTAATCTAGTTGTTTGAAACACTGAGCTGGCAGATCGTGATGATGTGTCTGATGATTTGATGGCAAAAAAAAGTGAATTTTCAATCATAACATTTCGTTCAACACTCAGTGAAACAGACACTGAACTTCGGACTTGCATGTTTGCTTAAATTAACTTCATCCACCAGAAAGGCCCTGATCAAGCTCCAATAATATGCAGTAGAGAAGATAGGCAGCAATATAAATCATATAAATAAATAAAAACAGTTTGAGAAGAGGGTTTCAACTGGAACAAAAATGCAGAATAATCCAAGGAGGGCTCACAGAACTGTAGTTGCCTTTAGAAATTCATACTTTTATTTACATTTGTATTGCTTTTATGTATTACATTGTTCCGGTTCTTTGTCTTTTCTCCTCTTCAGATAAAATCTGAAAACAATTATTCCATTTATCTAAAGTACTTGACTCTTTTTTTTTAAAAAAAAAGTAGCTGAACTCTCTTTCAAGCTTATTTTTCCAAGTACCTCTTTGATGTATTCAACAAATGTTAAATGGTTATAAGTCACATACTCAAACATTGTTTATTTCTTAAGGTTAGATTTATATTGCATACAGTACATTCTCCAAGAGCTCAACATTTTGTAGATGTTATTCCATTTTTCCTAGCTACAAACAACCTGTTAGTTGATGACCCACAAAAATTACCCAGTAGCCTCCTGTGACTGATCATGAACTTCATGTTTCAATTCCATTCTTAACCATTTCAATTAATACTATTGTATTAATGTTGTAAGCCTGCTGGAGTCACCGTGTGTGAGCTGGGTTTGCTAGTAAATTGAATAAAATCAATGTTACTACCAGTTTTAGAAACACTACTTTGTAAAATATTTATAAGAATCAGAGATTCCAATAGATGCCTATTATCTGCAGGGGAGCAAATTTTTCTGATTTGAATGAAATGGATTAAGCATAAAGGAAAAAAATAAATAAATCTGGAGGTGTTTCTCTCCCCTCACCAAAAAAATATATGTTTGTGTTATTTTTAGATTACTTTCATTATTGGTAAGATTAGACTCATAAATTTGATTTTTCTTTTGTTCTCATCCTGTACTCCATTCATCATGGAATCAATAGTTATTCATTAATTCTTGTATACCGTAATTTTGCTATTTGTTTTAATCTCATTCAGAGTTAAGGCACACATTTTTGTTCTCAGTTTCAATTTCCATCATTTTGTTCTTCACACATGAACTCTAAAATATGACCCAAAAGCGAGCAAAGGGGGGTGGTTGTTCTACTCTAGTTGTTGTTAGTTGCAAAGTCGTGTCCGACCCATCACGACCCCATGGACAATGTTCCTCCAGGCCTTCCTGTCCTCTACCATCTTCTGGAGTCCATTTAAGCTCACGCTTCCTGCTTCAGTGACTCCATCCAGCCACCTCCTTCTCTGTCATCTCATTCTTCTACTGCCCTTAATCTTTCCCAGCATTAGGCTCTTCTCCAGTGAGACCTTCCTTCTCATTAGGTGGCCAAAGTACTTGAGTTTCAACTTCAGGATCTGGCCTTCTAAACAGCAGTTGGGGATGATCTCCTCTAGGACTGACCGGTTGGATTGCCTTGCAGTCCTTTCCCTCATTTGGACAAAATGTCCACTTTCTAAGGAAAACCTCCTTCATCTTTGGAGATACAGTGTCATATATCAAAAAGCAATACCAAAAACACTTTCTCTATGTTCACCTCTGTAATTCATTTCTCAACTATGTAAACAACTGGAGAAATAGCCACATCACATAGCAGGACTTGTGGAAACAGGCAAAAAAACCCAAGACTTTTATAATTCTCTTTTTAATACATCTTAATTCAAACATCAGCAGTTATTTGCCTTGTGGCAAAAAAATCATATTTTATACTGATTTTGAATTAATTACACCTCAGTACAAGGATCCACCCCTTGCTAACAGCAACAGTATTAATAGTTGCAAGATCCAGTTTGGGCCAGTCATTCGTGCCTATTAATATGTAGTATCTACTAAGGCATTATTCCAGGAGAAAAAAAAAACATTGTGTTATTTACACAGCATCTTGTCTCACTTTTTCAGAATATTCTGGCATGCCCACCTAAAAATAAAACAAAACATAAACCTGTCCTTGGATTGCTTTGATCAGCAATTTGTGTGTTTTGTTTGTTTGTTTGCTTGTGATGGCTCCCATGTCAGTCACTTTCTGAAGGGATCTAAAGAGTTTACATCCACAAACAACAGAGGATTAAAGATAACAAAATACAGTAAAAGTGATTTCCATGTAAGTGACTTCTAGAATCTTCATAGCATCAACCAGCCATCATTAAAGTAATATAAAAACTATCTGCATTGCTTGTATTTTGATACAACGAAAACCATGATACTTTGAATCCCTTTCAAAATGATCAATGTCAGCCAATCAAATGCTGTGTTACAATTCATGCACCACCAGTCCAATATAGGCCCATCTTAAATATCTCTAAAATAGTATTTTAAAATACTATTAAAATACTATTAAAATACTATTTTAGGGATAGGTCATGTCTTGGTGGTCCTTAAACACCCAGCAGGTACTGGGTGCTCCAAATGTCTAGGCAGAAGCAGGTACATGTTATACAAAAGCTTGCACGTTGTTTGTAGATTAATGAATCAGATGAGACAGGGATTCATAACTTGGCTGGTCTGTGGTTTTCCAAATCATATGAAGTAGAAAGACAGTGAATCTATAGCTGAAACTATTGTTAGTATTTTCCATCTATGATCAAATGCTGTTCACCCATGGAATCATTCGCTATTTCTCTTTCAAAGTTCTTGTTTGGATATTTTCTACTACAACCAAGTTTTTTTTACCCCTGGAGGCTCTTCCCAAAAACAAATATATAAATGACAAATTTTGGAGGCGATGCTTTATAGTGCCAAACACATTACTGCCTATGAGATACAAGGGGAAATATATGAAATGCATCATTATTTGCATGACTACCCACAAAATGGAAATAAGAATGAAAATCTTTATTCTCTATATCAAAAGCATGGCAAAAGAACACATCCCACCATCCTCAATCTTGCCCATTATAAATGGACAGATGTGCTCAACTAATGGGGTTTTCTCTTAAGGTTCCAAGCAAAATCCAATGTATGTAAATGTTGTCCAGCAGTGAATCCACCAATAATTATCTAGGTGATTATTGATCTTTGAAAGGCTTAATGGATCAGTCCTTGCTGATAACATAATTTGCTTTCTTTGTCAAAAATTGGGGTTTCTCCAGCAACAGATTCATAGAAATAAGAGGAAGCTCATTTTAACAGATTCTCTCCATCTGTTAATAACTGGAGAATATAGCTCTACATCTTACAAAATGAGCTGAGGGCTCAGGTCAAACTTCAACTTCATTTTTGCAATTTTAAAACCAATTGGTGGCTGCCAAAGTATTACCTATAATTTCATATCAAGAATTCACTGCATATATCCAAGCCTAGCCAGAAGATCATTCAAGGGAGGGAATGTAATACAGCCTTGGGAAAACAGAACTAAGGATGGTAAACAGACAGTCTTAAAGTAAAGCAAAAAGCTTTCCCAGATTATTTGTAAATGGGTAGGTTGATTTACTTTCAGGTTAAATCCTGAAGAAAAGGCTCTTCTTTCTTTCTTTCTTTCTTTCTTTCTTTCTTTCTTTCTTTCTTTCTTTCTTTCTTTCTTTCTTTCTTTCTTTCTTTCTTTCTTTCTTTCTTTCTTTCTTTCCTTTCTTTCTTTTCTTTCTTTCTTTCTTTCTTTCTTTCTTTCTTTCTTTCTTTCTTTCTTTCTTTCTTTCTTTCTTTTTAAAAGTATCTGTAGCTGGACAGATAGTTATTATGATTGTACCATTGATGGTCAGTAAAAGATTAATGAAATATTCCAAAGTACACTGAGTTGCATCAATAATATAAAAAAGAGGAAAAAATATATGAATTTTTCAGCTTAGTAATAAAGTCTGCATTACTGTACTGTTTACAGATATTAAAAATAAAAGAAGAAAAGGAGGAGAATTTATGTTTATACTACAAAGGGTGTTGTGTGTACCATAAATATCACTGCTGAATATTTTTAACGTACAGTCTAGAATACATGAATCACATAAGCTAAGAATTGTAACACTAAAGTAGATGTAAATTAACCATTTTGACAGACTTGTAACGGCATATAGTACGGATTCCCAGGAGGGAGGGATCCAATGGTGAAAAAGTGAACTAAAAAAGCTTCTTTTTCCCAAGAAGAGCTGTACTGGCCCAGTGGTTAGAATGCAGTATTGCAGGCTAACTCTGCCCACAGCCAGGAGTTTGATCCTGATTGGAAAAGGTGGATAGAGAAAAATTCTTTTCTCTATAACACAATACTAGGACAAGGGGGCACTCCCTAAAGCTCATAGGTAAGAAAGTGAGGACAAATAAAGGGAAATATTTCTTCACCCAGAGAGTCGTTGGTTTATGGAATTCACTTCCAGAAGAGGTCGTGACAGCTGTCAGCCTTGATAGCTTCAAGGCAGGGTCAGACAGATTCATGGAGGCCAAGTGTATCGGTGGTTATTAAAACGGATGTCCATGTGCCGCCTCTATGTTGGTTGAGGCAGGCAGGATTCCCTTGAGTACCATTTGTTGGGGGTCAATGGAAAGGGAGGGTTTTGCCTTCTCTTTCTGCTCAAGATCCCCATGTACAATTCGTGGGCCACTGTGTGACACAGAATGCTGGACTCGATGGGCTTTGGCCTGATTCAGCATGGCTCTTCTTATGTTCTTATGTTCTTATGACTCAGCCTTCCTTCTGAGGTCAGGAAAATGAGGACCTAGATTGTTGGGGGCAATATGCTGACTCTGTAAACTGCTTAGAGAGGACTGTAAAAGCATGATGAAGTGGTATATAAGTCTAAGTGTTATTGCTATTCTTGAATGGCATGCAAAACATCTTCAAGGAAAAAACAAAGAAAGTCCAGTTGCTTCTTGATAAAGCACCTTTGCACCTGGATGACTGAGAATCTTCATGGACAGGAGGGAGGATGTGTCTTCTATCACAAATATTCCTTAAACAAATATCTACACCAGTGATGGCGAACCTTTTAGAGACCGAATGCCCAAACTGCAACCCAAAACCCACTTATGCATCGTCAGGTGCCGGGTGGGTGTGGCCCATTGGCTGGCTATGGCCCATTGGGTGGGCATGGCTGTTGTGGTAACAGCAGACTGGGTGGGACTAAAAAGTTCAATCAATCAATTCCAACTTTGCAAGATCTTTTTTTCCCCACGAGAAGTTGAAATTGACTGATTGAGTGAACCTTTTTTTTTTTTGTACACGGCGGTGGCGGCCTAAAGTGAAAAGGTTTTGTAAAACCCAGCTGAAGACCTAAGACTGGCCGATGGCGTGCGTGCCCCACAGAGAGGGCTCTGAGTGCCGCCTCTGGCACCCGTGCCATAGGTTCGCCACCACTGATCTACACTATGGGTATCCTACTCATTATTTTCCCCAGTTTAGGCTGCTTTGAAGCTACCTGTCTCTCTAGCTGCTGCTGTTCCCTCCCCTTCCCTAAAAAATTCTCCATCCAGTCAAGAATCCCATAGTAACATGATCAAAGTTGTTCTTTAGCAAAGCAGTGATATGGCATTCAGTATGTGATGGGGTGATGTCACTGGAAACAAAATAAAGAGAGAATGTGCCAGTGAATCAGCAAGCACGTTTTTCATGAAAAATGCCAAATTTACATTTTGTTTTAAATATTAAATGCATTAAAAGCATGGAGTGTTTGTATAACAGCTCAAGAGACCTTCCAAACAAACTCATATAGACAGACCCAGAAATAGGAGAGACAATAGGAAGGAATTATCACACCACTGCAGAAAAGATTTACTACCTTAGGTTAATTCCAGTTGCAGATTTCTCATTTGTTCACTGTGAATTTTCTTCTCCATTACTTGAGGAAAGAATGTGGTGTGTCCCATTTCCATTACCTTTCTAGAGACAATAATGGTGTATCAACCTCCTATTAGCTTTAAAGGGCAAAGTTCTCGCATCTCAGACTCATCAGTTACAGAATGAGTGGCAAAGCTCGGAAGCACTGTGAGGCTCCCTTTGTAGGCACGTTCCAGGTTACAAATAGTTTACCCAATTGAGGTGCCACCACGGGAAGAAAAAAGTTCTTCGGTTTTCTCCGTCTCTTTGAAGCAGTTGGCTCTCTCTTCCTTCAGACACTTGTCAAAGGTGTTGTAAAGATGCTTTAACTGGTATCCTGTCAACCAATATTTCTATCCTAGTGAGGCTTAGTGAGTTGTGAAATTGTGTGATTTCCAAATCCAGCAGAACTTAAACGATGAAAAATCCCAATATACTTTTTAGAGAGACAAGCTGCCCAACTCTGAATAATGAATAGATCCTTCCTTCCTTCCTTCCTTCCTTCCTTCCTTCCTTCCTTCCTTCCTTCCTTCCTTCCTTCCTTCCTTCCTTCCTTCCTTCCCTCCCTCCCTCCTTCCTTCCTTCCTTCCTTCCTTCCTTCCTTCCTTCCTTCCTTCCTTCCTTCCTTCCTTCCTTCCTCTTTCCCTCCCTTCCTTCCCTCCCTCCCTTCCTTCCTTAGTGAGTGTGAATAAAATAAGCAATAATAATAATAATAATGCTCCCCAATAAGGCACTGCTTTGACATGGTTGTAGAGCTTGTATGCTTCATATATATGGTGAGACATAATTTACAGAAACTCATACCGGATCAACAAGGACCATACTACAGTAGGTGTTAGCGTTCCTGAACATCTGGTGACAAAAGAGTCAGAACTGTTGGCTGAACAACTACGGACAGCAGCCCTAGGACTTCTGCAAGAAAAGTTGATTACCCACTGTAAATATATGAAGACTGAAAACAAAGACTTGGAACAGCTTGTATCCTGCAATGATACCATCAGCTTATATTCTGCAATTAGCACCATCAACTGCCTATCCTGGGACTTTAGGAAGAACTCAGTAGGTGAATAAAAATACCAGATCTAGTCTAAACATCTGGCTGACACCAACACAACCACAATAACAATAGCAGTGTATTTTTACAGATTTGTTGGAGTGAAATGCTAAACAAATGCTATTTTTGGCAGCACAATGTAAGAGATACTTATATTTAGTAGATTTCTTCACCATATTAATTGCCTTACATACAATTTCTTGAGAGTGTAATCACATACATTAAGAATGAGGAGGGCTGAGTTTCAGATTTGATTATCTCATCACCTGAGAAGGATATTTGAAATTTATTCCACTGTCTGTCTTTAGGGGGGGGGAAATACCTCATAATTTTCAAAAGCTGAAAAGGATTTTTTTTTTATCCAGTTTCCTTCTCCAAATTACATTCTGTAAATAATGAACTGCAAATTCAGTATGCTGTCGCCTTGGGAAAAATGTGTTTTTAAAAATAAATAAAATGAAATACGTTATATTTTTATTCTTGCAGAATTTTTTCTTAAATATTTGGGACTGTCCTTTGAGAGTCAATAATATTTATGTGACACATATACATTTATAGATGACTTATTGGTACACATTTGATACACATTATTCCTGATGCCCCATTTTAATATTTGGCACCTAAATATGTTATCATGTTTATATTTGGGGAGGGAGAGGAATAAATTTCATATTTGAAATCTGCCAATATTATTAAGAAATGAGACCACATTTCGCCCTTTCAAATACTGAATTTTAAATTAATTTAGAATGTACTGTGGACATGGAAACTTTGGTGACTTAAAATATATATGTTCATTTCCATTTAAACCATTTTATTAAAATATAAATAATCTGGCCAGAAAGATCAGTGCTATTATAATTTTGACATTACATAAAAGAAGTAGGGCATACCATTAATACGTATGCCTCCCATTTTTCCTTTGTAATTAAATGCAGTTAAAAAGAACATTAATCCGAATATTTTATAGGGAAGAACAAAGTACTAGTGTTTCAGCTAGATAATTCATGCTAACATTTTCAAATTGAAATAGAGAAACGCAATCAGGAAGAATTCATACCATCATTATTGCAGGCATGAGTCTTTTGTTTCACTTTCTCAAGTCTGAAATCTTGAGTTCACATTACATCAGCAGCTTAAACTGAGGTTAATCTAAACTATGGTTTAACATGGTGGGTCAAATGTCTATTAAGATTCTCAGTCATTCAGATCATGATTGACCAAAAGATGTTTTTTTTTTTTCAAGAGGCAACTGGACTTTCTTTGTTTTTCCTTGAAGGCGTTTTGCTTCTCATCCAAGAAGCTTCTTCAGTTCTTGGATTATTATTATTATTATTATTATTATTATTATTATTATTATTATTATTATTATTATTATTATTATTATTATTATTATTATTATTATTATTAATAATAATAATAATCATCATCATCATCATCATCGCACAGTCAGCCAGATGTTCAGACTGGATTTGGCATTTTTGTCTATTTATCGAGTCCTTCCCAAGGACCTGGGATAGGCAGATGTGGATGTTTGATGGTATTACAGATATCGTCACAGGATGGAAGCAGTTCCTAGTAAGGTCGCCTTTTGCAATTGACTAATGGCGAATTTGTCAATGCTGATGATGGTGTTCAAGTGGGGCTCCAGTTGTTTTGGGATGACACCCAAGCCACCTATTACTATTGGTACTACCCTTGCTTGCTTTTGTTACAGTATTTCTATTTCTATTTCCTTCCAACTCTATTATTATTATTATCATTATCATCATCATCATAATCATCATTGTATCATTCTGATTATCAACAACAAAACAACAAAACAACAACAAAACAACAACAACAAAACAACAATAGGATTCATATATGAATGCAGAAAATTCTTAAGTGAACATAAAGATTAAACCAGAAACTTTCCTTGCTTTATGCACAAAAGTGGAAGGATGCTTTGATTCCCACCATGGACGAAAGGTTACAAAAGCTGATGGAATTAGCAGAGATGGCCAAACTGATTGTTCTGATTAAAGAACATATGTTTCTACTTGGAAACCGCTTCTGGACTTTGTGCTTGAGGTGGGAAAAAATGATATTATGATTTGGGGTTTTACCGATTAGACTGATTTGCCAGTACAAAAATGGCTAGTGCATACTACTACTACAGAAATGTAAAAAGCTAAGATTTGATTTTAAGGTCTGATTTTACTGCAACAGAGACAGTTGGAAGTCAATGCCTTTTGTTTCTTCCCCTCCCTTTCTTCACACCATTTTTTGTTTTCCTTTTTTCTACTGTTGTCCTCTACTATTTGCTTTTGTATTTTCATATTTTATGTTATAAATGAATAAAACTAATAAAAAAGAGAGAACGAAAGAAGTTAAACAAACAAAGAAGACCAGAAAACTCCTCTAGCAACCATTGCTTAGATAAGCAGGGATTAACACCAGACAAACAATCAAGCAGAAAACAATATCCTGATCAGATATGGGAGATTCCATTCGATACCCTACAATGAACATCTCTGCATTTGCGAAGCGCCAGAGATAGAAGACCTGGCTCACATCCTATTCAATTGTTGCCTGTATAAGAGGGAGAGAGAGAGGTACCTTGGTCTATATACCAAACAAATGATCCATTGGGATCCCCATATCAAAACAACTTACCTTATGTGCAGCCAAAATCTGAAAACAACATTTAGTACTTAAGCAAAAGGGTCCATTTGAAATCTGCATATGCGGGACTGATTGGGGTAGATTGCAGTGGTGACACTGAAACATAATTTTATCATATTTTACCTCCATCATAAATTATTGTGTTCTATTCCAATTTCATTTTAGACTGTAGTTTCATTTTATTTTATTCAAATTTCATTTTAAATTGTATTTTATTTAATTCCATTTTAAATTGCTTTTATCAAATTTTAGTAATAATTTGTTTTTTGGAACTTTGCACTTTGATATTGTCCAAGGGCTAATCCATCCATCCATCCATCCATCCATCCATCAATAAATGATCAAGGAAATATTAAGGAGAAAATACACCACTCTTCTCATGCTGGCAGGCAATCAATAGGGACGAAACCTCACACTCATTACAGCTGATGATGTTAATTAATGAAGCAACCAACAAACAAGTTCATAGAGCACGGAGGACACCAACGATTGTATAGAGTGACAAGTGCTTTGCAAATGGAAGGCTAGAACATTCTACCAAATGCTGACTAGCTGATAATTTAATTTTATCAGTTCATTATACCACCTGTCTTTTAGGATACATTTGCCTCTTCCCCAAGAATTTTCAAACCGGTATTTGACTTCCCACTACTAATTTGTCTATTGACCGGCCAGATAAATGCATTGCCCTCCTGCATTCTTTTCTACCAAATTAACTAGCGACAGCCTTTGGTTATCTAAATAAGGGGTTGATTGATCTTGTGGAAATAATTAAACTGGCTTCATCTGATACAATCTCTGTCTGCATCAGAATGTTCTTCTTTCATTGCATATGCTTGGTGGAGAATTTAAATTTTGCAGACGGTAGCAAAAGGTTAGGTCTCTGACTCTGTTTAGAGAGAGCAAGTCAGATTTCATAGCAATAAGCCTGTAAATGAATCCAATTACACGTTAGTTCAAACAGACTTGTTTCAATATTATTCCGTCCATCCAGCAGGCTTTAATAAGAATCAACATCGGTTTTCGGGACACCAGGGAATAAGATGTCAGATTTAAGAAATTGCAAGAAGCTCAGCCTTCACTGGACAGGCATTTAAATGTGCCTAAAGTCTTAATTGGAACCACTGTTGGCCTCTAATGGACTTGTTTCTTCTGTTAGACAGTTCAGGAAAAATGACACCTGGTGTCAAATGGACAATTGACCATCAACTGAGTGTTCTTTTGTGGTGACTGACAGAATCTGTCCATTTGTCTTGTGACATCCCATGTTCCTAAAGAAATCTGCGGCAAACAAAAGCGCATGTTGAAATTCGAATACTCTTGACCATCTTCAAAAATATTAATAAGTGAGAAAGGTGTTTAGAAAGAAAGGAAGGAAGGAAGGAAGAGAAAGAAAGAAAGAAAGAAAGAAAGAAAGAAAGAAAGAAAGAAAGAAAGAAAGAAAGAAAGAAAGAAAGAAAGAAAGAAAGAAAGAAAGTCAGTCAAAAGTCTGTGTTCCAAAATTGCCATTTAAAAATTCATCAAAGGTCACTCCCTCCCTTGCTCCCCCTCACACACACACTAACACTACATATGTGCTTACAGGTTATATAACCATGGATGCTTTAATCTCTGGCCTTTCACTTGAAAAAAACAAGAAAACTGGATTTTCCCGTTTTTCCAAGAGCATCATATGGATGGGCCAGTGATTCAGACCTTGCAGTTGTTGTTGATTTTTTTCAGCATTACTGTGGCTTGTTTAAGACCTTTCTTCACTTCACTTGCCATGGAAATTGCATTGTCATGGAACAAAATATGTAAATTATCGGTCCTGGATATATTTCATTTAAATTATTTGCATTCCATCTTTCCTAGATCAAAGCTTCACAAAAGGCTTTAGATATACTTGGGATTTCCAGGGCAATCAAAGCATTTGTTCAGAAATTGTAACCCATATAATGGGTGGCAGGCAGTGGTGGGAGTCAGCCGGATCGCACCACTTCGGCAGAACCGGTAGCTAATTTTTTGTTGCTGAGGCCCAGAATGGACTTCCAGAAGCAGCATCCACACAGAGAACCAGTTGTTCACATATTTGAATCCCACCACTGGTTGCAGCATTCAAATCCAACCTATAAGTAAAGCATTTTAAGAATAGAAAGAGGAACCTTGCTGAGATCCTTCAGCATTAGACTACGGGCTGCATAATGAACAATGAACCATGTTGAGAAATAATGAGCTTTTAAATTTACTTCTACTCCCAACATAGAGATCATGCAAACTAGGCATGTCAAACTTGTGACATCACGTGACGTCGTGTGATGTATCGTGACTTTTTCCCCATTGCCAGCAATGGGGTGGGCACGGTTTCAGTATGATGCATCCGGCCTGTGGGCTGGCAGTTTGATATGCCTGATGTAAACCAATCTGTATCAGCTTTTGTTAAATTTGGAGGAATGCACCTTTTTAACAGTGATGGCCATCCCAGTCACTATAATCTTCCTTCTACTGATGAACCAGCGAGGTTATTTTTTTTTTCCTGGGGGTGGGTGAGTGGGTGGGAGAAGATAACATTGTGCTTAAATGGTAGAGCCCTAGGAGGAAAATGTGTATGTATCTCTGGGTGCATCTGTGTCTGTGTATCCAGGTAAGAGAGAGAGAGAGAGAGAGAGAGAGAGAGAGAGAGAGAGAGAGAGAGAGAGAGAGAGAGAGAGAGAGAGAGAGAGAGAGAGAGAGAGAGAGAGAGAGAGAGAGAGAGAGAGAGAGAGAGAGAGAGAGAGAGAGAGAGGTAAATAAACATATTGCTCTATTTCAAGTGATAAAAAAAAACTTATTGACTCAGCCAGCACTATCTCAGAAAGAGCATCTTGTCCAAGGCTACTGATTAAGGTTGCAGCAGAAGCTGGCTCTTCAAGCAAGCATCCTTGCTTTCCTACTCAACCCCAGAGACACATCGTAGGACTAACACTTTAACCCACATTTCTTTATCACTTATCACTCTTCTCAGAAGGAAAATAGCTATAGAGCTTATGTTACAGATCTCCTATTTGAGAGAGTGTCCTCCTTTCTCCCTTCAGCAATGTGAAAAGTAGATTTGGTAGCTACGTCGTGAATATAATGGCAGATTTGAGTGCAATTATTTAGAGCAGCGGTCCTTAACTTTTCCAGCTTGGTGGCCCAGCAGGGGGTATGTGAGTGACAGGTGCACATGTGCAGCACTGCTCCATTTGTGCGAGTGGTGGATGCTTGTACTCGTGTGTGAAGTTCCCGTCTGTCCCATGGCCCAGTTTTGAACAGTAGTGGACAGAGGGTTGGGGGTTGGGGATCCTGATCTAGCGGTCCCTAAACAGTAGCCTCAGAATCTTTCTCAGGTGCTTTTTCAAAAGGCAAGTGGAGTTTCTTGTTTTTCCTTGAAGATGTTTTGCTTCTTATCCAAGAAGCTTCTTCCGTTCCGACTGAATGGTGGGGAAGGGAAGGCTTTATATTCCTTAAGATCATCTGTTCTTAGCCCTCTAATCATGCCTCAGATGCCCTCATATGACTGCAAAGAATGTAACTCCGCCCCTTCCCCACCATTCAGTCAGAACTGAAGAAGCTTTTTGGATGAGAAGCAAAAAAAAGTCTTCAAACACAAACCAAGAAAGTTCAGTTACCTTTTAAAAAGAACAAAAAAAAAACACCTTTGGGAGAATCATGACCTGGATGACTGAGAATCTCCACACACATTCTTAGGGCGATGCATTCCTTTAAACCAGCGGTTCTCAACCTTTTTTAGGTTGCGACCCCCGATCTGTCAAGTGCTGCGCATGCGCGGTGCTGCCTCCTGTGCTGCGCATGCATGGTGTTGCCCCCTGCGCCGGCCGAGGCGTAGGCCGCTGCCCATTCGGGGCGGCAGCAGGCAGGCCCAGGCACTCCTGGGCAGCCGCGGCAGCGACGGCACAGGGCGACCATGGACTGGGCCACCAGCTGGCCCAGCCCGAGGGAGGTAAGCCACCCGCCAGGCCCCACATGCACCAAAAACTCTCCCTGCACCCGCCGCTGCCCTGCTAGCCTTACCTTTGCTGCCGCCCATTCGGGGCGGTGTCAGGCAGGCCCAGGCGCTCCTGGGTGGCCGCGGCAAGCAGCAGCGACAGCGCAGGGTGACCACCGGCTGGGCCACCAGCTGGCCCAGCCCAAGGGAGGTAAGGCACCTGCCGGGCCCCACACGCGCCAGCTGCCCTCCTTGTGCCCACCGGCCTCCCACCTCCCATCCCTGGCCCTCTTTTACTTACATTTTTAGTAGTTGCTCAGCAGGGAGGGGTGGAAAGTCTGGACCACTCGCCTTCGCTGCAGACAACTTGCAGCACCGTTTTCAGACTGGGACTTTTGGCGGGCTCAGCAGGGCAGAGACAGCCTGGACAATTCCTATTGGCTTTTGAAAGAGAGTCTATTCTATTGGCTTTCAAAAGCCAATAGAATAAGAGGGAGTAGCACAGCTAAGGAAAAATGGCGTAGCACAGCTAAGGAAAAGGGGAAAATGGCAGACTGCATTGTTTGGTGACCCCCATGAAATGGTCATTCGACCCCAAATGGGGTCGCGACCCACAGGTTGAGAACCACTGCTTTAAACAGTGCATAATTACGATGACCAATTCCTTGCCAAAAGACAGGGTGATGACTCTCGACCTGGATAGCTTTGAAGGACTTTCTATAAATTTGCGGAGTATAATGTATTGGCCATAACTGTTTTAAATCACTTGCTTAATGTCTGACCTACGTTGCTGTATTGTTTAACAGTTGCTGTTACTGAAAGCCAGGCTGGCTGTCTCCAAGCTGATAATGAGGTTTGGGGCAGGAAACTGTTACTTTAAACGTATTGGTTGCCACCTAGAGGCTAAGTGTAGAAATAGCTGTGCAGCAGCCTTTAGGGCTGCTTCTGTTCTAATAAACTTGTGGCTGTTTCAACACTGCCTCATTCAATGCCTAAAGAACCTAAGATATAACATAGATGATATGTTTACTGAGGACAAAGAGTCTTGAAGACTCAATGCTAACACTCTGTTGGAGAAAGAATGCTTCTGAGTGCCAGTTGCAAGAGACCAAAGGGAAGAGGGGGGTATGTCTATATCTCTGGGTGTGAGAACCCAAGAAACATCTGTTCATCCATGGTGAGGAGAAAAAGGTGAACTATGGTCAGTCTTGGCCAGATCTAGCATGCTGAGTTTATAATATTTGCATTCGTAGCTACTAAACTAAAACTCTATTGCACTTGTGTCAAAAGCACAGGGCCACTTCTGGGTTGAAAGAATTAGCCAGGGACATCACCATTGCTTGGGGAATGCCCAGTTGGGGGCTGGAATGAAGGACAGGAGCTCAATCCTGCCCCATGGCAACCCTCAGATCTTGAACCACAGGCTTGCTAACCTCCAACCTAGCATTCTAACCACATGAGTTACTATCTTCCACTCTTTTGATTTAAACTGGAGAACAAGCAAATCAAGTGTTATAGAATCTACCATTTTCTCTCCTTTCTATTTTTTGTTTTGTTTTGTTTAATGAAGACTGCATCCAGGCAGCAATATGATCTGATAATATGGCAAGCATTCATGTTTCATTAGCAAAGAAGAATTTATACATAAAATGATGACAGTATTACGGTATTGTCTGTGTACTGTATGTGCCTGTATGTAGTGTGCATACATATACTCTACGTGTATATCTATATCTATCTATGTAACTATATACTCTGTACAGATAGATAGATAGATAGATAGATAGATAGATAGATAGAGAGAGAGAGAGATAGAGAGATAGAGAGATAGAGAGATAGAGAGATAGAGAGATAGAGAGAGTAATAAATTTCATTTTTTTTCCTGCTACAAGTTATTTTACAGTGGAATACAAAATAATAGATTAACAAGTTAACGGACATTGAGTTATTACTGATAAGTGAAGAAAGAAAAAATATGTTTGATCCTATGGATAGACAGTTGATATATGTGGCAGATCATTTCCAACAGCATGACTGAATATTATTTGTCATCAAAAAATTGGGGAAAAAATTGAACTCCACAGCTCATTTTCCTTCTATCAACAGCTAAATAATATTATAGATCTCCTGAATTATATGAACAGGTTTGCTATGTCTTATAATGGTTTGAAAAATATACGATAATAAATATTTTTACACAGTAGGAAACTATTTTTCAATTAGGTGAGTAGATGATAGACAATCGGTAGATAAATAAGTAGGGAGATAGATAGACAGACAGACAGACAGACAGACAGACAGACAGACAGACAGACAGACAGACAGACAGACAGACAGACAGGGATGGATGGATGGATGGATGGATGGATGGATGGATGGATGGATGGATGGATGGATGGATGGATACCGGTAGGTAGATAGATAGATGGATGATATGAAGGTAACATTTTAATGCCTGTATATTTCACATAAATATTTATGCAATCTTTACACACACACACACACACACCATTTTGCATACAAATAGAACTCCCGTTTCTGTTTTATGTTGTTGAAGAGAAAGTAGTTAGGAATTAATTAATTCATAATTATGCTGAAAAAAGTTAATTGTTTTTTTTAATGAAAACACCATCAGCACAACTGATGGGCAATTGCAGCATAAAAATCAGTCACTAGACAAAAAGCCCTCAGTTTAGCAATATAATGGAAAGACTTACAAGAACAATTAGGACTTATTAATAAGGTCAAAATAGTTCTTTCTGTATGTATGCATGCAAATGTGATTCTCCACTATCATGCATACACTTTATTTTCTTTATTTCAAATTCCCTTAACACTTCCACATTCTCCAAAAATAGGACAATAGCATAGGGAGAAAAAAAGTAAATCATGATTTAGAAATAGGGTAAATCAGGTTGTGTTCCAACACTACAATCTTCATCACCTATACCAAGGGTAGGCAACCTTGGCTCTTTTATGACTCGTGGACTTCAACTCCCAGAATTCCTGAGCCAGGACAAATGGTTGTCCAAACTCTTCTTTCTTAAAAACTTCCAGCATTGTTCCACGGGTGAATTGTTCTCACTGTCAGGACATTTCTCCTTAGTTCTAGGTTGCTTCTCTCCTTGATGAGTTTCCATCCGTTGCTTCTTGTCCTGCCTTCAGGTGCTTTGGAGAATAGCTTGACTCCCTCTTCTTTGTGGCAACCCCTGAGATATTGGAACACGGCTATCATGCTATCATATTGGAACATTGGTATCATCAGAGAACTTTCCAAGAAAAAAAACTGTGGTAAATCAATAAAGGAGAATATGTGTAACTCAGCGTTGAAATGAGAGGTTCCTGATGCTGTGTAAACTTCGTTGTTTTATTACCCAAACTACGTAACATTGTCAGTGGTCATCTTGTTTTCTTGTAGATAGTTCATTACCCAAACTACATAACATCATCGATGCTGGTGTTGTTTTCTTTTTTTTTCTTTTTTCCAACATTTTTTTAATTAAAGTTCTATTATTACATTTGATTAGTACTTGATAAACACTGTGTCGTCTGGGTTAATTTGTTTGCTGAATGACAGAAGTTATGTTCTTCGTCTCTACCCCATTTTTTTCCAGCCCTTGGTAAAATATGAAATTTTCCCTCCCTGAGCAAGATAACAATAACAACAACAACAACAATAAAGTTTTTCAGAAGAGACTGGACAGCCATTTGTCTGAAATGGTATATAGGGTTTCCTGCCTGAGCAGGGGGTTGTACCAGATGACCTCCAAGGTCCCTTCCAACTTTATTACTATTACTATTACTATTACTATTACTATTACTATTACTATTACTATTACTATTACTATTACTATTACTATTACTATTACTATTACTATCACTATCACTATCACTATCACTATCACTATCACTATTACTATTACTATTATTATGGATCATCGCACAGTCAGCCAGATGTTCAGACTGGATTTGGCATTTTGTCTACCTATCGAGTCCTTCCCAAGGACCTGGGATAGGCAGATGTGGATGTTTGATGGTATTACAGTTGTTGTTGTTGTTGTCAGTATTATTATTTCTTTGGGCTAATAGCATTTCCTTCTGGCATTTCCTCGGATAACTTTTGGAAAAAAGCGTGTGTGATTTCTAAACAGTTTCAACCGCGCTTTGGGTGGCCGTCCCTGCCGTTTTTGCCAAGTTCGCCAGAAAAGCCCCCAAACTGGCCAAAGGTGGGCCGGGCTTGAAGATGTTTCATTACTGAAAGTAGGTGACATTATCAGTGCTAGTGGTAAATCATTTCTGTACTGTTTACACTGGTAAATCATTTCTCTACAAGCACTACCATGGAGTTCACCATACATGATTACTTAAACTACTCAGATCCTAGGAGACTGATGGCTCTTTTGCAATTTTCAACCATGTTTGACTCTTTCATAAGCACATTTAGAAGCAAAAAATGTGCTTATACATCTTCCCCACATTCCAGGGCTGAAAGTGAATGCTGAAACATCTTGAACTGAAGCGATAGGCCTGCCAATACAATTTTAAATTACCGCTAACATTCATTATGGCAATTTAGCCATTTGAGAGTCCAAATCATTTGCAAAATTGCTGATTGACCTGAATTTTTGATTTATTAAGCCTAGCTAATAGATGCAACACAGATGTCACTATTAATAGCATGATAAATTAGGGCCTTAATTCTGAACACAAAGCAATGTGAACTCCAACTGTGGTCATTCCCATCCCACTGCGTCATTTCAAACTCAATCTGTAATACCAAAGTAATTATTTTAAAATGCTGATATATTCACATAATTTTGTCCCAGTCTAGCTTTGGACCCCGGTTATTTTGAAAAGTGTACAGCTTTATAAAACCCTAGTAAGACCACACTTGGAATACTGCAGCCAATTTTGGTCACCATATCACAAAAAAGATGTTGAGAGTTTGGAAAAAATGCAGAGAAGAAGAACTAAGATGATCAAAGGCCTGGAGACTCAAACATATGAAGAATGGCTGCAGGACGTGGTTTTGGCTAGTCTAAAGAAAAGAAGAAACAGGGGAGACATGATAGCAGTATTCCAGTATTTGAGGGGCTGCCACAAAGAAGAGGGGGTCACATTATTCTCCAAGGCACCAGAGGGCAGGACAAGAAACAATGGTTGGAAACTGATCAAAGAGAGAAGCAATCTGGAATTAAGGAGAAACTTCCTGACAGTGAGGACAATTAACCAGTGGAACAGCTTGCTTCTGGAAATTGTGTACACTCCATCACTGCAGATTTTTAAGAAGAGGCTAGACAGTCACTTTTCTGAGATGGTATAGGTTCTCCTGCTTGAGTGGGGGGCTGGACTAGAAGACCTCCAAGATCCCTTCCAGCTTTGTTCTACTCTACTCTACTCTACTCTACTCTACTCTACTCTACTCTACTCTACTCTACTCTACTCTACTCTACTCTACTCTACTCTACTCTACTCTACTCTACTCCTAGCTGGATTACAAATCATATTCATTAAGAAATATTATTTTCCAACCTTCCATTGGATGGAACTATTCATGTAACAGAATTCTTAGTCTTTACAATTTTGCTGAATGATGGTGTGGTTGGATCCCAATTATTTTAGTAATCTTTCATATTTTTCTCATTGGGAAATATATCATCCTCTACAGATGGAGGGGTATTTTTTCTCAATATTCATTAAAAAAGGGGGGTTTGCAACATTAGCACTATGGATTTTTTTTCTCTCTTTAGAGGAAAGTGACTCAAGCTTTAGAGTAGTACACCATTTGTAAGTAAGGAAAGTAAACTGTATTTAGGTTGGATAATAAGAGTAAAACACTGTAAATTGATAGGGAAATGTAGGTAGACTGGATAGTAAGAGCAAGAAGGAGGAAAAATTTACAAACAAACAAGCAAATAAGGACTATAACAAGAACATATGAAGAACAGTTGCAGGAAATGGGTTTGTCTAGTAGTCTAATGAAAAGAAGGATGAAGAAGTGACATGATGGCAGTGTTCCTATATTTGAGGGACTGCCATAAAGAAGAGGGGGGTCAACCTATTCTCCAAAGCACCAGAAGGCAGGACAAGAAACAATGGATGGAAACAAATCAAGGAAAGAAGCAACCTAGAACTAAGGAGAAATTTCCTGACAGCGAGAACAATTAACCAGTGGAACAGCTTGCCTTCAAAAGCTTTAGGTGCTCCATCACTGGAGGCTTTTATTTATTTATTTATTTATTTATTTATTTATTTATTTATTTATTTATTTATTTATTTATTTATTTATTTATTTATTTATTTATTTATTTATTTATTTATTAACTTGACTTCTATGCCGCCCTATTCCGGAGAACTCAGGGCGGCTCACAACATAATAGAAATCAACATTTAAAAATACATATATATATAAAACCGTTTAATTTAAAAAAAAACAATCATTCAATATACACACAGACATACACTGGCTTGGGGCAAGATGTTAGCTGACCCAGGCCTGCCGGCAGAGGTGTGTTTTAAGTAATTTACGAAAGGCGGAGAGGGTGGGGGCGACACGGATCTCTGGGGGGAGTTGGTTCCAGAGGGCCGGGGCCGCAACAGAGAAGGCTCTTCCCCTAGGCCCCACCAGGCGACACTGTCTAGCTGACGGGACCTGGAGAAGGCCGACTCTGTGGGCCCTAACCGGTCGCTGGGTTTCATGAGGCAGCAGACAGTCCCGTAAGTAACCTGGTCCGATGCCATGTAGGGCTTTATAAGAGGAGACTGGACAGCCACATGTCTGGAATGGTATAGGGTCTCCTGCTTGTGGAATAGGTTGGATTGGAAGACCGCCAAGGTCTCTTACAACTCTGTTATTATGTTCCGTTATCAGAACCATAAGAAGAATCAGATGTCAGCCCTATAGAAAACAACAATACCCAACAGAAGAGCCCACCTAATCACATACAACCTGATCAGAAACCATATATTAAAAAAGATTGGAGCACTGAAGAAGTCAGCAACATGTTTGCAAGTAAAAAAACAAACAACAAACAAACCCAGAGACTTGCAAGCTAGCATCCACAAGCATCATCACGCCAAATGCTCCAAACCCTAGATCTGTTGCAGGAAATGAAAAGAGGAAATGAAACTAACAGCTGAAGGATAAGAAAAAAAGAAGGAAGCCTTCCTTCCCATCTATCAGTCAATTTAAAGGTAAATTCCCAGTGACAAGGTAACAGCGTGAGTACTCCAGATGCAACTCTCTGACTGGATTCCCCTGCTCCCAATAATCTTGGCATTCCTGACAGAGCCTCATGTTTACCCTGATTAGCTGCTGCAGTTAACTATACTCTGATGCACCGATGCACTAAGCAACTCTAATTCTGCAGACAAACTTTCTGTCAGTAGGAGATAGTGCTTAGAGCTGCCACAGGAAAGAGATCTATATTTTGTCTATAGGAAGAAGAAGTGTCCAGGAGGTTAATATTGCAGTTTGAAAGAGTGCAGCAGATGGTAACAGTGTGTGGCAGTGAAGCAGCTGTACATCCTGCACATAATTGCCCAGGTGTGACAGAGGTATAGCCTTATCCAGCTGATCTCTCCCTGCAGACATTATTATCACTTAGCCCAGCTGCTAAGGATCTCTGGTCACTGCTCACATTATCTGATCCACTCCTGTCTTAGTTTGGCTGTTGAAAAATGTGTCAACATGCGTCAACAGCTTTGGCTGTTGCAAAAAAAGTACCAAGAACAATGCCAGATAAACTCTTTGGATCTCATTTCCACTCCTCCAAGGTGTGATGATTGAATTGGCAAATACAAATCTTTGCTGTCTGTAAAAAAAATAGTGGACGGGAACAAATCGGATGATTTTTTCCCCTTCTTTTCACAACCCTGTAATCCCACGATTCAAGATGGAGTCAGGGGCAACTGAACAGAGCTTGAGTGTTCACTGGCCGGATGCCCTTCCTGACACCTATGTGGAGTTCACAGTCCAGACAGTAACTAATTGCCTCCAGAGTTTGTATTCTGTGTTTTTTTTTTAAATGGGACAGTTTCAATGTGCAGAAAAGCTGAGACAGCAATGCTAATCTATTTTCTCTGTTTTACTGTAACCTGGTTGCTGTTTAATTCAGCTAAGTACCTTGAGTTTCCATGAAGCAAGGAAACATCCTAAAAAATAAAATCTATCAAATGAAACTAACCAAAAGATAAACAAAGAAGATTTCTTGTTTTTACTGGTTCAGAAACCTCAGAATTCAGAATTCTGGTTCAGAATTCCTCAGTGGGAAGGTCAGGTGGATAAAAGAGATAGAGAAAGACAAATTTTAAATAACAAAAGTGGGACCCAACACTGAGCTAAAAATGGAGATGACGGAGTATATAAATAACATTTGATACCTCTATAAATCGTCTCTTTCTTTACTGGTTTTGTGAAATGTCTTGATTTATGAGACGGATACTTGGAATGTAGAAAGAATAATTCCACTGATATTTTTTCTGAAAGATCCAAGCAAACATAATTGACAATCAGGTAGAATTTTGATGGGCATGATATTTTCATTGCATTTCTTTTCCCCCCTAAGAAACCCAATAATCTATAATTCCAGGCTTGCTAAAAAAAAAAAGGAATATCTTGTACTCTAAGGCAATGAAATAGGTGAATTGAATGGAAATAACTAATCCAGTTGTAATTCCAGTGTGGATTTTTATTGTTTTTCCTCCTCATTGAGAAAATAAACAAGAATAGCCAGATGTTATTGATTTTGGGCAGAGAAAAGAGGCCTTCCTCAAGAAAATGTTGAGATGATGTGAAAAATACCTCAGGTAACAAAATATTAGAAATTTCTGAAACTAAATATATGGATAGAACCAGTGGTGGGATTCAGTTGGTTCCCACCAGTTCACCAGAACCAGTAGCTAATTTTTTTGTTGCCCAGGCCCAGAACAGACTTCCAGAAGTGGCATCCACACAGAGAACTGGTTGTTCACCTATTTGAATCCCACCACTGGATAGAACCCGCACACTTATGGCTTATTTGGGTGATACACACTGATGAAGAAGGAGCAGGAGTGTGCACCAGCCTTGCAATCCAGGTTGTGGTGTCAGTGAAGAATCAGTTGCCTAAAGTCCCGCCTGATTATCCGCAGTGGGGAATCTTTGCACTTACTTTTGCACATTAAGACACGGTCATGATATCATTTGACGGTAGCTAATATCGGTACGATGAGCGTGACAGCTCAGCTATGGCCAGTATGATCAGTGCAGTGAGCATGATGGCTCAGTGGTTAAAGACAGTGAGCTTGTTAGCTGGAAGCTGACAGCCCGGGTTCAAGACCTGAGTGCCGCACAATGGGATGAGCTCCTATTCCTTGCCCCATCTCCTGCCCACCTAGCAGTTTGAAAGCATATATATGCAAGTAGATAAATAGGTACCACTTCAGTGGGAAGGTAACAGCTTTCCAGGCACTTTTGGCATAAAGATTTGTCGGCCACATAACCACAGGAGCATCTTTGGATAATTCTGGCTCCCTTGGCCAAGAAATGGAGATGAGCACCATACCTTGGAGTTGGATACCACTGGACAGGGAAACCTTTACCTTTAGTTAATAATATCAAATCGGTCTAATTGGTTATTTGCATGGAAATAATATCCGATCCCATGGTTTTCCCAGTTGCAATGTATGGCTGTGAAAGCTGGACCATAAGAAAGGCTGAACGCCAAAGAATTGAGGCCTTTGAACTATGGTGCTGGAGAAGACTCCTGTGAGTCCCCTGGACTGCAAGGTGATCAAACCGTTCAGTCCTAGAGGAGATCAACCCTGACTGCTCTTTAGAAGGCCAGATCATGAAGTTGAAACTCAAGTACTTTGGCCACCTAATGAGAAGGAAGGACTCACTGGAGAAGAGCCTGATGCTGGGAAAGATTGAGGGCAAGAGAAGAACGGTACGACAGAGAATGAGGTGGCTGAATGGAGTCACTGAAGCAGTAGGAGTGAGCATAAATGGACAGTAGAAGATGGTAGAGGACAGGAAGACCTGGAGGAACGTTGTCCATGGGGTCGCGATGGGTCGGAGATGACTTCGCAACTAACAACAACATCAGATCCCAGCATGATCCCTAATAAGTTAGAACAAAGCAAGGCAAAAAGCCTCTTCTTCAAGTGAGATGTTTCCATAAATGCAACGCCTGCTCTCTTTCAGTTGTACCAAGGTTCTCGTGTAGGCACCAAACTCCATGGAATAGAGTGAAAGCTAACTCTTCAGCTACTTCTCTAGCAGGACTTTGAGAAGGTTTCATTACTTTTTTTTTCCTGAACAGAATGGAATGAGACTAAATCTAACTTGACAACTGATTTGAGCAGCAGTAGATTAGGGAGACAATGTCAGCATGAAAACAGATGCAAAGCAATCAAAGGTAACTAAATGGTGGACACTGGACAATGAGCCTGCCATCAAAACTTTTCCACTGGAACTTCAGAGGAGAACTTTTAGCAAGTGTTTGCTCAGCCCTTCTTCAAAATCTGCATATTAGCCAGAAGGTTGAACATGAAGGGACATTAAGACGTTATTCAACAATCACAAACTGTGCTGCTGCACTCCAGATTGCTTGTAGAACTTTATAAACAACCACAAAAAGACAGTCCTATTTAAATAATTATCTAATACAAGCAACCTGCCAAAAGCCAACTGCTCCTATTGTCTTCTTGCAAATGATCAGTCTGGAAAAAACATAATTCAGGGTTTTGCAACACATCACAGCCTAAATCATTTATTTATGAATCTTAAAGCATTCATAAAAAGAAAGTCAAAGCCCCCCCTTTCATTTTAATATTCTGTGTTCCAAAATAGTAAACTGTCTGTGATTATTGCTGATTTCTAATACAATCTTTTCCAGTCATCCACTGTGCTGGAAATTATCGCAAAGCTGACACTGATCTCAGCAAAGGAAAAACAATGTTTAGGAATTCCTGGTTTGTTGTCATTTATTAAATTTGTGTTTAACTTAATAAGCTGATTCAGCTGGATGCATTCCTCCTCCAATTAATTATAATCTTGCTTTGTACACAACTGCTATACCACATCCTGAACAGCAACACATAAACCCACACCAAAACTCCCAAAACAGGTAAAGTTAAATAAAAAATAAGTTTATAAAAGGGAGGAATTCTAATATAGCTTTCCACATTTAATGACTGCTTTCCTAAAGCAATGAAAATACCACCTGGGTGAAGCCACACACACACACACACACACACACACACACACACACACACACGAAAAAAGGTGCTCATTATAAATAAAATAAAATAAAACCTTAAAAAAGTAAAATAATAAAAGAGCCCATATGATGTAATGCTGTAAAAGTATAAGATGCCACCACTGCTAAAAATCTGGATCTATCAATCAAGTTTCAGAGGGTTTTTTTTCCCCAGAGATGTTATATTCAAACACATGACTTGTTCTAGACCAGTGGTTCTCAACCTTTTTAATGCCGCGACCCCCAACCGGTCGTAAGTCGAGGACTACCCAACCGGTCGTAAGTTGAGAACTCCCAACCGGTCATAAGTCAAGGACTATTTCCCTGCCCAGGAGCGCCACGCATACTTGGTGCCACCCCCTGCCCCAGCCGAGGCTTAGCTGGCAAGGGGCAGCGACTTGCGCAGGGCGACCACCGGCTGGGCCACCAGCTGGCCCAGCCCAAGGGAGGTAAGGCGCCCGCCAGGCCCCACGTGCGCCAGCAACCCTCCCTGCACCCGCCGGCCTCCCACCTCCCACCCCTGGCCCTCTTTGACTTACATTTTTAGTAGCTGCTCAGCAGGGAGGGGTGGAAACTTCCACACAGCCCGCCTTCGCTGCAGACAACTTGCAGCACCGTTTGCAGACTGGGACTTTTGGCGGGCTCAGCAGGGCAGAGACAGCCTGGACAATTCCTATTGGCTTTTGAAAGCCAATAGAATTAGACTTTATTCAAGAGAGAGTATTCTATTGGCTTTCAAAAGCCAATAGAATAAGAGGGAGTAGCACAGCTAAGGAAAAGGGGAAGAAAAATGGCGGACTGCGTTGTTTGGCGACCCCTGTGAAATGGTCGTTCGACCCCAAATGGGGTTGCGACCCACAGGTTGAGAACCGCTGTTCTAAACTTTCCCGTGTTTGAAACTGTTTAACTTCATCACATTTTTCTCCAACAAGATTTCAAGAGGCTATTAACTTGGGTTTGAGTCTCGTCTAGTAATGAGTCCTTTGGGGCGAGAAGCATCTGATCTCATAAATTGATGTAAATTTTGTAGATTTGGTGCTGTAAGGAAAGGAAATTGCAATTTCTTTTTCTTTCCAATACCAGGGGATATTATTTCAAATTTCCCTTTTTTCAGTGCCTCACATTGTTGTACCTTTCATTTCAAGAGAGCGTCATCTTGGTTTGAATTTAGTGTAGGAAAAGTAGCCACACAATTATCAAAAATCTGAGTTGTCTTACTGATCAAAAGGTCACCAACCTCTTTCTACAAGATCAAACCTAGGCAACAACTAATGTTTGCCACATGCTAAGCAATAGCTACAGAACCGTGGGGGCTGCAGTGGTTAGAAGGCAGTATTGTAGGTTAATTCTGCTAACTGCCAGCAGTTCGATCTTGACCAGCTCAAGATTGACTCGGCCTTTCATCCTTCTGAGGTTGGTAAATTGAGGACTCAGATTTTTAGGGGCAATATGCTGACTTTGTAAACTGCTTTAGAGAAGGGTGTAAAGCGGTATATAGGACAAAATGTTATTGCTATTGCAGAAGTCAAGAGGTACATGCTTTCTATCACAAAGAGTTCCAGATTTTCCTTTCCTGTACATATGTACTCTATTTGTGTCTTATTGGTCAGGGACTGTAACCAAACCCATAAAATAAATAGGGAAGAATTGTTTCCATACAGAAAAAAAACTAGGATCCCAGTAAGCATTCTGAACAAATCCAATCTTAATAAGACATTGCAGAAAGAAAATAGAATTACAAATCTAACGTTAAAGATTCTGGAGGACAGAAAGCTAGTGTATAAAATGCCTTAAAATGAACAATATACTAAAAGCACTTCAGGGCCTGATTATTTGCATCTGGGCACAAACTAATACGGTTCTTACTTTTAAAGCTGTAGAGATGCCTTCTTTCAAGGGAGAATAAAGGCGGTCACCTCCTGAATGATAAGTAGGCAGGATGTATTGTTAATGCTACCTCTATAAAATTGAATGTGCTGTGTCCTGTGGTGGCACAATGATTGGAATGCAGTATTGCAGGCTGACTCTGCTCACTGCCAAGAGTTCGATCCTGACTGGCTCAAGGTTGACTCAGCCTTCCATCCTTCCAAGGTCAATAAAATGAGGACCCAGATTGTTTAGGGAGGTGTCCAATACACTGACTCTGTAAATCACTTAGAGAGGGCTGTAAAGCACTGTTAAGCAGTATATGAGTCTAGGTGCTATTGGGAAGGGAGGGAGGGAAGAAGGAAGAAAGGAAGGAAGGAAGGAAGGAGGGAGGGAGGGAGGGAGGGAAGGAAGGAAGGAAGGAAGGAAGGAAGGAAGGAAGGAAGGAAGAAAGGAAGGAAGGAAGGAAGGAAGGAAGGAAGGAGCCCTGGTGGCACAGTGGTAGAATGCAGTACTGCAGGCTAACTCTGCCCACTGCCAGGAATTTGATCCTGACCAGCTCAAGGTTGACTCAGACTTCCATCCTTCTGAGGTCAATAAAATGAAGGCCCAGATTTTTGGGGGCAATATGCTGACTCTGTAAACCGTTTAGAGAGTGCTGTAAAGAATTATGAAGCAGGATATAAGTGTAAGTACTATTGCTATTGTTCTTCCTTGGCAATATCTGCTGTTTGGAAATTTCCTCACTGGTTTTTATCATCTCTTTAGCCAAAGACTTGTTTTCAATGGCACAAAATTTCCTACTTTGCAATATTCTGCATTCTCATATCACTGTTCCACACATGTTAAAAGCTCTGTTTTATTGTTCTGGTTAGTGATATAATAGCAGGAGTGGATTAAAACAAAACAAAATCAATTTTAAAGCAAGGTTTTCTGCAATAGTGTAGTGTGGATGTTAACACTATATAGGCAGTCCTCAACCTGTAACCGTTCCTTTAGTGACCGTTCAAAGTTACAATGACACTGGAAAAAAGTGATTTATGATTGTTTTTCACACTTATGACCACTGCAGCATTCCCCCGGGTCACATGATCAAAATTCAGATGCTTGGCAGCTGACTCGTACTAAGGACGGTTGCCGAGTCCCCGGGTCATGTGATCCCCTTTTGCGACCGTCTGACAAGCAAAGTGACCATGTTACTAACTTAACAACTTCATGATTCACTTAACAACCATGGAGGAAAGGTTGTAAAATGGGACAAAACTCACTTAACAAATGTCTCCCTTAAGAGCAGAAATTTTGGGACGAATGGTGGGTTGTAAATTGAGGACTATCGGTAGAAATTCGGAAAGTCATAGGGGACTGGAGGCTAAAGCATACAAGGAACAGCTGCTGGAATTGGGTATGTCTAGTTTAACGAAGAGAAGGATGAGGGGTGACAGGATAGCAGTCTTCCAATATCTCAGGGGCTGCCCCAAAGAAGAGGGAGTCAAGCTATTTTCCAAGACACCTGAAGGCAGGACAAGAAGCAACGGATGGAAACTCATCAAGGAGAGAAGCAACCTAGAACTAAGGAGAAACTTCCTGACAGTTAGAACAATTAACCAGTGGAACAACCTGCCTCCAGAAGCGGTGAATGCTCCAACACTGGAAGTTTTTAAGAAGAGACTGGACAGCCATTTGTCTGAAATGGTATAGGGTTTCCTGCCTGAGCAGGGGGTTGGACTACATGACCTCCAAGGTCCCTTCCAACTTTATTATTATTATTATTATTATTATTATTATTATTATTATTATTATTATTATTATTATTATTAGTAGTAGTAGTAGTAGTAGTAGTAGTAGTAGTAGTAAGTACCTACATTTTTTTTCATTCACATGAAACACAGCCACCAACTTACAGATAAGAGTTTCTAATGACTTGGTGGCATCAGTCTCTAAATCAATCAACCCATTTTTCACATCATGAATAAATGGTTCAAATAAATATGATGAAACAGTGTAGGTTCTTGGTTTATCTTTATTTATTTGTTTGTTTAGTGTCAGGGTAGAACCACTGGTCAGTCAATCAGTCTCAAAATCCGGGAAAACATCTGCATTTTATTCAGGTGTAAAGAAGAGCCAGGGAGATTTTTTGAATGAATGAATGAATGAATGAATGAATGAATGAATGAATGAATGAATGAATGAATGAATGAATGAATGAATGAATGAATGAATGAATGAATACATAAATAAATCCACATACTGTCTTGCAAGGAAGCTGGTTCTTTCCTTCCAGGTGCCTGAAATTCTACTTCTGGGCAACTAAGCCTCATAATGCAGAAGCAGTTTTTGTGTGTGTGTGTGTGTGCGTTACATTCTCTTCCCTCAACAGATGGCTGGTTAAACTCTGCACACTCGGGAAATCAGTTTTAGATTTCTATCCAGACCTCAGAAAATAAACTACAACAGCAAAGCCTTGGGAAAAAAAAGTAATTTCTCTCTTTCTTTCTCCCATACCACTGGTAAACATTTCAGAGCTCTTTTCTCTCTCTCTCTCCTCTTCCTTACAACACATACACACACAAATATCAAACTTTTGAAGATCTATATTCTCAAGTGTGCAACACCAAACATTCAGAATAGAACTGGAAGGGACCTTGGAGTCCAACCCCCTGCTCAAGCAGGAGACCCTATACCATTTCAGACAAGTGGCTGTCCAGTCTCTTCTTAAAAGCCTCCAGTGATGAAGCATTCACAGCTTCTGGAGGCAGGTTGTTCCACTGGTTAATTATCCTCACCGTTAGGAAGTTTCTCCTTAATTCCAGGTTGCTTCTCTCTTTGGTCAGTTTCCAACCATTGTTTCTTGTCCTGCCCTCTGATGCCTTAGATAATAACATGATCCCCTCTAGCAGCACCTCAAGTATTGGAACACTGCTATCATGTCACCCCTAGTCCTTCTTTTATCTGAAGTAGCCATACCCAAATCCTGCAACTGTTCTTTGTATGTTTTAGTCTCAAGGCCTTTAATCATCTTAGATGTTCTTCTCGGCACTTTTTCAAAGTCTCAACATCTTTTTTGTAATGTGGTGACCAAAACTGGATACAGTATTCCAGGTGTGGTCTTACTAAGGTTTTATAAAGTGGTACTGATACTTCACGGGATTTTAATTCTATGCCTCTGTTTATACAACCAAGGATTTGTTATCTATCTATCTATCTATCTATCTATCTATCTATCTATCTATCTATCTATCTATCTATCTATCTATCTATCTATCTATCTATCTATTTCTGTCTATCTATCTGTCTCTCTGTCTGTCTATCTATGTATCTATGTATCTATGTAATCTGTCTGTCTGTCTGTCTGACTATCTAACTATGTATCTATCTACTGTCTGTCTGTCTCTATGTCTGTCTGTCTATCTATGTATCTATGTATGTGTTCTGTCTGGCCCCTCTCAGCTCATTAAAATCCACATAAATATGTCTTTAAGAGGTTTATTTAACACATTTCAAAAGAATTCACTTCAAAGCACGCTGCTGGCATTTTGCTGGCAGAAACAGCCAAGTCTCATGTATTTACATTTAGATTAACACATGCTCCTTCCACACCTTCCAATTAACTCACTCTTTCTTTATCACATTGTCCAAGGCCTCATTATTCTCCCGTAGATTTCCAAAACATCAGAAGACTGAAGTCAAACGCACGGTTCCAGATATCAGGCTACTCCTTGATTAACGTTGCTCGTGACAAAGGCGTAGTCTCTCTGTCCCCTTCTAATATAGTGTCCGATACGTCACTTCCCCTCATTACTTCCTTTTTCCACTTAACTGACACCGTCGCTTATCAAACCTTCGGAATCTCGGATCAAGCCATCTATCTTCTTGATCCAAATCTGACCCCTCACTTTGTGAATCTGATCCAGACTGCCTGTAAATCTCCTCCCTGTCTGGCTCAGCTGCCGGGAGGGGAAAATACCCAGAGGGGCCTGGCTGCTCTTCCTCGGCTGCCGGGAGGGGAAAATACCCAGAGGGGCCTGGCTGCTCTTCCTCGGCTGCCGGGAGGGGAAAATACCCAGAGGGGCCTGGCTGCTCATCCTCATACTCTGACACTTCCCAAGCTGGTCTAGGGACACTCACAACAGTATGTATCTATGTATGTATGTATGTATGTATGTATGTATGTATGTATGTATGTATGTATGTATCTATCTATCTATCTATCTATCTATCTATCTATCTATCTATCTATCTATCTATCTATCTATTTCCGTCTGTCTATCTATCTGTCTGTCTGTCTATCTATGTATCTATGTATCTATGTATCTATCTATCTATCTATCTATCTATCTATCTATCTATCTATCTATCTATCATCTATGTATCTATCTACTGTCTGTCTGTCTGTCTGTCTCTATATCTGTCTGTCTGTCTGTCTGTCTGTCTGTCTGTCTGTCTGTCTGTCTGTCTATCTATCTATCTATCCATCTATATCATGTAAATACTCCATCTAGGAAGGAAGTATCAGGTGATTTAACATACGCAATGGGTGTATTGGGACTAAGGTATAAAATAAAAAACCCTCACAACTAAACCAATGCAAACCATAGAGGGGAAAAACACAAGGAATTCTTCCTCTTATAATATAATGCCCACCCCGATTTTCACTGGGTCAGTTCTACCATCTGGAAAAAAAACTGACCATTTGACTCTTTTGCAACACAGGAAAGAAAATAATTTCCAAGGACCGACACTTCCAGTTCGTGTTCAGTGCAATTTTCAACTTGCCTTTCTGAATTTTATTCCCTGGAGTCTGGTTTAAACTAGCAACTGATGGGTCTCAAAAATGTCATATTCCTTTAATGGTTTTTGGCTGCTTGGGCAATTCCCTACAGTAGCGGGATCTCAGACAAGTGCTGTGCAAGTGATTGGATCTTTAGGTAGGAAAACAGAATGATGTGTTATCTGCACTCCACATATATCTAATTACTTTTCAGAATATTTTTTTCCCCTGGGAGTTTTGTTGCAAACAGAGCAGATAGCAAGTTGACGGCTGAAATTAGCTGGACAAAATGCTCCAGATATTTCCTACTTATTGCAACCTAGAACTAAGGAGAAACTTGCTGACAGTGAGAACAATTAACCAGTGGAACAACCTGCCTCCAGAAGCGGTGAATGCTCCAACACTGGAAGTTTTTAAGAAGAGACTGGACAGCCATTTGTCCGAAATGGTATAGGGTTTCCTGCCGGAGCAGGGGGTTGGACTAGATGACCTCCAAGGTCCCTTCCAACTTTATTATTATTATTATTATTATTATTATTATTATTATTATTATTATTATTATTATTATTATTATTATTATTATTATTATTATTATTATTATTATTATGGGTGCCTGTTGAGTTCCATGTTTCTCTTTTTCTTTTATATAGTTAATAGCAATAATAAATGTATTGAAATCATCATCATCATGTGTGCGGTATGAGTGAAATAAATTACTTAGTTTTATATTGTAAATTTGTAATTTTAATTGTTTTATGTTTTTTGTACTTGTATTCTTGTTGTGAGCTGCCCTGAGTCTTGGGAGAAGGGCGGCATATAAGTTCAATAAATATTAATATTAATAATAATAATAATAATAATAATAATAATAATAATAATAATAATAATAATAATAATCCATAATTTAAATAATGTACAAATAATAAGGAATAAATAAGAATGAAAATTCCACAGCAATAAATCTCCAGGACATTCTCATTCAAAGGGAAATGAGTCTAGGACTGGACTTCCCTTTCAAAGTCCAACTAACAAGTAGTTTGGAAGAGAAAGAGATAAAAAAGTGAATTGTGGAAATACTTCTATCTTTGAAAAGTGGCTCTTCCTTCCTTCCTTCCTTCCTTCCTTCCTTCCTTCCTTCCTTCCTTCCTTCCCTCCCTCCCTCCCTCCGTCCCTCCATCCCTCCTTTCTTTTCCCTTTTCTCTTTTATTTTCTCTTTTTTTTTGAGGAGGAGGAATTATTTTCAAGAAATTTCTCTTAAGGACACTGCCTTTTCCTTACTAAATGGAGAAGAAGAAGGCAGAACGTCACCCATCCTCACAACAGGGGGAAAAAAGGGTCTTCTGAGAGTTTAGGTGATAATTTGTGGAAGGGACAAAACCACAGCTGCCCTTTGTCTTGGTATGTGGGAGAAAGAGAGGAGAAATGTTTAAAATGAAGGGAAAAAAAGACAAGATAGTAAACCTTTGGTTATCTTCCATGCCTAGTCTAAGAATTAAGGCTGCAGAAATATTCATTTGAGATTCAGTCTGAAAGGAAATTCGAAGATTTAGTTTGAAGGTAAAGTCAATTCAGTTCAGTGAATTGAACCAGATGCCTCTGAATCTTTTTGATTTAGTTATTTTTGTACTTGTGCAGAAATACTTTTTTTTTGTCAAATCAAATTCAGTTTCTTGATGGTAACTAACATTTCTTCCAATAAATCATCCTTCCAGGATTAAAACACATGTTTTCATTTCATCCAATGTCTATTAATGCTGTCTCTAAAGTAGAGACAAGGGTTTAGTATAGAGTAGGAGGAGGCACAGGCACATAAACCTATATTCACCCACACATACACACAGATATCTCAAACTTATAAAATTTATACCATTCCAATTGTCACTATTCTTCTAGTCTCCTTTGAAGAATGTCCGGAGACTGCAGGTGGTTCAGAATGCAGCCGCGCGAGCCGTCTTGGGTCTCCCAAGACATGCTCATATCACTCCAGCTCTTCGTGAGCTGCACTGGCTACCAATTGGTCTCCGAACACAATTCAAAGTGTTGGTTATGACCTATAAAGCCCTATATGGCAATGGGCCAGGATACTTCTGCCCCACGAATCCCAGCGACCGGTTAGGGCACATAGGGTTGTCCTCCTACAGGTCCCGTCTGTTAGACAGTGTCGTTTGGCGGGACCTAGGGTTAGGGCCTTCTCTGTTGCTGCCCCAGCCCTCTGGAACCAGCTTCCCTCAGAGGTTCGTACTGCTCCCTCCCTCCTAGCTTTCCGAAAACTTTTAAAAATGCATCTATGCAGACAGGCCTGGGGCGTGTGAGCTACACTCTGCCCCTGGGCCTTTGATTGGGATTGTATGTTGTATGAGTGGATAGTTTTATAGTTTTATATTGTATCATTTTAAATGATTTATATATCTTTGTACTTGTATTCTGTTGTGAGCCGCCCTGAGTCTGGGGAGAAGGGTGGCATATTAGTCAAATAAATAAATAAATAAATACATATTTTCAACACTGTGGTTTTGAGAATTCCAAAAGCATTCTATGGCAACAGATTTTAATGTTAATCCATTTAACATTCTAGTTTACATTTGCTTTGAGTAAGCAACAATTGAATGTATTATGACATATGTGCACATATTCATAAACTAGTCCTTCTGAATTCAGTGGAACATGCTTCCAAGTAATACTGAATAGTTCTGGCCTCTATTGTCAGGTTTTCCATTCTGGGCCATGCATGAATTTGTTTCTATTTCTGATCTATTTAATACTCCCTTTCATTCTGATCAGGAGGCAATCTCCTGGATAGTAGAAATATAATTATCCTAAAATTTGTCATTATAATCCAGAACTTGACTTGCTTCCATAGAAACAGAGACATCAGTGTTGTACAGGAGAACATTTTTGAAAGATGTTATATTTCCAACTCTGTTTAAAAGAAAAAAATAAAACTTAATGTAAATGGACAGACTTAGGAGAGACATTAAATTGCACTACAAGTGTTTATCTTGTTGAGAAGAAAGAAGGAAGGAAGGAAGGAAGGAAGGAAGGAAGGAAGGAAGAAAGGAAGGAAGGAAGGAAGGAAAAAAGAAAGAAAGAAAGAAAGAAAGAAAGAAAGAAAGAAAGAGGAAGGAAGGAAGGAAGGAATCTAGTTTTATCTGCACATTAATTTTCTTGTAAAATCTGAGTTAGAGATTACTCTGATTTAGCAAAGTGTGCAAAGTGATCCAGTTGTGGTTAATTCCACCAACCAACCATTATCTGATTTGAACCCTCATATTATGCCAAAGTACCAGAAAATGCCTGGAAGCCACAGACAGTCCTTTTTAAAAAAGGGATTTTAAGAAATGGTTGAGATAGCATGATAATTTTTTTTACTGATTCTAACTAATATCCATATATTGGAAGAAATGGTAAGTGAAGAATAGTACTATAGGGATGGTAACTGCTCAGATTTAACAGGAAAAAAAATGCATGGAGGCTGCTGGGTGAATGGATGGGAATTGCCAAATAAACCTAAAAAGGGAAGAAAAAAAATTCAGGCTCATTAAAATCCTTCCTGTGGTTTAATGAGAGGAAGAAAATTAGATTTTTCAGAAGCAGTTGATGTTGGATCGTCTTATTAAAACATGCAGAACGGATGCATGATGGGTGCTTTGACCAGGCACATCCTAATGGAAATCAACCCTCTAAAACATTGCTTTTCATCTTCTCAAGAGGCTTCAAGTATTATATAAATATGCAGAGATTCAAAAACACTGATACAAATACTTAAGGATTTAGTCAAGAACCAAAATATAATTTTATCTGACATTATCACTGTAAATATGTTGAGTAATAAGTTTCATTTTTTTTCCTGCTACAAATTATTTTATAGTGGAATACAAAATAATAGATTAACAGGTTGGCAGACATTGAATTATTACTGATAAGCAAAGAACGAAAAAATATGTTTGATCCTATGGATAGACAATTGATATATGTGGCAGATCATTTCCAGCAGCATTACTGAATATTAAGTATTTGTCATCAATAAATTGGAAAAAAAATGAACTCCACAGCTCATTTTCCTTCTATCAACAGCTAAAGAGTATTATAGATGTCCTGGATTATATGAATAGGCTAGCTATGTCTTGCAATGGTTTGGAAAATATACTATTTTTTTTTCAATTTGGTAGGTGGGTGGGTAGGTAGATAGGTAAGTAGGTAGGTAGATGATAGATGATCAGTAGATAAATAAGTAGATATTTGCAGCTATCAAGGACACACACACACACACACACACACACACACACATATATATATATATATATACATACAGAGAGAGAGAGAGAGAGAGAGAGAGAGAGAGAGAGAGAGAGAGAGAGAGAGAGAGAGAGAGAGAGAGAGAGAGAGAGAGAGAATTTACACATATACACAGAAACACGTACATAGTTTAAATGAATTAAGTCAAAGAAAATTGGGGGAAAGATTTGAAAAATTGTATCAGAAAAAACAGCACTAAATGTATTAAAATTATAATGAAAGTAGAAACAAAACAAATGTTAATGGACACCAGATCACTTGTCAGGTATACTATTATAATTTTAGTATTATTGTGTAGTAATTCTTTTAGCCATTTCCCGTGTGCAAAAAACGTCCACAGTTTCTGATGTCTTGATGAACAAGAAATACTGGGGATAGAGCCAACAAGAACATATGCATCCTTGACACACAATAGGCAATCTAATATCCTGTTAACAATCCTAAGGTTTTTAGCCCAAAATATGTCAGTAATTGAACAAACCATCTCACCTAATGCTACGAGGCTGGCAGGATTGCTGAGGTATTTATGAAACTCATGAGCTCAATAAGACATGAGAAGTGAAGTTCCTGGGATGGATGGGTGGGTGGGTGAATGGGTGGATGGATGGATGGGAGGGTGGGGGGGTGGGAGGGTGGGAGGGAGGGAGGGAGGGGGAGGGAGGGGAGGGGACAGGGAGAGAGACAGAGACACATAGAGAGAATCTTATTTGCCCAGGCAAAGGGAATGTTCCATAAAAAAGCTATCAGTGAAATTAATGATTTCATTGGTAATAGTAATACTGGTTACTCTTTGTTTACCATGAAAAGTTACGCAAAAGTCTCATTGACAGGATGCAATCCTGAAATCCCAGGGAGGTAGGCTAGCATAGGAAGTTGGGGGGGAGGGGAAATCCCAGAAGATCCCAATGCAAACCACTGTATTCCCAGAATAAAATACAGCCAGGCCCTTCTAATCACCATTCAGTCAAATGTGTAATTCTTTGTTGAACCATTTCTTTTTCTTTACAAACCACTGGCCTTAAAAAGTAGCCCTGAGGTATGGCAAGTGTGGACTTCTCTGCCTTTATTTCAAACTCAAGATAGCAATAGCAACAACACTTAGACTTATATACTGCTTCATGGTGATTTACAGCCCTTTCTCAGCAGTTTACAGAATCAGTCTATTGCCCCTTTAGAAAGATAGAAGGCTGAGTCAACCTTGAGCCAGTCAAGAACGAACTGCTGGCAGTCAACCGAATTAGCTTGCAATACTGCATTCTAACCACTGTGCCACCATGGCTCCTCTCTGATCCTGCTTGACTTATAAAAAAAAAATATTAATGCATTTCTGCAGCTCGACCTTCAGATCATCCCACTGACTACAAAATTACGGATGGATTTTTGCAGTCAAGTCTATTCTAGGATTTTGGGATTTTGCTGAGCATCTAGGTCTTGTTTTCTTGTTCATGCCAAAAATAGAAAAACAAACATCCCCAGCTCTACCTACCCAGTAGGTATTCAACAAATCGAAACCACAGATGAAGTAAACATCCTTATAAAAACCAGCTAATAGCTGTACATAATTCCAGGAGAATTCTATTGTCAGCATGAAAAAAAAAAATGAACACTGTGGTTTGCTACCACCGCTTCCAAAGGCAGATCGCCATGTCAATAAAGTACTGCAGAATTGTTTTAAGAGACATAAAGTATTAATCCTGCTGTGGCACGTCACACTATAATCAGCGTTGTCTGCCACAGAGTCTGTATTTTTTTTTTTGTGGGTTTGGCAGAAGCATATTTCTGCATACCTTGGGGCGATGATTGAAAGTAAAACAAATGGAGGAGGGATTGAGAAGGCTGTTCAGGACACAATTCCAACCATGCCCTTGCTGGTTTTGGGTACTTGTAGAAAACTGATAAGTAGCTTGGCATCCCTAGACAATAGATGAATCCAGAGATAGGAGAATCAACTGATTATTGTTTCTTAGCGAGCAAAGGGGGGGGTTGTTCTTCTCTAGTTTTATACAAAAACAAAATATTTTTGTTGTTGTTAGTTGCAAAGTCGTGTCCGACCCATTGTGACCCCATGGACAACGTTCCTCCAGGTCTTCCTGTCCTCTACCATCCTCTGGAGTCCACTTAAACTCACGCCTACTGCTTCAGTGACTCCATCCAGCCACCTCCTTCTCTGTCATCCCCTTCTTCTATTGCCCTCAATCTTTCCCAGCATTAGGCTCTTCTCCAGTGAGTCCTTCCTTCTCATTAGGTGGCCAAAGAAATCTGGCACTAGCACTATTTCTTCACCACCTATTTGCCAGGAATTGTGAGGGGCTGATGCCATGATCTTGGTTTTCTTAATGTTGAGTTTCAAGCCAATTTTTGCACTCTCCTTCTTCACCCGCATCAAGAGGCTCTTTAGTTCCTCTTCACTTTCTGCCATTAGAGTGGTATCATCTGCATATCTTAGGTTGTTGATATTTCTCCCAGCAATCTTAATTCCAACTTTTGATTCATCTAGCCCTGCCTTTCTCATGATGTGCTCTGCATATAAGTTAATAGGCAGGGCGACAGTATACAGCCTTGCCGGATTACCCTTTGCTAAAATAGAAAAAAAGGGGGGGGGAGAGTTTTAGATGTTTTTCATGATTGCAAAGTCTACCATGGCCAAAAAGTTTAGCAATTAACCAGTCCTAACTTTGGAGGTACATAACATAGGACAGGGGTCCCCAACCTTCGGTCCATGGAGCAGTATCGGGCCACAGCATGCCAGCAACCGGTCCATACAAACAAACAAAGCCCTATTCGCAGGATGCAGGCAGCACACAAAACCACGCACCGTCCGGTCCACGGAAAAACCTCTCTCCACGGAACTGATCTCTGGTGCCCAAAAGGTTGGGGACCTCTGACATAGGAGACCAATTAAACCATGTATCCATTCCCATGAACGAAGTTCTCGGCTCAAAGCAGACACCTTTTTCCTGGCTCCGTTGGAATTGATTCCAACTTAATTTAAATCAGTTTCTAATTGAATTTTTTCCAAATTGCTTCCAAATTACTTTCAAAGGGCCAACTGGTTGTCCTTTAGACCAGGCTCTGGGGGAAGGGACTTCATCCCTTCCAGAGCTGGGTACTTTGATTCAAAGAAAACTCCATTCCCCCCTTGGAGCTCGGATCCGCTCCAGGATTTGCAGGCAGCCTTGCCTGCGCTCCCAGACGCTCCGACAGGGCAAGTAGCAGCAATCGAAGCCGGAGGACATCTGATCCAGGCACGGGGCTCCGTCGTCGCTGGAAACGCTCCGAACAAACCGCAAGTGCCCGATCGGAGGGGGGGTAGTGGGGAGCACAGATTCACCCCGTACGGCATTTTAGAGCTGTTTCTTCGGCTGAGGGATTTTCCCTCGCAAATGGCCAAAACGCGGCCGCCATTTTGGCCGCATGGTTTACAGAGTCCGCCTTCTGCATAAATCCCGAAGGCCGCCATCTTGGATTAGGGCCTACTAGGCCTCACCGGTCACTATACCTGCCTTGGCCTGGGGTGCCAGGCCCGAGCAGGGATAGCCTCCCAACGTGCTTCCAGCGCCCAGAGGCTCATGGACGGCCATCCTCCTCCGAGCAGGCCGCGTCTCCTGGCCAGCCCTGCCGGACCCTAGGCCTCCCTTCGGGGCAGCATAGGCCATAAGGAGGCTCCCGGACCTAAGGGCCCTATCCACCAGCGTGGTTGACTATTGCCTGACTGCAATTCATCATCCCTTCTAGAGCTGGGAGAGGAGGCAGTACCCCGTGGGCCCTGGTTCCCTAGGCCCCGGCAGGAGTGAAGGTTTTAACAGGCCGCCTGCTATTCCTAGCCGTGGCTTTTAGCCACTAGGCCTACCGGACAGGTTTGTAGCCTGCCCGACTGCTCTCCCTTATAGTCTGTAGTCACTGTGAGGGGCGGCTGCGCTCTGACCTGACTACCATCCTACGACCGCAATTCCAAATTCTTTTCCACTAGCCACCCTCTTGCAGGCTTGGTTAGTAACAATGGCAGACAGTGCCTCGCCAATGGCTCCCTTGGTCTCAGGTGCCCCCCCCGCGCAATCAAAGCGCAGACCCACAGAATTGGATACAGGGGGTAAGAAAAAAGCTAAGACGAAGCACCTTACTTCCAAAAAGACCTCTAGGGCAGCCGAGCGAGAGGCCTCGAGGAGGCACCAGGCACTGGAGAGGGAATTCTCCAAGACACAGCGGCTCATGAACTAAGATCAGGCAGTACAAAACAGAACGTGTGGAATGCTTGCTTTTTCTTCAGCAAGCATGAATGAAATCATCCAATAATGGTAATTTTAGTTGTCTTCCAGGAGTCAGTCTGCATCCTCATCTGGAACTCCCCAAAGACACCAAAGGCTATTTGCTGCTCAAGGATGTAGCCAGATATAGAGATGCTTTTCATAACTTTGACCAGATTAAACAGAAACACGGAACTGCCAGAGCAAATGGCTATCAATTCCTTAAACAATGTTCAGCACCCTCTGTCAAGTCTTATTACCAACTGGTGATTATTATTTTTTCCTTTTCCCTGACCAGTCTTTGGTCTAGATTTCTTTCTTTTTTTTACTTCATTATACAGGTGGTCCAATCAGCCACAGCAATCTCCTCTTTCAGGGTGAATTAGGCTGTTCCACCAAAATAGTGGAGATTTCTAACCATTAACATTAGTATAGGGGGCACCTTGCTCAATAGTAGCAACTGTGAAAGGGATCTTGGAGTCCTAGTGGCCAATCACTTAAATATAAGCCAGCCGTGTGCTGCAGCTGCCAGAAAAGCCAACACAGTGCTGGGCTGCATTAACAGAGGGATAGAATCAAGATCACATGAAGTGTTAATACCACTTTACAAGGCCTTGGTAAGGCCACACTTGGAATACTTCATCCAGTTTTGGTCACCATGATATAAAAAAGATATTGAGACTCTAGAAAGAGTACAGAGAAGAGCAACAAAGATGATTAGGGGACTGGAGGCTAAAATATAAGGAACGGTTGCTGGAATTGGGTATGTCTAGTTTAATGAAGAGAAGGACGATGGGGGACATGATAGCAGTGTTCCAATATCTCAGGGGCTGCCTCAAAGAATAGGGAGTCAAGCTATTCTCCAAGGCGCCTGAGGGCAGGACAAGAAGCAACAGACGGAAACTAGTGAAGGAGAGAAGCAACCTGGAACTGAGGAGAAACTTCCTGACAGTTAGAACAATTAACCAGTGGAACAACCTCCCTCCAGAAGTGGTGAATGCTCCAACACTGGAAGTTTTTAAGAAGAGACTGGACAGCCATTTGTCCGAAATGGTATAGGGTTTTCTGCCTGAGCAGGGGGTTGGACTCCAAGGTCCCTTCCAACTTTACTACTACTACTACTACTACTACTATTATTATTATTATTATTATTATTATTATTATTATTATTATTATTATGCAACTGAGCTGGCTGTTTAGTTTCGAAGGCAAAAATGGCATCAATGATGCAGTATGGTCTATCTTATTCTAGACTTGAATATCAGGCTGAGGGAACAACAGACAGGAGATTCTGAATTAGGCCTGGTTGTCATGGTGGAATAAATTATGAAAGGAGAAGTCTAGGTTACCTACTTACTTCTAGTGGTCGGTACTACAACTGTATTGCTCCTTATTTATTCCTCAGCAATTTAATTTTTCTTCTTTGGAAATCAGTTTAGAGTTTTCTGGGAGTTTTCAAGGCCACAGTAAGGAATTGCCTTATTTTGCAATATATTTATCAATTTCCCAGCCTTGGATTTCCAGGAGTCTGTGCACCCAAATGCAAATTTGGTCCACCCTGCTTAATCTATTAGGTTCTTTCATGTTTCTACAATGCACATGTCTTCTCATTGCCCTTTTTAAAGTACTCACATGTCTGAAACAATTCTTGTCTGTCAGCTCCTGTTCAAAATTGTTTTGGAATGGCTACACAAACACTGCACATTACTGAAATGTAAATGGAACTGTACATTGTGATTGGGTCTCTGGTTCTGTATCTTTCAACAGATGCTCCCTTTCCAGGCCGTTATTTTAGCATGCTGTGCCAGTCCGATAGTTGCGTTACAACTTGATACATCCAACTCTGGTTTTATTGATCGAACTGGTGTGCTGAGGTGACATCACTCAAATAGGAACATAGAGTTATCATTTTGGGTGCCTTCTCTTATTCTCTGCATTTATTGGTTGGTGTAGCAAGTCTGGGATTCAAGCTGTTAGCTTGTTTGCAAAATGGATTTAAAGAAGAAACGAGAAGGAAGAAAGTTAGTTTAATGATACATCTCTGGTAGCATCTGGTGACTGTGGAATGCTGATCCTAAAGTCATTATGCAGAAGCAAGAATCACTAGAGCGATGGGCTGTGTTTGCAAGTAATGTCCTTAGGGCTGGGGATGGTAATAAGAGCAAGTCATTTAGGAGCTGATGTTTGTCCTGGCATCCCGATATAAAATAGTCTGGCACAGAGATAAAATGATTCATATATTGTGAAGCTGCCATTAAAGAAAGAATTTTAAAAAAGAACAATTGATAGACTAATAATGATTCATCAAGATGGCCAAGAGCCAAGCACAAGGGCCAACCAACAACGCAGGGTTGAGTAAAGTGGAATTTTCTGATCAGAAGCAATAGGAGATGGGAAGAGCAAACAAAGGAGCTGGGAAGACCACTGAGCAAGACTGGCATTCAATTTTTATATCCCAGGATACAGGAAATTCAAAACAGCTATACAATGATTGGTTAAAAACTTTGGGTTACCACAAAGATGAGGGGGGTCAATCTATTTTCCAAAGCACCAGAAGACAAGACAAGAAACAATGGATGGAAACTAAGCAAGGAGAGAAGCAACCTGGAATTAAAGATAAATTTCATAACGGTGAGAGTAATTAATCAGTGGAACGCCTTGTCTTCAGAAGTTGTGGGTGCCGCATCGCTGGAAGCTTTTAAAAAGAGACTGGTCAGCCATTTGTCTGAAATGGTATAGCGTTTCCTGCTTGAGCAGAACTTTGGGCTAGAAGACCTTCCAACTCTGTTATTCTATGTTCTATATTCTAGACATTTCTTATCAACAGAGCACATGTATAAGTAATCCTGTTCAGCATGAAGTAGCATGTGTACAAGTCAGGCTGTTTACGTGTTCTTAGCATGACCTATACCACCTAAACCTTTGCTTGCCCCACAGCTCAAATTGCAACAAGCTTCTTCAGTAGGTACTGTTCTAGCCAGGGGTGGGATTCAAATAATTTAAGAACTGGTTCTGTTTGTCGTCATCCACCGGTGCAACATGCCTCACATATTCATCATCACTGCATTATCGTCATCACCAGCATGATACGTGTCACATTGACATCATCACTGGTGCAATGTGTATTGCATTGATGTCATCACCAGTGCAACATGTGTCACATTGACATCATCATTGGCACAACACTCCTCACGGTGGTGGCAGCACCTCACAGATTTATCGTAACTGGTTCGCCGAAATCAATAAAAAGTTAGGTATCCGTTCTGCCAAACCAATGCGAACTGGCTGAATCCCACCACTGGTTCTAACTGCATCCTGTGCATCTAGCTATGGTTTCTCTGTAGGGTCTGCTTTCAGCATTCCTTATCAAGCTTGCAGATCTTATTCTGATCTAGATAAGCTGCTGGCAACGTCCTGTTCTGAATTTCCATGCAGACAAGACAAAAGCAGACCGAAAGGAATTGAGAAGATTATGTTGTTGTTGTTGTTGTTTTTTAAAAAAGAAATGAAGTCCTTTCAAGGTTGCAGGTCTCAGGTCCTCAGAAAGAGAGATGAAGACAGCTTGGTGTACTACATGGTGAGGAGAATGCTACATTTCTTCTGTTTGTGAGTTGCACATCGCCAGTATTCAGTTTTAATTATAAGAGGGAGAACAGTAACCAATGACTGTGAGAAGACTAAATATTCTGTCAACTTGGAGCCAATATCTACTGGAGTCAATGTGAGACTTTCCATTAATGTCGGCCCCTTGGGAGACTAAAAATTATGACTTCCAAACCAAAACAAAACAAATATCTTCTTAGAAATGAAGGGGGGGGGAGGAAAACAAATCTAACGTTCTAGAAGCCTACAGGAAATAAAATAAGCAACGCTAGGGCCCCGCTCTCAAGGAGAAAACCTTAGCGATCTTGACACAAGCCGTTAATCTTCAGTACTTACAGTTAATGAGCTGTACTTGAATGTTAATGTTCTGTGCCCAAGCCTAATTGGTATAACTTAGCATAGCTTGGGAGAGAATCCTGTGTTTAATGTAAATAATGGAGCTGAGCTACCTTCATGGGACGCCATATCTCCTTTTCTGTTGGGACAGGCTGCCATCTACTTTTGGATCATTGCTGGTCGAAACACAGGCAATGCATTGGCTTGGTAGGAAATGGCAGCATCAGGCATTTCTGAAATATTACCAGCCACTGCTCCTTTGGCCTTGGTTACTCAAGGACATAACTGGGAAAGAGACCCCCTAGTCCAGGGTAGGCAATCTTGGCTCTTTTATGACTCCTGGACTTCAACTCCCAGAATTCCTGAGCCAGCATGGCTCAGCATGGAAACCTCTCCCTTTCCCCTCAGCATGGCTGGCTCAGGAATTCTGGGAGTTGAAGTCCACGAGTCATAAAAGAGCCAAGGTTGCCTACCTCTGGCCTAGGCCTAGGCCGCTTTATGACTCGTGGACTTCAACTCCCAGAATTCCTGAGCCAGCATGGCTCAGCATGGAAACCTCTCCCTTTCCCCTCAGCATGGCTGGCTCAGGAATTCTGGGAGTTGAAGTCCACGAGTCATAAAAGAGCCAAGGTTGCCTATCTCTGGCCTAGGCCTAGGCCACTTTATGACTTGTGGACTTCAACTCCCAGAATTCCTGAGCCAGCATGGTTCAGCATGGAAACCTCTCCCTTTCCCCTCAGCGTGGCTGGCTCAGGAACTCTGGGAGTTGAAGTCCACGAGTCATAAAAGAGCCAAGGTTGCCTACCCTGGATTAGGGGGTCTCTTTCCCAGTTATGTCCTTGAGTAACCAAGGCCAAAGGAGCAGTGGCTGGTAATATTTCAGAAATGCCTCACAAATATCCCCCAAGCTGGGGTACAGTATCATGAGAGTTTCCATCCCTTTGAAAGAACTATTTAAGCTTCTTTTTATGTAAACTGGCCTTTCACTTAAGTAATCATTGCAAACAGTTGTTTGTTTGTTCATAAAATCTATTTCATCCCATAAAATCTGTGTTCACTGTTTCTAAACCATGAACCCAGCTTGACTTATTTGGCCCAGAAGCGTAGTCTTTCAGCACCTTTTGCTTCCTTCCAAGTGAAGCAAACAAACTCCTCACTGCTTGGTGAGATTTCAGGAGGAAGCCTACCACAATGGGTTGAAAAATGCTTCTGCTTCCCCACTGTAGGTAATAGGAGACACAGAGAACCACATCCTTTCCCGTATTTTTCCCTTGGGTGCTCAACTTGGATGGAATGAAATATTATAGAAGTGAAATATCTCAACTGGAGGAACAAAGACGTGGGAGGAGGAGGAGGAGGAGGAGGAGGAGGAAAGGGGAAAGGGGAAAGGGAAAGGGAAAGGGAAAGGGGAAGAAAGAAAGAAAGAAAGAAAGAAAGAAAGAAAGAAAGAAAGAAAGAAAGAAAGAAAGAAAGAAAGAAAGAAAGAAAGAAAGAAAGAAAGAAAGAGAAGAAGAGGAGGAGGAGGAGGAAAGGGAAGGGGAAATGGAAAAAGAAAGAAAGAGAGAGAGAGAGAGAAAGAGGAGCAGGAGAAGGAGGAGGAGGAGGTGAAAGGTGAAAGGTGAAAGGTGAAAGGGAAAGGGAAAGAAAGAAAGAAAGAAAGAAAGAAAGAAAGAAAGAAAGAAAGAAAGAAAGAAAGAAAGAAAGAAAGAAAGAAAGAAAGAAAGAAAGAAAGAAAGAAAGAAAAAAAAAAGAAAGAAAGAAAGAAAAAGAAAGAAAGAAAGAAAGAAAGAAAGAGAAGAGGAGGAGGAGGAGGAGGAGGAGGAAAGGTAAAGGGGAAAGGGGAAAGGGGAAATGGAAAGAGAAAGAGGAAGAGGAAGGGGAAGAGGAAGAGGAAGAGGAAGAAGAGAAAGAGGCTTTCTTCTTTTTCCTAGTATATTTGCAAGCTTTCAGATATGGTCTCCTCTTCCGGACAGTGGAGTAAAGAAAAAAAAATCATTTCTGTGTATGAGGCCAACACAAAAGTCATGGTGGTACTTAATGTTTAAAATGAAACCCTAGCCTTGTGATATTTTCCTGCCTGGGGGATGCTTTTTTATCGATTACACAGAGACAGGGACAGAAGAGCTGCCTTTTCCTGCCTCAACAGGCACAACCCAACTCATTTTTCCCCCTCTGGATCTAAGTTAGTGAACCTTGATTACAGTTGGGGTTAAACTGATTTTTGATGGATGGGTCCCATTGTCCGCTATAGCGGCTTGTAAGGATAATCAATTTCTGAAGACAAATTGGCAGGAAGGGAGCTAAGCAAGGCCAGCTGAGAGAAGAAAGGAATGAAAAGGAAGCTGTGTGGATATGATGTAAAAGGATATAGTAATAGAGTCTAGGAAAGCAAGGTCTCCAAGGATAAGATACGTGCATATGGACACTTTCAAGGTAACCATATAAATGAAGGACTTGATTCAGTCTTGGAAGAGTAAGTGGCCCAAAGCAAACCAAGGATAGTTTTTAACAGAGGGGGAAAAAACAACCTTAAAAGAAAGATCAATTGACCTGTCAAAAGTGATTCTATAGCAACGGTCAGAAGAACACTCGGTTGCTACTGATAAAAAAAAAAAACAAGTTGCATTTTCAGGAAGAGGGAGGCATGTATTTCTCACAGCCAAGAGTTGAGCAGTTCCTCCTCGGAATGGATTGGCATTTTCCTAAAAAGGCTCCAACAAGCCTTAAGTCCTACTTCATATGTCTTAGGACCTTCTGAGCAGACTTCTCTCCAGCTTCTCTATTGTTGGAAGAGCCCCTAGAAGCTAATTCTGGGTTTAGTGCAGGAACCCAAGTTGAGGCATCTTAGATAGATAAGCACCTTTGATATAGATACATTGGTCATTGCATTCAGCTACATCAATATGGATTGAATTAAAAAAATGAAAATATCTCCATTGCTGGTCCCTTCTCTCTCCTTTCCTTCCCTTCCCCTTCCCCTTCCCGCCTTCCTCCCTCCCTCCTTCCCTAATCCATCCTTCCTCCCTCCCTCCCTCCCTCCCTCCCTCCCTTCCTTCCTTCCTTCCTTCCTTCCTTGATTTCATAACTTGTTTGTCTAAGGATGATCCTCCAAACTTACTCAAGATTTCATTTTAGTTATACTTTTATTGAAAAATCTATGTGAGTGCCAATCTCCATTGTGTTATATGCAAGAATGGAGAACAGTCTTCACAAGTGGGTTTTCCTTGCCAAAAAATGGCGGGGGGAAGGGCAGATAGTTCTCTTAAAGAATTCTCTTCATAATTCTCTTACTTTTTATATTGCAATCTCCAATAGAGAAAATGCAGTATACAGTAAAACCTAAAAGAAATATGCCTTGTTCGTGCAAAATAACAATTTATTTAACCCCAAGGTTATCTTGGTTTTGTGAGCAGTCTGGCAAACACTTGATATATGATAATTAATTGAACAGTTTATCTTGAATTTGTGATGAGCTGGCACATTCAAATTTAAAGAAGCAAGCATCCCTTTCACAGTCTCTCTTTTGATAGTATTAAAGAACAACAAGCTGTATTTCATTTCAATAATGAAACCTTATTGTTCCGTGCCAAAGGTCATTCTGCTGTTATGTCTAATGCACGCCAAACAAGATCCCATTTTTGTCTTGCTTTCACTGATGTAAATCAGAATTAATTCCTTTTAATATAGCCCATGCAAATTGGCAGTGAATAATTTAATTCCTATCACAGAGGGCAGTGACAGGTCTGTAAATGTTTGTGTGGAATGCTTGATTGCCTTGGCAATTATTTTCCCCATGTTAATATTTACTCAAAAGCAGCACAGACTCTTGAAACAGCCCCCTCTGTGATAGACTTGGGGGGATACCTCAAGGGCTTTTACCGAGCACTTCCATTCTTCTACAAATTCATAAAGCCCAATAGATCCCTCTCTGCGTAGCAACTATCTGTCAAAATAGACACCACATCAAAGAAAACCACAACACAATGGTTTTAAAGGAGGAACATTTCAATAGGCTGCAAAATGGTAAACAATAATGAATGTCCAAAGATGTTGTATCATAAATTAATACATCAATACTGACTGATTTAGGGCTTAAAGAGACAAGGAAAAATTTGATATGACCCAGCAAGTGACTGAAGTATGCTTAAACAATTCTGAGGGAGAAAAAAAACCCCACATAATAAAGGACAACTCTACTTGATCTATACAATACATAAGAAAAATGGGGCATGAGATCCTTAAATTGCTGCTGAGAAGGTGGGAGAAGAACCATTATATCAAAACTGAGTAATGTCCCAATTCTCAAGATTGGGAAAAGAACAATCAAAAGTTTATGGACTCAAACATGGAAGAAAAACAGACCCAATGTGTTTGTTTGTGTCTCTCTCTGAGTGAGAGTGGGTGATTGTGTTTCTCTTTCTCTCTCCTCCCCTCTTTCTCTCTCTCAATACAATAGATAGATGATGGAAATCTATATAGATATAGAGATACTCTATCTACAGATATAGATAGAGAGATTATATAGATATAGATAATGAAATTACAGATGTAGATAAGATGTAGATTGTAGATGTAGATATGATACATCTATAGATGATATAGAGACAAATGTAGATATTGATAGGAGTCCTTGCAAGATACAGTGCTATCCAAAAACCTGGAGTAGAAGGAAGATTTAGCTTCAGATCATCCTTAGAAATAAAACCCTTAACTTGCTGGGTGGCCTTGCGCCAGTCATTCCCAGTTTGTGAAAGAATATGGAGATCACCTTGAAGAAAGTATGAACTGGCCACTAGAAATGGGTCAGTTTAGCCCAGGAAGACAGGAGAGGATGAGGAAGAAATTGGATACTGTCTTACCTTTGCCTTCTTAAGTACAAGAACAATAGAGTTCTAGTACAGTGGTTCTCAACCTTTCTCAGGTTGAGACCCCACTTGCCCCGCCCATGCGCGCCGTGACCCCGACCCGGGCGCGCGCGCATGTGCGCACGCCCCCCAAAAAATAAAATAAAAAATAAAATAATAAAAATAAAAAAAACAAAATGGCGGCCGCGACGGGCGGATCTGCGCATGCGTGGATTGGCCCGTCGCGTGCACCGTGCATGCACGGATCTGCCCATCGCGGCCGCCATTTTGTTTTGTTTTTTGTTTTTTTTGTTTTTTTTTATTTTTTTATTTTTTTTCCGGCGTGACGGCCGGATCTGCGCATGCGCGGATCGGCCCGTCGCACGCGCCATGCATGCGCGGATCCGCCCGTCGTGGCCGCCATTTTGTTTGGTTTTTTATTTATTTATTTATTTATTTATTATTTTTTTCCGGCGTGGCGGGCGGATCTGCGCATGCGCGGCGCGCGTACCAAAAAAATAAAAAAATAAAATAAAATAAAAAAAACAAAAAAAAACAAAATGGCGGCCTGTGGTGTCCGGCGACCCCTGCGAAACCGTCGTGCGACCCCAAATGGGGTCGCGACCCCAAGGTTGAGAACCGCTGTTCTAGTAGTTCTTATGTTGACTATTTCTTGACCTGGCCAATAGCTAGGGGATGGAGCTTCTGGCTCAATTTGAGAGTTAAGCCTGACTCAGTGCCATACAATCCACGTTTGCTGATTGGTCAAAACAAGTCACATGGTATAAGTCCCACTCACGGATGACATCAGGGAATTAGCCCCACCCAACATCCAATTTCCAACATCCAATGTCCAACATCCAACATTAACGTGTGTTTCCCGTGATGGGTGAGGCTTATTCTATGATGTCATCAGTTGGCAGGGCTTATATCACGTGACTTGTTTCAACCAATCAGCAAGCATGTGTGGATTGTATGGAACTGAATGGGGCTGAGTGGGGCTTAACTCTCAAACTGAGTCCCTAGCTACTCTGGCCTACTCTGAAGAGTTGATATTCTCAGCCCAAATCATGGTCAGCTTAGGCAGCAGCAATAGTTTTGTTGTTGTAAGAACACACTGCAGTAACAAAAGGCTAACAAAAACAATAAAGAACTCTGTGTGTGTGTGTGTGTGTGTGTGTGTGTGTGTGTGTGTGAGAGAGAGAGAGAGAGAGAGAGAGAGAGAGAGAGAGAGAGAGAGAGAGATTATTTGCTGGAATATCTGGATATTTTACTGTGCCTATTTTGTGAAGCCAAACATTAAATAAATAAACAAGAAACTGTATTCCAGCAAGACCAGATAAATATTCTAGTATCTGTTACAAAAAAGAAAGAAAGAATGAAAAGAAAAATAGTTACTTTTTATAAATATTAGGAAATACTAGATGTAAACTAAAAAGTGAAGGTATTAAAATAGTTCAGGAGAAAATAGTGAGTATTCTCTCCTTTTTGACATTTAAAAGACCATTAGCCCTCCAGATTCTTATAGAATTAGCTGGTAAGTGCATAATAGGTTTTTATGTTCAACGTTGATTGTTTTAATAAAAGAATTTTTATAATAAAAAAAGTATATTTTATTTTTCTTTTAGTAGCTGAAAAACAATGAGGCACCAACAGATTTACATACTAAGATGTGCTTTGAGGGGAATATCAAAAGGATGGTTTCAAATGAATTTCTTCCCATGTTCCTTAGATTCAGTGTGATATTCACTGACATTCTGATTATTGGAGAAACTGTATCTTCATTATGAACCTCTCTGTGGTATCTTTTGACTAATAAGCATGTTATTGAATTCTTTATGGATAAGAAGTTCATTTTGCTACTATTTTCCGCCAAAAAAGGACATATATAATGCCATAACCCAGACTAAGTAAATTAATCATGCAAGAAACATTTATGGGTGTTACCTGGATCAGGGAATAAAAACTTTCTTATCATTTTACCTCAGAGCAGGATTCTTTTAAAGATTTTGTTACCTTCAAAACTTGTGTGAAGTGCATGCACTCCAAAGAATTGTGAACTCAGTTGTGATGATGATGATGATGATGATGATGATGAAAATAAAGTTGGAAGGGACCTTGGAGGTCATCTAGTCCAACCCCCTGCTCAGGCAGGAAACCCTATACCATTTCAGACAAATGGCTGTCCAGTCTTTTCTTAAAAACCTCCACTGTTGGAGCAATAGCTTCTGGAGGCAGGTTGTTCCACTGATTAATTGTTTGAACTGTCTGGAAGTTTCTCCTTAGTGCTTCACTCTTTGGTTAGTTTCCATCCATTCATTGCTTCTTGTCCTGCCTTCTGGTGCTTTGGAGAATAGCTTGACTCCCTCTTCTTTGTGGTAGCCCCTGAGATACTGGAACACTGCTATCATGTTCCCCTTCATCCTTCTCTTCATTAAACTAGACATACCCAATTCCAGCAACCGTTCCTTGTATGTTTTAGTCTCCAGTCCCCTAATCATCTTTGTTGCTCTTCTCTGTACTCTTTGTAGGGTCTCAACATCTTTTTTTACACCGTGGTGACCAAAACTGGATGCCGTATTCCAAGTTTACCAAAGCATTGTAAAGTGGTATTAACACTTCACGTGATCTTGATTCTGTCCCCCTGTTCATGCTGCCTAGCACTGTGTTGGCTTTTTGGGCAGCTGCAGCATACGGCTGGCTCCTATTTAAGTGAATAAAGAATTATCAACCTCATGCTAACTAACAAATTTGCAACTTATGGTTGTATGGAATGAAAACACAATACAGTCTTTTTGTTTGTTTGTTTGTTTGTTTATATGTAGAATGGGGCATCAATCAGATGGCAGGATAATGGTGGTGGAAATGGTGTCCTCAACATTTAAGCTGAAGATGAAGTTTCTTCTAAGTCACATTCAGTGTCAAGGGATTATACGGGAATGCTGGTGTAGTTTTTCTTGGTGATGGCATGGGGAAGATTTTGCTATTCTTCTCTTCTAGGGCCTTGAATTCCCTATTTAACCTTCAGCAATGGAACATCCCGAGGACTTTGCTCAATGTACCCACCATGCCAGACCTTTTTAATTTAGTTCTGCCTCATGCAACCCTTGTTAGACTGATGAACAATATCATTAACAAATCAACTTTGGCAGGGTGGTCTAGTATTCACCAAATCATGAATCAAGATCTGCACTAAATGAATGATTTAGCTGGACAAGTAAAGCTGTAGTTGAAAGTGAACCCAAAACTGGGAATATTAACTCTGTTATTGACTAGAGCACATGGGAACACATGGAGAGAGGCCAGAGGAAAAGAATAATGGGTCAAACTATTTGCCCATGTGTGTGTGTGTGGGTGTGTGGGTGTGTGACAGAGATATATATATATATAATGAGAAGGAGAGATAGGGAGGGAGAGAGAGAGAGAGAGAATGAGGGAGAGGGAGAGGGAGAGAGAAAAAGAAAAAAGAGTGAAAGAGGGAGAGAGGGAGAGAGAGGGAGAGGGAGAGAGAGAGAGAGAGAGAGAGAGAGAGAGAGAGAGAGAGAGAGAGAGAGAGAGAGAGAGAGAGAGAGAGAGAGAGAGAGAGAGAGAGAGAGAGAGAGAGAGAAGACCATGTATCTAACTGTGCATGACTGATTATGGGCTGGAATATCTGGATAGAGAGTACATCTGGAGAGAGAGAGCACTAACTACTATAATATCAGTTCTTCAGAGAAGAATCCTTGTTCATTGTTCATTCAAACACTAGATGAATTTGGGATCTTCTATTTACAAAGCAGGACTTGCTACTGAATGGTGGACATTTATCTACCTGTTGCTTGAAGTTTTTTAATCAGTTCTCACTTTGTTGCATGTCTTTTGAATGAAATTCTGAAAACTGTGACCCAGATTTCTCTAGACTCAAGATTTCAGCCTGGTTATTTAACAATTATAACCACGATGAATCAGACATTTGTATTTCTCTCTATATATGTTCTCTATATATTAATAGACAAGATATGGGGTTAGACAAGATACTGCTAGGCCCAGATAAAAAAACAAATAAAGAATATCTATAAACACCTGTTGGAACATAAACTATATGAGGAGCAGGTTAAAGAAACAATGGTGAAGTGGGCAATAGATTTAGGATATAATATAAATATGGATCAATGGCAGCAAGTATGGGAGCGAAATAACAAAATCACATTAGCGACATCATATAAAGAAAATTTGTATAAGATGATTTACAGATGGCACCTCCCTCCGGCCAGTTTAGCCAAAATGTATAAAGGATACTCTGCTACCTGTTGAAATGTAAAAAAAAAAGGGTACCTTTTTTCATATATGGTGGACATATAGAGAAGTACAGATGTATTGGCGTATGGTCTGGGAATGGGTAATAGAAATGACTAGCCAAAACATTCTATACAAACCTGAAGCATTACTCTTAGGAATATTAGAGAAAAATGTAAATAAAGAGGACACATACTTAATCATTCACGTGGCTACGGCGGCAAGGATACTATTTGCTCAAAAATGGAAAGCAATGGAAACACCGAGTGAGGAAGATCTAATAAAGAAAATTATGTTTTGCGCGAAACTAGATAGGTTAACTAAAAGATTAAAAAACCGGGAAGACACAGAATTTTATTTGATATGGAACAAATTTTATAGATGAGGGAAAAAAACAGAGATCACAAATAAAGAGATAAATTAAAATAGAGATTAGAAATGTATAGTTTTGTATATAGATAAGTTATATGTAATTAATGTATAATATGGACTGAGATGTCTGTCAAAGATGATTTACCATGTTCAATGTTTTTAATCCTTTTCTTTTTTTTCTGTATTCAATAAAACTTATTTTAAAAAAACAACAACAATTATAACCACGATGAATCAGACATTTGTATTTCTCTATAACCCCTTTTGCACCACTCAGCCAACATGACCATCATTTAGACAGAATCACTTAGTTAGCACTGTCTTAAGACTAGATATCCTGTTTCTCTGCCATTCAGAGTAGACAAATTCTGCCCTTAAAGTTTGTTAATGTCTGATTTTATGACAAAGATCTGGATCCCAGGGAGATTTAAGTTATTCTCACTTACCAGCACATTTAAGAATTAATATTTATCCTTCCTGAACTTTTTCAGTTTCTTAGCTAAAACTTTAACAAAAGGAGCCCAAATCCCTAAGCACTCCTTGCCTGGGAAGATTAATAATAATTCATTTTGATCCAAGTGCAGTCAGTTGGCTAACCGTGGTTTCCATGGTAATCAGGTGGAAAAGCAGATTTCATCAAGTTTCATTAGAATTCTCCTAGACTCCTAATTATGACTTGTAGGGCTAACTTTTACATCCTGAAGCTAGGAGGCGTACAAAAAAAAAAAAAAAGACCACTTTAAACAGGAAAGCTTCTGTCAAGAAGAAAATAAATAAAAATAAATAAAACCTATTTTGCAATAAAATGGGACGCCTGCCTCCTTCCCCCCTTTCTTATTCTCTGTAGATATTATAAACATGAAGTTTTTATCAAAGGATATCATAGAGCAGGAGTCTTCAAACGTGGCCCTTTTATGACTTGTGGACTTCAACTCCCAGAATTCCTCAGCCAGGCACGCCCCAGGCGTGTCTGGCTGAGGAATTCTGGGAGTTGAAGTCAACAAGTCATAAAAGGGCCACGTTTGAAGACCCTGTCATAGAGAGCTCGGATAGTTTCTATAAAATAAATCAACCTTCTATGTGGTGATCACAGGATCTATTTTAAAGTTGCCACAAGTTTCAAAGGAAACCCCTTTCTTTTTATTCATCCTTCTTTGCATCCAACTTTATAATGCTGAATTAACCAGGAGGGTGACAAATTAGTCAACCCTCCTGACCTTCCAAGTTGCTCCTTGTTCTCTCCAATTCATACTGGGGGGTGGGGGGGATCGATATGATTTATGAACTGGCTAACTTTCTTTCATTTTATTTTAGATGAAATCTAAAAGGCGACTCAGAAGTGGCCCCAAGCACCATTCGAGAAATCAAAAGAGCCCGAAGGAATTGAGCAACAGCAGTAGGAACTGTTTTGCAGATTTGTGTGGTAAACATCTCAAACATTCTCAAACAAAACCAGAAATCTCAGGAACATTCAGAGAGATGCCCAGCTGGTTCCATGGCAAAGTAGTAACTGGCATACGATGAGCATGCCAAATCAGCACTTAATCCTTATTTTAATGGCAAATTCAAGTGGCGGGCGCTGCCTGTTTAGAATACAAATTATGCTCGCAGAAAAGAAAGCAGCTGGAAATAATGATATAAAAGGCATTTTACTGAGACATGCTGTATTTCAAAAATAAATAAATAAATGGTGCTGTAGTAAGAAGAAACTGTCTCTGAACTGGCTTCCTTTTAATTCCTAGAGGAGAAAGAATAGTTAAAGGGGAAAAAAAAAGATGATAGCTGAAGCCAAGATTCTTTAAGCTAGGATTTCTTTCCAAGTTAGAAAACAAATATGCAGAAAAATGAAATAATAGAGATTTGGGTAGTGAATCTCCATTATTTTAATTAGTTAATAGAGATTTGGGTAGTAAGCCAACACAGAGGCTAAACTGTTGGCTACATTTAATCCCATTACTTTTAGGCTGTCCATTTTGTTTTAAGTCATTAGCTTCCATATTGATTCAGGAGGTTCATCAAAAACAGTAATGGCCACTTTTCAACCTCTGTATGAAAAAGATGCCACTAGAACAAAAGGATAACAAACGGAGTAGCATTGATAAAAATTGGAGAGTCACTGTCCGTTCTTCAGCCTGTAGGTAAATTATGGATGGTAGGAATTCTCCAATAAAAAATGTTTAAAGAAAAGAAAGAGAAATCTTGCAGATCAGCTCCTCAGGAAGTATGGATTTAGTCCACTGTGACTTGTGAACGTGCAAGTGAATATAAAGATTTCTATTCTATTAAAATTCTACTTCGGTATAGCCCTTGTCATTGATGCTCATTCTTTCAATCCACAATGCTGTTGAATTTTGGTGTGGAGAAGACCCCTGAGAAAATCACGGTTAGCCAAAAAAATGAACACATGCATCTAGAGTTCTCATGTGAGACACAAATGACCAGATTCAGATTATCACATTTTGGACACATTAGATAAAGACAAGCTCCCTTGAGAAGCCCAAAGTGCTGTGGAAGTTAGTAGAAAACAGGAGGATGACTACTAGTTGGATGGATAAGTTGAATTATCATGATAATAGTATATGGTTGGAAGACATGAAGGGCCAAGTTGGGAACAGATCATCTTGGAACAGATCCATCTGTGAGGTCACTAAGAATCAACACCAACTTCACGACACACAGAAGTCTTCAAAGGACAAGGGATTATATAAACAAGAGACTTAATTCTTTTCAAATTCTTAAAAACCTTTCCTTTGAGTACTATCGAATACATGAATCAAAGTATTATATTCAGTAAAAACCGTTCACATCATTCTTCATACACAGAGAGAGTCTATGGATTTAGTGGCAAACAACAACAACTTTAGAATTCAAACATAGGCATCTGCCAGCAAGGACTTAACAATCGTCAATAAGAAAGACAAAAAAAGTCTGGGTAGTGGACGTGGCAGTGCCTGGAGACAGTAGAAGAGAAGAGAAAGAACTGGAGAAGATAATAAAATACAAAAATCTACAAATAGAAATAGAACGACTGTGGCAAAGGCAAGCAAGGGTAGTTAAATACACAGGTTGGAGGCATTAAGAGGAGACACATAGTGTAACAACAAGTCTTCTTTATTGTTCTATTCCACAACCAGCAACAGAAAAAACAGTGCACAGACCTTTTATAGTGTCCTTGCAAAGGACAGCATCAACCAATCATTACAGAGGCTGTTTCCCGCCTTGCGCATGAGCGCAAGGCTGGAGACAGCCAGTCTGGTCCCAGGAAGTTTGCGGTCTGCCCGGGACCCTTTGCAACATTTCTGAGCCTGCTGAATGCTTCAGTAGGCTCAGGACGTAACAGGTAGTACCAATAGTAATAGGTGCCTTGGCTGCAATCCCAAAACAACTGCAGCACCACTTGAACACCATTGGCATTGACAAAATCACCATTAGTCAATTGCAAAAGGCGGCCTTACTAGGAACTGCTTCCATCCTGCGATAATATCTGTAATACCATCAAACATCCACATCAGCCTATCCCAGGTCCTTGGGAAGGACTCGATAGGTAGACAAAAATGCCAAACCCAGTCTGTGCACTGATCTATAATAATAATAGCCCAAATTATACATCACTGTCTTTTTTTGAATTTGGAAATTAAATAAAGAGAATGTATAATCTGTAATGCAGGCTTATTTTGATTTTAAAAGATGACAACATCTTGAAAAAGACATGCATAATGCACTGATTACTACCCTCTGGGAGTTCAATTCATGAGTAATCAAAGCTCACAGCTATCTGATCATGTTTGGAGACATATATACATTAATCCTGTGGTTTAGTCCTCTGAGGAAAGTAGAGTATTAGGTTTCCATTTTTCTCCTGACATCACTATTTACTAGTTATACTGTAGAGAAAAAAATAGAAAGGTACTATGTAATGAACAGACATTCGTTCTGTCTTTGGAATACTAGCTTGATATTGTCTATTCTGACTGGAAGTGATTGTCCAAACTGTCTATGGTGATCCCTAGTCATCCAGGTCATGATTTCCCCAAAGGCGCTTTTTCAATGAGACAACTGGACTTTCTTGTTTTTCTTTGAAGACGTTTCGCTTCTCCTCCAAGAAGCTTCTTCAGCTCTGACTGGATGGTGGGGAATGGAAGGATTTATACTCCTTTCAGACAGCTGGTCATTTGCATTCTTTTAGAGAATCGTTGAGCCCACCTGAAAGTTTATCTGTGTCCTCCAGGTCACTTGAGTGGTGCAAATGAGTGTGGAGCCTTCTTGGAACTGCTAAAGGACTG
>JARGCV010000567.1:405000-487500 GCA_034064705.1 Bothrops alternatus
AAACCCTACACCATTTCAGACAAATGGCTGTCCAGTCTCTTCTTAAAAACTTCCAATGTTGGAGCATTCACCGCTTCTGGAGGCAGGTTGTTCCATTGGTTAATTGTTCTGTCAGGAATTTCTTCTTACCGGTAGTTCTAGGCTGCTTCTCTCTTTGATCAGTTTCCATCCATTGCTTCTTGACCTGCCTTCAAGTGCTTTGGAGAATAGCGTGACTCCCTCTTCTTTGTGGCAGCCCCTGAGATATTGGAACACTGCTATCATGTCCCCACTCGTCTTTCTCTTCATTAAACTAGACATATCCAATTCTGGCAACCATTCCTTATATGCTTTAGCCTCCAGTCCCCTGATCATCTTTGTTGCTCTTCTCAGCACTCTTTCTAGAGCCTCAGCATCTTTTTTACATCGTGGTGACCAAAACTGGATGCAGTATTCCAAATGTGGCCTTACCAAGGCCTTGTAAAGTGATATTAATACTTCACATGATCTTGATTGTATCCCTCTGTTAGAATTTGGATTGGCCTTTGTTGCCGGTTAAAATAAATTTAGTTAAAAAAACAAAACAAAAACAGAAATACACAAATCTCTTCCCCCACATTTTCATCTTACTGTACTGATTTGTGGTAGACCTATGGAGCTTTAAAATCTGTAAGATTGGAATGCTCTGACTAATGTCATTGAATTTATCTGCCTGGCTCTTAAACAGCTTATTGATTTAAACTGACCACTGATTCCTGACTCGGCCATCCCAGCCAGCTAATTTATTTCTTTCCTTTCTCTGCTATTTCCAATTGATTGGGAGAGATAAGAAGCTTAAAGAATATTTCAGATAAGACTGTAATTCAGGGATGATCCATACAGGGACAGCGGAGCCGAGCTGCATGCATACAGAACACTTTTTTTGAATGGGGATAGCTGTTGTGTGTAGAATATATATTGCACAATGTACATTGGAAACGCGTGCATGCCATAGGTATTTATAAATGGACTATAACTCAGATGGATTGGAAAATTCAGAAAGGATTAGGAAAAAAAGCACACAAAATAATAGATTGCTGCACTGGGAAGGAAATTAGGTTAAAACTCTGAGATTCATACTTTATGTTATTTTTTCTGTTATTTTTTTCAGTGAAGTCTGTTTTTTAATAAGACATAAAAAAGACATCATCCGAAGAAATAATAGTTGTTATTATTCAAATAGTAAAGGCAGTTGTTCATTAAAATCTGTCTAGGTAGATTAATACTTCCAGACTTCCTAGAAACAGATGGATAAATCCAATGGTGGGATTCAGCCAGTTCGCACCAGTTCGGCAGAACTGGTAGCTAATTTTTTGTTGCCCAGGCCCAGAAAGGATTTCCGGAAGTGGCATCCATACAGAGAACTGGATGTTTACATATTTGAATCCCACCACTGAATCAATCATCTAGGTCTACCTACTTACCTACCTACCTACCTACCTACCTACCTACCTACCTACCTACCTACCTACCTACCTACCTATCTATCTATCTATCTATCTATCTATCTATCTATCTATCTATCTATCTATCTATCTACCTATCTACCTACCTACCTATCTATCTATCTATCTATCTATCTATCTATCTATCTATCTATCATCTATCTATCTATCTATGTCTATCTATCATATATCTATATCTATCAATCCAGTGGTAGGATTCAGCCGGTTCGCACCACTTCGGCAGAACCGGTAGCTAATTTTTTTGTTGTCCAGGCTCAGAATGGACTTCCGGAAGCTATATCCACACAGAGAACCAGTTGTTCACATATTTGAATCCCACCACTGGATTGTGGATAAAGTTAACATTCAAGGAAGTCCATTCCACAGCCTGGGAACAACGAAGAGCTTCCATCTTCAGAGAAGGGCCTGTGGAAGGCAGTCACCTTTATGAAGACATGAAACATAATATCCAGGTATGTTACAACAAGAAAGATTATTACCTTTATTACATTCCCGCCATATCTTCATTTCCTCAAAACAACATTTCAATAAACAATTGGTTAAAAAAAATATCATGCTGTTCAAAAAAAACCAGTCCAGGCAAAGGTGTCTCAAGGTTGACTCATAGCAACTAGACAAATTTTTGTTAGCTTCAGCTAACATTTCATTGCTCATCCAAGCAGCTTCATCAGTCAGAGCAAGTCAGTTAGGCATAGAGTTGTTGGAATATACCAATTCTTGCCACACCAACCTCAGGGGTTTCCTCGCCAAAATTGCAATATGTCAATGAAGACTCTCAGGCAAAGGTGCCTGAAGGTTGAATCATGGCCTGGATTTAGCTTTGCCTGGATGACTGACAGACTTCATGGACATACAGTCCAGATAAAGTTTGCATTACATTGTGCAACCAATAATAAATGAGTAAAATCATTCCCTGGGAGCAAAGAGAGTCTTCACTGCAAAGAAGGATCTTTGCAAATTTTTTAAAGCTTCCAATAATATAATCACAGCAGGGGGATGTCATTAAAAAGTAAATCAAGAAGCCTCACTATGTCATCTTTAATAGGGATCTTTTCAAGCAAAGAATACCTGGAACTTCTACATTTGAAAGTAATATTATAGCATAACTCGCCAATTTGATTTCACCCTGAAGCATACAATGGAATTCACCTCCACTGCTTTTTAAAATCCCACCAAATACAAGAAGACACCACTCAGGGACAAAATTATTGATCAAGAAGGGAAGAAATCTTCCATCTAGATTTATCATTCTAATAGAAAGTCAACCAGATATTGATTGCATGAAAGCGCTTGGGACCTACAAGTGTTGAATAAGGAAGGATGGGATTCCCCCCGCCCCTCAGTTGCATTTGCCAACTATTACAATTGCTGGACCTGCGGATTCAAGTTTCTTCTTAATTGCAATAGTTAAATAGGATGCAATAAGTTAAATCCTGAGCAAAACTCTTGATATGCTAGAGGTTGCACTACTTCCTTCATTTCGTGGAGCGTGGGACATTTGTGTAAGGGGTTGATTTTTCTCAGAGTTGATTTTGGTTGTCTTAGGAACAGTTTTGCTCAGTGCTTTTTTTGTAAATAAAAAAAAAAGGCGCCGGAACTCACACAACTCACCTTGCCTACCCTACAAGTTCCATCCAAGAAAGGTGCCGGAACTCTGTTCTGGGTGTTCTATGACCAAAAAAGCCCTGGTTTTACTAGTTGGAGAGATGTGCTGTACCCAGCCATAGAAACAGCAACAACACTTACACTTATATATTGCTTCGTAGTGCTTTACAGCCCTCTCTATGGAGTTTATAGAGTCAGCAAATTGCCCCCAACAACCTGGATCCCCTCTATCCTTGGAAGGATAGAAGGCTGAGTCAACTTAGAGCCATTCAGAATCAAACTCCAGACTGTGGGCAGAGTTAGCCTGCAATGCTGCATTGTAACCACTGTGCCACCCCAGCCACCAGGTAAGCATAGAATGTTTTACATCCACTTCATATTGTACAGCAGGGTTTTTCAACCAGTGGTACGGGTACCAACTGTGGTACATTGGCACCTGGCAGGTGGTAGGCGACCATCCTAGAAAAGTGGTAGCAGGGGAGGGGAATGAGCTGAACTGGTGGCAGCACAGCACAAGCCTGAGCGAGAGATGGCTGGAACTGCAGGGCTGTCGGGGCTCAGTGGAAGCACCAGGATCAGCGCCAGGCTCCAGCTGGAGCTTGGCGCGGATCCTGATGCTTCTGCTGAGCCCTGAAGAAGCACCAATCAGCTGGAAAGCAGCACTGATCCTGGCACTTCTGCTGAGCCAAGAAGCGCTGATCAGCTGGAACGTTGCAGCATCTCAAGAGTCTTGTGATTTACATTCCGATGCTTGGCAACTGATTCATATTTATGATGGCCACAGTGTCCCAGGGTCATGTGAAGTGACCAAAACCTGCTGCAACCACCCAGCAGATGGGGGGAATAAAAACCAAACACCCCCTACCTCACCCCCATTGCCAGTCCTCAACAGAAATGCTCACAACAATGAAAACCTCAGACAGGAGGAAGAGCACCACCAGGGGGGCAGGCAGGTATCTTGCTTGTCTGTGGCTTTGGGGGCACTTTTTCAGTGCCATTATAACTTCGAACAGTCGCTAAGTGAACTGTTGTAAGTCGAGGACTACCTGTACTTTATCACTTTTTCTTTTCTTTTTTTGGGGGGGGCATCAAGTTTTTGACACCTTGGTAGGCGACTGGTGGTTCTCGGATATTGCCATATCCTAAAAGTGGTATAATGGGTGAAAAGGTTGAAAAGCCCTTTTGTAGAGCATGGGACATTTATGAAAGGATTACTATATTTCTCAGAGTTGATTTTGGTTGCTTTCGATAGTTATCCTAGTTGGAGATATGAGCTGTACCCAGTCAGAGATGGTTTACATCTGTTCGTCTGGTTCTCCCACAAAGAAGGGAGAATTTGAAACATTGATAAATTCCAGAAGAAGGCAATGTTTCCAATAAATGTAATCACTAAGCGTCAAATTCTTGGTTCGAAAGAGCATTCACACTCCGATAACCAGGTTGCAGGGGAAATCACGGGTCACAACTTTATAAATGACAGGTGTCTAACATGACTTAAGTGGGATGTTTTGAGGGCAAATATAGGATAATGGCATTGAGAAAATAACATCTGGAATCTGTATTCTGTTTGCAGATAAAGAATGATTTGGTTGGGTTAAATGAGGATTTGGCAATTCCAAAATGTCCAGATTCTATCCCATTCTAACAGAGGTGATTAGAACTCTTTTTTTTTTTCCCATCAGATAGAGAGGAGACAGTTATAAGGAACGGTTGCTGGAATTGGGTATGTCTAGTTTAACGAAGAGAAGGACGAGGGGGGGACATGATAGCAGCCTTCCAATATCTCAGGGGCTGCCCCAAAGAAGAGGGAGTCAAGCTATTCTCCAGAGCACCTGAAGGCAGGACAAGAAGCAATGGATGGAAACTAATCAAGGAGAGAAGCAACCTAGAACTAAGGAGAAACTTCCTGACAGTGAGAACAATTAACCAATGGAACAACCTGCAGTGAATGCTCCAACACTGGAAGTTTTTAAGAAGAGATTGGACAGCCATTTGTCCGAAATAGTATAGGGTTTCCTGCCTGAGCAGGGGGTTGGACTAGATGACCTCCAAGGTCCCTTCCAACTTTACTATTGTGTATATATATGTGTGTGTGTGTGTTGGAAATATTATGCATTATCCACTATAGAGATCTACAAAGAAGTGATTCTCCCCCCCCCTTTATTCTTTCATTTATTCACATAAAGTGTTGCTCTACATACCATACATTTCCATTGGATTCTAACGGGATAGAATTGTTTTCATAAGCCGGTCCCCTGAGGCTTAGGAGTCAGAGAGGTTAATCTGATTTTGTGATTTCAGGCAGACTCTGAAATTTCTCCCAGCTTTAATCTCTCCACTTTATTCTCCAGTGGTTTCCTGAGGGGCCACACAGAGCAATGGAGTGGAGACAGGAACAGGTGATCTTCTCTCCAAGTCTGAACATAAACCTGAAGTAAATGATCTTTGGTCATTGCTTCTATGGCTGCACTGGATAATAAAAGAATGTGATTGGGTCATAAAGACTTGAATATGAAATAAAATGGTTTTGTAGCAAATATTTATTATTTCCAAGTGACTGAAGCAGAGCAGAACAAGACGTAATAAAGAACTACTGTAAGCTTGAGGCAGAATAAAGTACGAAGCTTGTGGGCAGGTGGGCTTGAAGTTTGCTTCCTTCCTTCCTCATGCCCTTCTTTTTATCTTCCTTCCTTCCTTCCTTCCTTCCTTCCTTCCTTCCTTCCTTCCTTCCTTCCTTCCTTCCTTCCTTCCTTCCTTCCTCCTCCCTTCCCCTCCATCTGCTCCTTACTATCCTTTATTCCTCCCTCCCTCCCTCTCTCTCTCTCTCTTTCTTTCTTTCTTTCTTTCTTTCTTCTCAACAAGATAAACACTGTAGTGCAATTTAATGTCTCTCCTAAACCCCAGTGTTGCAGCACCCACAATTTCTGAAGGCAAGCAATTCCACTGATTAATTGTTCTAACCATCAAGAAATTTCTCCTCAGTTCTAGGTTGCTTCTTTCCTTGATTAGTGTCCATCCATTGGTTCTTGTCCTGCCTCAGATGCTTTAGAGAATAGCTTGACCACCTCTTCTTTGTGGCAGCCCCTGAGGTATTGAAACACCGCTATCATGTCACCCCTAGTCCTTCTTTTCATTAAACTAGACATACTTAATTCCTGCACTGTTCTTCATACTGTATGTTTTAGTGCCCAAGCCTCTAATCATCTTTGTTTCTCTTCTCTTCACTTGTTCTAGAGTCTCAACATTTTTTTTTTATCACGGTGATCAAAACTGGATGCAATATTCCAAGTCTGGTCTCATCTTGGCCCTGCTATATTCATAGTGAAACAGCAAGCCTCTTGTCAAGATGTTCCAGAACAATTTGCCAACATGTTGGAAATGTAAAAAAGTACATGGAACATATTATCATTTATGGTGGACATGCCCGGTTGCGAAAAAATACTGGACTAAAATAAGAAGATGGATGGAAGAAATAATAGACCAACCCGTAGACTGGAAACCAGAGATTTTTTTGCTGGGTATTTTAAACAGAAAACATAGTAAAGAAATACAGTACTTAATTCTACATATAATAATGGCAGCAAGAATAGTATACGCACAGTTCTGGAAAAATGAGAATATACCATCAGAGGAAGAAGTGATAAGGAAAATCTTGGACTGTGCTGAGATGGACAAATTAACAAAAGAGATCAAAGAAAAGGAAGATACAGAGTACTGTCTAATATGGAATAAGTGGTATGATTGGTTGGAGACTAGAAATAATAAAGGAGAATAAATGTGGAAAAGTCAAAAGTGGAAAATGTGTGTATAATAATGTATAGTAATAATAATATTGGGGCTACCCTTGAAGAGTGTTCGGAGACTACAATTAGTGCAAAATGCAGCTGCGCGAGCAATTGTGGGCCTTCCATGTCGTGCCCACATTTCGCCAACTCTCCGCATGCTGCATTGGTTGCCTATTGGTCTCTGAGTGCAATTCAAAGTGTTGGTTATTACCTGTAAAGCCCTTTATGGCATGGGACCAGGATACTTACGGGACCATCTTCTGCCACATACTTCCCTACGACCGGTGAGAGCGCAAGGGTCGGCCTCCTCCAGGTCCCGTCGGCGAAACAATGTCATCTGGCAGGCCCTAGGAGGAGGGCTTTCTCTGTTGTGGCGCCCGCCCTCTGGAACCAACTGTCCGTGTTTCTCCGACTCTCCCGGCCTTCCGAAAGAATCTTAAAACTTATCTTTGCCGGCAGGCCTGGGGATGATTGTGGATTGACTGATGAATATGTGTGGGGTTTTATTTTTAAATATTTCTTGCTTGGACTTAGATTGTAATTTGTTGTTTTATATATATGTTGTAAGCCGCTCCGAGTCTTCGGAGAGGAGCGGCATATAAGTCCAAACAAAATAAATAAATAAATAAAATAAAATAAAATAAATAAAAATATGTATTATTTTTAGTATGAGGTTATAGTATGAAGAAAGAAAAATGTAAACAAGAAACAACGGGGGCAACAAGGACAAATATATCTAAAGAAGAATAAGGGGGGGATGTAAATAATAGAAGATTACCGTTACAAAATTACTGTCAAAAAAAGGAGGAGTATACGCTGTGTGTGTATGTGTGTTATGTTTTGTTGTTTTAAAAAATAAAAAAAAAGAAAGAAACAGCAAGCGTCACCATCTCTTCCCAATCTTCTCTCTTGTGCTTCATAAATATGAATGTTGGACATAGAAGAAGACAGAGCCCTTCTTATCTCTAGTAAAGCTGCTTTTACAGATGACTGTGGTTTCTCCTATTTCCATTCACAGATGTTTACACTGGATATTGCTATCCCATGTTGGGACGGTAAATGACCCAGAAAGAGCTGAGCCCACAGTTTCCCTTTGCCTCCAATTCTCACATTATCCATTTTAGGGCTGGCATGGTAGCAAAGGATGAAGAAACTTAGTTTCTACCCCAGGATGAGTTGGGGCCTGATGATAAAGTTTAATAAGATTTGAAAGCGCAATGTTAACGTCTCCCTGGTGGCCTCTAAACCAGATTTTGAACACCACAGTTTATCACTGAAAATAATGCAAGCTAATTAGTGTCACCAGATATCACTGCAATATTAATTTCTGGAACATATACTTGCATAAAATAGGAAGCTGAGGATACATAGCAGGCTAAGAACAAAACAGAGAAACTAGATTAAAAGCCTACTTAAAAGCAACTGTAGACCAGGAAGGCAATTTTAATTCAATATCAGCATGGAAACTGTTGGGACGATAAGATAAATAATTGCAATTATAATGAAACATGAGAACATGTTTTGGTCTTCACCTTTATTTGATTATATGATGCCCTGCTTCTCACGAGCAACAGATAAGGTGACAAAACTGTATCTAAACTACATTAACTTCAGACAGGGGGTGAATTCCCACGATGGGGTGTTTTGTTTTGTTTTGTTTCCATAGAAGAAATTCACCTCCTTGCGGAAGCAGAAATAGCTGAGAAGAGAAAGATTGATTCCACTCATCAGATAGCTTTTGATGTTCAGGAAACTTCTCCTCTGCTCAACATTAATCATAAAAAAGTCCCAACTGTACTTTGGAGTAGAACCAGTGGTGGGATTCAGCTGATTCGCACCAGTTCAGTAGAACTGGTAGCTAAATTTTATTGAGTTTGGAGAACCGGCTGAACCCATGCTGCTTCTGGAAGTTTGTTCTGGGCCTTGGAGGCCTGGAGGAGGTCTCCCAGGCCTTGAATGGCCCACCGGAAGTGCATTGTTGTCACTTCCAGAAGTCTGTTCTAGGCCTGGTGAAGGCCTTCCAGACCTAGAATGACTCACCAGAAGTTCATTGTTGTCACTTCCAGAAGTCCATTCTATGCCTCTGAGGGCCAGGCCTGCATCCATGCAGAGAACTGGATGTTCAGGTATTTGAATCATACCACTGAGTGGAACGCTCTGGATTTTGATTCATCACCACTTCTATTCAGGAGACTTGGTTCCCTCTGGTGGAAACATCTCTGCCACAAAAGTACTACTGATGTGCAACAAGAATTATAGTGAACCACTATCCAGAGAAATAGATTCTGTTGAGGTATAGATTGCCTTGATTCCTGGTAACTGCTGACATTTTCTTGGCAACAGTATGGAAGTGATTTGTCTGTTACTGCTTCTTGCATAATGTTTCTTCAACTTCCTAATTCCTTCTAAACCCTGAGATTTCTTGACGGTGTCTCATCTGAGCAATGTTCAGTGGTCATCTGACTCTGCTGAATTTTCTTTTCTTCAAGAACTGGCATTAATTGTTGTATTACTAATACTAAATATATATAACATGCATGAGGGTAAGCTGTGCCTATCTTGGGCCAGTTCAGCTATTTTAACATAACTATACAGTGGCTGAGTTGCATAAGGGAAAGTCTCATTGTCTGATCAAACATAAACATCCTAATTACTAAATAATAGAGGCTTGTGCTAAAAAAAGTCTGTGTATCTCACCAAAGTAGACACCCTAATGCTTTATCTTACTTAGTTATCATGCTTTAAGAACTCATTTAAGATTCTATTCTATTCTATTCTATTCTATTCTATTCTATTCTATTCTATTCTATTCTATTCTATTCTATTCTATTCTATTCTTCTCATCAATTTGGGACTTTATGCCTTCTTGATGATGCCTGTTAGGACTGTAATTTTGGCCCTGCATAATCTATTTGCCCATTTATCCACCCACCCATCTTTGATTTTATTATAATTCATGATCTAAATCCTGAACAATTAGCTTTGTTATGTTATACTGCATTTGCTTCTGTCATATCCCACCCATAATGTATTAGAGGAATCATGAGTGGACCCAAATCACGCAGTAAACTTCCATAAGGGAAAAAAAATACAACTTGGTTTTACCCCAGCAGCACAGTTGCTGTCAAAGCTGTTTCCATCCACAAACCCACTCAAAATTGGATGATTAGGCCCGCAATCCCTCTGTTCCTGTCTACAAATTTTGTTTTTCTATATCACTGGTAGTGTATATAAAATAGGCCAGTCCTTCATAAAACAATGCTATGTGAGATGCTGACATAATTCTGAAAGATAACTTATCTCAGAAGAGAATCCTATCATCCTATATAGCTGGTATTGATTACAAGACAGATTGCCACGGAGCATTGCTGTATAGTCTATTAGAGTCATATAAGATATCACTTATGGAAGCAAGTGGAACACTTCTCCTTACTGGATCACAGCAGCTTTGGCAGCTAGATCAATCAATCAATAATGATGGAAGAAGAGTTTAGCTCAGTTGTGCCCCCTCAATCGAATCACCAAAGTCCTTCTCTAATCCATAGCAGGTGAGAGAGACACTTACAGCAATTTCAAGGAAGATCTCACCGAGCAATAATGCTATTCAGGAAAAACCAATTTCATACCCTTTTAAGGAGCTTTAAAAGCAAGGTAAGTTTGGCAGATGCAGAATGTCAAGATAGACAATTCCAGCTTACTGGATATATTGCAGAGACCAGGAATTGATGATAGATAGATAGATAGATAGATAGATAGATAGATAGATAGATAGATAGATAGATAGATAGATAGATAGATAGATAGATAGATAGATAGGTGGGTGGGTGGGTGGGTGGGTGGGTGGGTGGGTGGGTGGGTGGGTGGGTGGGTGGGTGGGTGGGTAGGTAGGTAGGTAGGTAGGTAGGTAGATAGATAGATAGATAGATAGATAGATAGATAGATAGATAGATAGATAGATAGATAGATTAGATAGATAGATAGATAGATAGATAGATAGATAGATAGATAGATAAGTAGGTAGGTAGGTAGGTAGGTAGACAGACAGACAGACAGACAGACAGACAGATAGATAGATGTGATGTAAATGTGGACAAACATAATGAAGAAACAACCAACCTTGTAGAGTCATTTGATATGCCTGCTGCAAATTGCTGTAAAGATAAAAACTGATGCTAATTTATTTATGTTCTTGTGACTTAATGATTAATAATGAACTCTTTCCATAAACATAAAAATGAAAGAAATTTTTTTCTACCGGATAGAAGAGACTGAGAAATTAAGGATTTCACATTTAACATAATGACAATTCTCTAAATATTTACAGTATTAAAAACACAATGTAGTCCTTCCTTCCTTCCTTCCTTCCTTCCTTCCTTCCTTCCTTCCTTCCTTCCTTCCTTCCTTCCTTCCTTCCTTCCTTCCTTCCTTCCTTCCTTCCAACTATAAGGTACAAAAACTGGAAATTGTTGTCACCCAATACAGGGCATGGTTCTCTACTTGATTTATAGTGCATAAAATGAAACAGATTTAATCAATAGAACCAGTCCATCTCAAAAGAATTTTGCTGGATCCCATCCCAAAACTAAATCTATCTGATTTCTATTGAATCCTCCAGCTTCTGAATGTCAAATGGAAGAAGAAGGAGGAGGAGGAGAGAGGAGGAGGAGGAGGAGGAGGAGGAGGAGGAGGAGGAGGAGGAGGAGAAGGAGAAGGAGAAGGAGAAGGAGAAGGAGAAGGAGAAGGAGAAGGAGAAGGAGAAGGAGAAGGAGAAGGAGAAGGAGAAGGAGAAGGAGAAGAAGAAGAAGAAGAAGAAGAAGAAGAAGAAGAAGAAGAAGAAGAAGAAGAAGAAGAAGAAGAAGAAGAAGAAGAAGAAGAAGAAGAAGAAGAAGAAGAAGAAGAAGAAGAAGAAGAAGAAGAAGAAGAAGAAGAAGAAGAAGAAGAAGAAGAAGAAGAAGAAGAAGAAGAAGAAGAAGAAGAAGACTCAACTAACCTCTGGAAAATCTGCAAAACCAAAACCCTTCCCATTGCAACTTCAGTTACTTGCATGTAGAACCTTGTCTCACCAAAGTCCTCGTCTGCTGAGTCAGCTATGGTAAAGTAAATTAATTTCTGGATGTGAGAAGCTTTGAGGGAATTACCAGTGCCAAATTCCTATGCAAAGAACCTGAGGTCAGGTACAACTATTAAAAATGAATGCATAATATCAATTCCATCTTCACTGAGATATTATTTGTTTTCAGTCAGTTTAACTGTAACGGAGGGGGGGAGTTTAAAAACTTTTAACATGAAGTTTAACATTCACTGTTGTTAGTACTCTGTTCTAATTATGGATTTTCCAGCATGTTTCATAAAAGTGGATATCACAACATCTTGTCCTCCAATCTCTGATTGGTAGCTTCCAGTTTAGTATCTATCAGAGAAGGCTGAAAGTATAAAGCTTCCAACAGTGACTATTAAGACTTTTCTGGACCTGCATTAGTTAGTTACAGTCAAGTGTGAAAGCTGATCTGCTATTTCTTGATCCTGCCTACCTCAGAGAGTTACCTCAGAGAGTTAGTGTGAGGTTAAAATCAGAGGATAGTTTTCACCTTTAATTTCTGCAGGAAGTAATCTTAACAAATAAAAAATAATTATGAATTAAAATAATCCAGTACATTAAACGTGGGCCTGAGCCAGTGGGGGGGGGGGTTCAAATATGTGAACAAATGGTTCTCTGTGTGGATGCCACTTCCAGAAGTCCATTCTGAGCCCGGGCAACAAAAAAATTAGCTACCGGTTTTGCCAAAGTGGTGCAAACCGGTGGAACCACTGGCCTGAACAAACTTCCCTTGATGCTGCAAAACAGCAGTGGTGGATAGAAATACCTAGGAGTCGGTCATAGTGGTGGCATAGAGGTTAGAATGCAGCATTGCAAGCTAACTCTGCCCATAGCCAGGAGTTCAGTTCTGTCAGGCTCAAGTTTGACTCAGCCTTCTATCCTTCCCAGGTCAGTAAAATGAGGACCCAGATTGTTGGGGTCAATATGCTGACTCTGTAAACCATTTAAAGAGGGCTGTAAAGCATTGTGAAACGATATATAAGTCTAAGTGCTATTGCTATTCCCTTTAATATTTCCTTTTCAGCCCTGGTGGCAGAGTGGTTCAAATGCAGTATTGCAGGCAAAAATCTGCCCGTACTCAGGAGTTCAATCCTGATGGGGCTCAAGGTTGATTCAGCCTTCTATCATTCTGAGGTCTATGCTGACTATGTAAACTGCCCAGAGAGTGCAGTAAAGCAGTACGAAGTAGTATATAAGTTTAAGTTAGGCATGTCAAACACAAGGCCGGGGGCTGGATGCGGCCCGCAAAGTGGTTTCATGTGGTCCGTGAAGCCCTCCTGGAAACAGTGATGGAACGGCCCCCTCTGCCTTGGCCCTGGCCCAGGCCAGCTGGGAGCCAATGTACAATTTTGTGGTGGCCATCTATGCTGAAACACATTCAGTCTTAGCTCCATAAGCTCCACCCCCTGGCATGGCCTGAGAGGAACAGTGAGGCTCCTCCAGTGGACCATGCCTTGGCACTTGCCCTGGTCCCATCCCCTTTCTGCCAGAGACCCTCAGATCTATCCCACTCCTGCCCAGGCCCCCACAGGCACCCTTGACGTGAACGATGCCCACCCAGTAGGCCCACACCCACCCGGCCCCCTGAGGGCAACCACAATGCTGATGTGGCCCTCAATGAAATTGAGTTTGACACCCCTGGTTTAAGCACTATTGCTATTGTTATTGAACAGCCTTAAGGGATGTAAAGAACTTGACATCTTTCTCCAGCAGCAGATAGATTGAGACGTTTCTGGTGGTGATAAATCATCAGTCCTCAACCTTTGCAGCTTGGAGGGCCGCGGCTTTTTGTGGGGGGGGGAACAAGGGAAGCAGGCAGCTTGAACGGCAGGCTAGTACGTGTGCCTATGCACATGCAGCTTGACTGCAAGTGGAGCTGTGCATTCCTGTGCGTGCACACCGGCCCACCACTTGCACAAGTTGAGGCTAATAGGCATGGTCCAGTAATGGGCCACAGCCCAGGGGTTGGGGACCCCCAAGATTAATAAATACTGAATTGAAAGCCACAGCCAGATTTTACCCAGCATTGGAACATATGAACTAGATTATAGATTTTCTTGGTATGGAATATAACATAGATATTTCCTAAATTGCACTTGGATTTGGATGGCTAAAGACTTTATTCACTGATAACAATGGCAATGGCATTAATTAAGAAATTAATTGCCCACCCATCTTGCCAGAGGGTAACTCTAGGTGGCTTACAATATTAAAACACAAGTATACAAAATCCTTAGGCAATACAAATAAAATACTATAAAAAAATACAAATACTCAACCCTAACTAAAAGATGGGGAGAGAGAGAGTAGGACAGTAATGGCGAAACTTTTAGAGACCGAGTTCCCAAATGGCAACCCTAAACCCACTTATGCATCATTGGGTGCCAGGTTGAGTGTGTCCCATTGGCTGGGTGTAGCCCATTGACTGGGTGTGGCCCATTGGCTGGGCTGGCCCATTGGCTGGGTGTGGCTGCGGTGGTAACAGCAGACTGGGAGGGACTAAAAAGTTCAATCAATCAATTCCAACTTTGCAAGATTTTTTTTTCCCGCAAGAAGTTGAAATTGACTGATTGATTGAACCTGGAGGTGGAGGTCTAAAATGAAAAGGTTTTATAAAACCCATCTGAAGGCCTAGGACTGAGGCAATGGAGCATGTGCCCACAGAGAGGGCTCTGAGTGCCACCTCTGGCACCCATGCCATAGGTTTGCCACCACTGGAGTAGGATAAGCAGAGGAGAAGTAGGAGCTGTTATTAATCTATCAACCATCCCCAATGTCAACTCCCCCCCTCCACTGGAGCCCCAAACTAAACAGTAAAGCCAGGTCTTTAAGTTCTTGCAGAAGGCAATGATCATGTTTGTCCACAGAAGCTAATTTATTTCTCTTTTATTAGGAGCTGTCCCTGTTTTAGGATTTTTTTCAGACAGACCACAGGAATGACTCCTTGACATTCCTTAACTGAGCTGAAAATTCAATGTATCATCTCTAGCCATAAGAAATCAGGACATGATTTTGAACTTGGATAAAATGGGTATTCTAGGTAATCCATATTATTGCAGAGAACAGGATCTGAAACATTCCAGAACTGTGTTGAAAATGCCTAATACATCTGTAGAACTGATGTCTACACTTCCAATATTTCAGGATGTCCCACATCCATCAGGCTGACTGCTCTGTGGTACACACCCTTAAGAATTTCTTAGATCATTGTAATACTACTTCTACCTTTGTGTCAGGAGCACCAAAGCACTTCTGGGTTGAAATGATTGTATGGTGACATCACCAATGCTTGGAGGTTACCCAGTTGGGAGCACCATTCATGTCCCCATTAAGTTGTCCACCAAAGTGGTACCCATCTACCTACTCACAGTCCCTGCTGGGTCTGCAGGAGCTGGAACATATGATGGTAGCTCACCCCATCCTGTGGCAGCAACCGGGTCGTGAACGGAAGCCTGCCAATTGTCCTAACCTAGTGAGTCGCGGTACTCCTGATCATTGTAATGAAGATGACTTGATCAAGAAGCCAACCAGCAATTTGAAAAACATCAAATGCTGAAATTAAGAGTGAAGAAAAAGTGGATATAAGAAGGAATGAAGGCAATGCATGCTTGTTGTTCTCCAAAATACATGATCAAAAGCTTCAACGCAGGGAAGAGTATTAAACATAAAACTAATGGCATCTCCTCTAACGATGATAACTGGGATGAAACACATTGCTCACATCACAGTTCCAAGGATCTTCCTGAATTCCTACTGAGGAGGAAATCAGACATTGTTTCTCGTTTCATGATTTGCTTCATGCATGCAATTAAAGGGGGGGGGAGAGAGAGAAGGGATAGTTTACATGGGAAATCTATTTGTCACCTGTAAAAATTGTGATTCAGGATTCCACAGAGTGGTTTGTAATTGATCTAATTTGCAGGATCTATAAACACTTCTCAAGTCTATGTTAATTAATGGTGGAAGGAGCTGAGTGAGCCCTTGGAGAAAAAAACTGTGATGTCTCTTCCCCTTTTTATCTTGAAGGAAAGCAACCAGCAGGCATCTTTCCTTGATGTTCACCTGCTTTCAGGGGGGATGTCAGATATAAAGAGTTTTGGAGCATGGAAGCGTAATCAACAAGGAACCCCCTCTGAGCATGTGCTACAAGGGTGAAGCCTTTTAGCTTTTGAAATAAAATACTGCACAACTTGAACCATCTGTCTGATGGCGGAAAACGAAATGCTGCTGTTACTTCTTTCAAAGCAATTAGGCTTTATCAAGATGTAACTTGTCCAGCCCAGATGTCATAAAAACCTTGTATTTTCTTCCAAAATATTTCAATAAAACGGAACATCTCTTTCTTAGGTGTAAATGGGTCTCTGTTGCTGAAATCAGTCAACTGAGACAAAGGAAGATCAATTCTGGGCAATATTATAAGGATAACACCAGTGGAACGAAGGCTCCTCATTGCCCGTTAGACTAATCTGAATTCTTGCATCCCAATTTTAGAAACCTGCAGGCCTTTGTTTTATTCTGGAGAAATGGTTTCTTGTCACTGAGTGGGACTCACAATGGAGATAAAGTTAAAATAAAATTGTGGGGTTCTTGCTGTTCTCCGAGCTTGGTTGTTTTCTTGCAGATGTTTCACGGCTCAACTAGGTAACATATTCACTACTAGAAGGGAGTGGGATTTGCTCTTTGTTTATACACAAGTGGCTTGCCCTGATGATGTTGGTGGGAGTGTTTTTAGTGGTTCCTTGCTTAGGTTGGCAGACCCTTGATTAGGGATTTGTTTTCTGTTTGATGTTGATCTCTCCTTAGCTGACTGTTGATGGCTGATGGGGAAGTGTTTAATCTTTTAGCTTTTAGCTTTTCTCTTTTCAATCATATGTTGATGATGTTTCTGTCTATGTATCTGTTGATTGAAGATTTGTCTGAGTACCAGGCTTCTTGGAATTCTCTAATGTTTTTGGACTTAGCTTGATCTAGGATGCTCACTGTCTTTCAGTTGAAACCATGGGGTTGTCTGTCAATGTGTCAAGGACCTCACAGTTCAATCCTGAGCCACAAATACTCTCTTCTATTGGTACATTTCTAATTACAGAAACTATATATCATTTTGGGAATGGAAGCCACGTAGTAGGTAGGCTTTCAAGATTTCCAGAAGACCAGGTTTGACACTTCCTGCTTATCATGGGAGCCACATCCTTTCGGGCCTCTGTATGCAAAGAGACAGTTCCATCCATCATGTGATTTTTTTTCCCCAACAAGCAGAAGTTCCCAGTTCAGTGCTCAGATTCCAGAAGAAAACCTCTCTATATTAATAGCCTAGCTTTTACTGGAAGAGAGAAACAGGGAGCGGATAAAGATACACAAAGGGATCATAGCAATATATAACCCTTTTTGATGAAAGACAATATGCTATTTTACAGCAGTGTTCAGCTTCCCATTTCAAGAAGAGTTCTTGTATATCCTTGCTGAAGCTCACTAGAGGAACCTCAGTCTGTAGGAAATCCATTTTAGTTCTCCCTGATGCAAAACACCCCACTTTTGCAATGTGTTTAGTTGTCATTTAAAGGGGAAAAAATGAAAGTCCAGGTTGAACAGTGGGACACCTTGACCCTCTGCTGAGTAAAGTTCATATTATATAATATAAAAAGTTGGAGGCAGAGGGATAGAAAGAATTATAATGCATGAGCAAATTGTTAGTTTCAGAGCATGTATACATCAGATAAAATTTAGTTATTCTCCTCCAAGTGTAATAAACTCAACCAAGGAATGCACACATTGGAAAGACTGGGTTGTGATGGTTCTGTAAACCACAGCTGTCAGCAAATATATAAATACATAAAGAAGAGGAGAGGGAAAGGATTAATGGTTATATCCCTGTGGTTGCACAGATTTGCAGTTCTAACTTGTGAGTTCTTCAGTTAAGGATGGCAAGGAAGTATCTCACACACACGCACACACACACACAATTTTAATACAAACTCAGGTAATTATTTGGTTTTGAAGCTAGGCTTCTCCATCAATGTGTGAAACCTTATTACACGTCTTTGGCTTGTAAGTATGCTACCCTTGAGTGATGGTTCAAGGAAGGAAAGAAAGATGGATATTGAAATGGTTAGTAGGCATATCAACATTTGTTGATACTGAAACATGCTTTCTCCTTCTGTTTGATAGACTCATCCCATCCCATTTTTCTTCGAAGAATACAAACAACTAAAAAAAAATCCACAGGGACAATGCCTTTATTAAAAACAATGGCTTCATTTTTTTCCATCTAAGTCAACGGTTCTCAACCTTTTTCAGGCGGCGACCCCGACCTGTGCCGCACATGCGTGGTGCTACCCCCTGCGCCGCACATGCATGGCTTCTTGCCACTTTCTAATTTTGCAGTCTCCTCTCACCAGAGACACCAACTTGGCATGAACAGGCAGACTCCATTACAGAGAAGATGAACAGACGCTGACGTGCTCCCCGCAGCCGGCAATCCTGGTAACTGCTCCAGCCAAAGAAGCAGGCGGCTGGGAGGCTGCCGCGGCACTGACCTCCTGTGCCCATCAGCTGGCAACCTCCGGACCTGCGCCCATCAGCTGGAACATCCGGCAATGCTTTGGCCAGTGAGGAAGGCAAAGGGGAGGCCACCGCAGCACCAAACTATGTGCCCGTCAGCTGGCGACCCTCAAATTTGCGCTTGTCAGCTGGGAGGTTTGACAAGGGAGCCGGCTGCCATGGAGGGCGATGGGGAGGCTGCGCCTCGGCGAATGTCAGGCACACCCGCCCCATCTGTAAAAGAAAAAGTCTTCCACCCAAGCATAACTTTTAAGGATTTTAAGGATCTTTGAGAGGGAGAGAAAGAGGGAAAGAGAACTAGAAAGAGGGAGAGAGAGAAAGAGGGAGAGAGAAGAGAGAAGAGAGGGAGACAGAGGGAGAGAGAGAGAAAGAGAGGAAGAGAAAGAGAGAGAAAGGGAGACAGAGATAGAGATAGAGAAAGAAAGGGAGAAAGAGGGAGAGAGAAAGAGAGACAGGGAGAGAGAAAGGGAGAGAGGGAAAGAGAAAGGGAGAGATAGAGAAAGAAAGGGAGAGAGGGAAAGAGAAAGGGAGAGACAGAGAAAGAGAGGGAGAGAGAGAAAGAAAGAGGGAGAGAGATTAAATTAGTAACATGGTTGTTCAGTGAATCTGGTTTCCCCAGTAACTTTGTTTGTCACAAGATCGCAAAAGGTGATCACATGATCCTGGAATAATTTTATAGTTGGGGGTCACCACAACATGAGGAACTGTATTAAAGGGTCACAGCATTAGAAAGGTTGAGAACCACTGAACTAATGGAACAGCTTACCTTCAGTACTTATGGGTGCTCCATCACTACAGGCTTTTAAAAAGAGACATGTCTGAAATGGTATAGAGCAGCGGTTTTCAAACTTGGCCCTTTTATGACTTGTGGACTTCAACTCCCAGAATTCATCAGCCAGGCACGCTGGCTGAGGAATTCTGGGAGTTGAAGTCCACAAGTCAAAAAAGGGCTAAGTTTGAAGACCCCTTGTATAGGGTCTCTTGTTTGAACAGGAGGCTTGACTAGAAGACCTCCAAGGTCCCTTCCAACTATGATATTCTATGTTCTAGAGTGTCCAGTACCACAACTCTATCTCCCACCCATAGGGCAGCAATTCCTTGCTAACAATTTTTGTAACAAGAGAACTGCTTGTTCTCTTTCTTGATGGTGATAATGTCAACGCAATGAAGCCAATGATAGAATTGGGATTGGGGTTGGATGGGAGTCAGAGTTCAGATTTACCATCCCCTTGAAAAGCCAGACAATTCCTATCTTTTTAGACAACTCCTGTTCAGCCTTATTAGATTAAATTACAGATCTTCGAAGGAAAACAACATTATTATTATTATTTTTTTTTGGTCTGTGTTCTCTTTTCTAACTAGGAGAGTTATTCAAAAAAAAAACTTGGACTGTACAAATTGCATCAGCAGTAAAAACCCTTTAAGATCAAAATGAAAATGATGATAAAGTGCAAAGTGCAGCTTTTAATCAAATGACTCTTTTTCAGAAAATTGACCTAAATGATATTTTAGCCTGAAGTGCAAAAGGGTACTATTAAGAATATATGTATATCTGGACGTCTAACTACCGCACATGTATTTTTGCATTTTCCTACCTCGTATTCAAGGACGTTTAGTGAGATACATCCTGAGACTGTGAATTAGTGTAGTGTACATATACCTTTGAGCTATTTCACACACGTACTTTACTTATTTATTTATTTTTTTAAATAAGCCTAATACAGCCAGATTGAACTATTAAACCTAAGTATGAAAGGTGAGAAAAGAGGATGGAACGAGGCAGGAGAGGTGAGTTGTCCTATAAAGGTCACACATGCCCTTGTCACCTCGAGGATCGACTACTGCAACATTTTCTACATGGGGCTACCCTTGAAGAGTGTTCGGAGAGTACAATTAGTGCAAAATGCAGCTGCGCGAGCAGTTGTGGGCCTTCCTTGTTGTGCCCACATTTCACCAACTCTCCGCATGCTACATTGGTTGCCTATTGGTCTCCGAGCCCAATTCAAGGTGTTGGTTATTACCTATAAAGCCCTTCATGGCATGGGACCAGGATACTTACGGGACCGCCTTCTGCCACATACTTCTCTACGACCGGTGAGAGCGCACAGGGTCGGCCTCCTCCGGGTCCCGTCAGCGAAACAATGCCGTCTGGCGGGCCCTAGGGGGAGGGCCTTCTCTGTTGTGGCGCCCGCCCTCTGGAACCAACTGCCTCCTGAAGTCCGCGTTTCTCCAACTCTCCCGGCCTTCCGGAAAAACCTAAAGACTCATATTTGCCGGCAAGCCTGGGGATGATTGTGGTTGATTGTTGCATTGAATGTGTGTTTTTTTAATTGGTTATTAGATATCTTGTTTGGGTTTTTTATATTGTAATTCTTTGTTATATATATGTTGTTAGCCGCTCTGAGTCCCCGGAGAGGAGCGGCATACAAACCCAAATAAATAAATAAATAAATAAATAAATAAATAAATAAATAAATAAATAAATAAATAAATAAATAAATAAATAAATAAATAAATAAATAAATAAATAAATAAATAAATAAATAAATAAATAAATAAATAAATAAATAAATAAATAAATAAATAAATAAATGAGTGAGTGAGTAAGTAAGTAAGTAAATAAATAAATAAATAAATAAGTGAGTGAGTAAGTAAGTAAGTAAATAAATAAATAAATAAATAAATAAATAAATAAATAAAATTAATGGCTGGATGCCACTGTCAAGTGGCTACACTTTCTAATTTGGGGGAACGGCTAAGAGCTGTTGCCCGCTGAAATGCAATTCTAGCACAAGCAAGTGAGAAGTTTAATCTCCTGTTCTTTCTAGGAAGAACCTCACAGCCAAGGGAACTCTTTAAAAGCAGTGACACATTGGTGTCAGGCAAGATGGTTAACAGGGCCACCGCCACCCGTTTGTCTATTAGGAAAGGGAATTGGAATGGCCAAAGTAGAGTCAGAGTGCAGAAGGAGAATAGCATAGGCTGGTGCTTTGCTTTTCAAGCAAAGAGAACATTTCCCAAGCATGGTGACTTGAACACTGAAAAAAACATTCAACAGCCAGCTGACAAATGACTGCTTGAGAAAAAGAATATAGGATAACATTTGTGACTAACCCATGGGATGGAAATGTGATTTGTTTTCCCCTGGTGATATTCTTCTATTTTTCATTAGGAACTCTCCATGCCCTGGATTTCATCCCAGGTATTTTCAGCCAGGTATTATTTTTTATTTTTGATAAAAAAATATCTTCAGAAGTGTCAGGGGACCAAGGCTGATGAATTATCCCAAGAAGTGTCCAAGAGAATCCAGAAAGCTATCTTTGTGTTAGTGAAAGAAAAGAAAACATGTTATTCTGAAACAGGCCACAGAAACAGGCAATTTTCCAAGGATTTTAGACTGCCCTTCAACATTATCACTAATCCTTAGGGATTTGGCAGTCTACAAATGTGATTAATGCACAAATATAAATCTCTAAAGATTCCTTGGAAAAAGTAATGGGAAGCATGCTTATATTACTTCCTACAATTCACAGTCAAGGCCACAATGCACAGTTGACACACTCAGACATCTTAATTTTAGACCCAACCTCAGAGTGACAGTCAATTGGGTAGACATTTCTCAGTGTCCCACAAATGCCTGATAGTATCAGATGAAGAGAGACAATACCAGATGTCTGGGGACATCATTTGGGGAAGGATAAACATGTTGTTTCCACATAAATATTTTAAACAGATTGACAGCCTTTTGGTCATGTTTCTATGGAAAGACCAGATTCATTCATTCAATTGCTTTCTTAATCTTCCAGGTCTCGTATGAATAAGCTAGACTCAATTTACCTAATTTTAGCATGTTGCTGGTTGCATGTGTTAATATACTAGAACAAAAATATGATTTTCTCTCTTCTTTCCTGGCTTCCTGTTCTGAGCCATATAGCACCACCAGCTTTAGGAAGATGCACTAGAGTGAGAATACAGAAAGATTATGAACTTACTACTGCCGCATGCTGATCTTCCTCATTTATCAGGCAGAAGACTCAGATCCAGGAAGTCCCCACTGGCATTTGCACAACATCTGCATAACAATTTTAACACTGATTCCCAATGGAAAGCCAAATGGGTCGCTGGATGCCCAGACATAGGGAGACATATAAATGATCCCACAATTAAGACATCAGGCTTTGAATTACCATGTCAGCAATGGACAATCCTGAACAGGATTCACACTCCACACAACTTCTGCTGGGACTTTCTGTATAAATTCTCCCTTCCATGTTAGTACATTAGTGAGAGTGTGTAGTTTGGTTTTTAGGTGTTGTTCGTCAACTAGGCATTTGGTTCTGGAGATGAGTGTCTTGGCTACGGAGTTGATCTGTGCTGGGTGGTGGTGTGAGAGTGCGTGCAGATAGCGGGTTGTGTGTGTTTTCTTCTGGTAGATGGTGTGTCCTAGGGAGCCATTGGATTTCTTGTAGACTAAGACATCCAGGAAGGGAAGTTGGTTATTAGTTTCTGTTTCCATGGTGAACTGTATTTTGGGGTGTAGGCTGTTGAGGTGTGTGAGAAAGTTGTCCAGTTTTTCTTTCCCATGTGGCCAGATTACAAAGGTGTCATCTACATATCTGAGCCAGAGTTTGGGTTTGTGATCAGATTTTTCTAGAGCTTGGGTTTCAAAGTGTTCCATGTAGAGGTTTTTCAGCTCACCATCTCTAATCCCCCTGCAACTTAGACTAACCTGAGCACAACAAAGCCCCCACCCAAACAGAACACTCCCCCAGCCAATCAGAGAACAGCCAAACCCCCATCCCATCAGAGCACAGCCAAGCCCCTAACCAATCAGAACACACCTCCACCCAATCAGAACACAGCCGAGCTCCCAGCCAATCAGTTCAAACCCCCACTGGCAGTTAAAAGGAAGAAACAGCTACAATCACACATTGCTCCTAGAAGCACGAAGCCGAAAGAACCAGCCTGAAGATGACGAATGGGACTTCGTCAAAACGTCGCCAAGACACTTCAAATTCTACGTGGGAGAAAACCCGAAAAACCAAAGACCTACATACAAACACCGGCGAAAACCTCAGAAAACACACACACACACACACACACATACATACACACACACACACACATACACAATAGAGCCAATGAACTCGTGGATAGAAAAAACTTTTTAATAAATACAACTTAGCTCTATTGTATTTTAATGAATATACCTGGGATTCAAGTGTTTAACATTATATATATGTGTGTGTGTGTGTGTGTTTTCTGAGGTTTTCGCAGGTATTTGTATGTAGGTCTTGGTTATTCGGGTTTTCTCCCGCGTAAAATTTGAAGTGTCTTGCAGATGTTTTGACAAAGTCCCATTCGTCATCTTCAGGCTGGTGCTTTCGGCTCCATGCTCCTAGAAGCTATGATCACACATTGCTCCTAGAAGCATGAAGCCGAAAGCACCAGCCTGAAGATGACGAATGGGACTTCGTCGAAACGTCGCCAAGACACTTCAAATTTTACATGGGAGAAAACCCGAATTACCAGAGACCTACATACAAACACCCGCAAAAACCTCAGAAAACATATATGTATGTATTTGTTTTGGATAGCTGTTAAGGCTTCTTTGATTGGCACATATCCCTCTTCACCCAAGTGCCAATCAAAGAAGCCTTAACAGCTATCCAAAACAAATATAACCCCCCAAAACACATCCTAGATCTGACCAACCACTGTCTATCCAACACATACTTCATCTATAATGGACAAAAATACAAACAAATAGAAGGAGCACCCATGGGATCACCCCTCTCACCTGTCATTGCAAACCTCTAAATGGAACACTTTGAAACCCAAGCTCTAGAAAAATCTGACCACAAACCCAAACTCTGGCTCAGATACATAGATGACACCTTCGTAATCTGGCCACATGGGAAAGAAAAACTGGACAACTTCCTCACACACCTCAACAGCATACACCCCAAAATATAGTTCACCATGGAAACAGAAACTAATAACCAACTTCCCTTCCTGTCTTAGTCTACAAGAAATCCAATGGGTCCATAGGACACACCATCTACCAGAAGAAAACACACACAACCCGCTATCTGCACGCACTCTCACACCACCACCCAGCACAGATCAACTCCGTAGCCAAGACACTCATCTCAAGAACCAGATGCCTAGCTGACGAACAACACCTAAAAACTGAACTACACACTCTCACTAATGTACTAACATCCAACGGATTCCAAAGAAATAAGATTTCCAACTTAATCCAAAAAGAAACTCCCACTAAAATCCAAGACAGAGAACAAGAAAATGGCAAAGCCCTCCTCCCATACATAAAAGGCACCACAGACAGGATCAGCAAGATCCTTCACAAACATAATATCAAAACAGCATTCTGCACAAACACAAAAATATCCACCATCCTAAGAAACCCTAAAGACAAAATTGAATTAGAAAATCAAGGAGTATATGAAATCTCACCACATACATCGGACAAATCAACAGAAGAATAAGTGCACGCATTGAAGAACACAAAAACTCAGTCAAAAAAGAGGAACCAACTTCTTCCCTGGTCCAACACCTTAAAGCCATAGGAAATGAAATTGATTTCAAAAAGACCAGAACTATCGCCAAAACTGAACACTTTAATAACAGAATAATCAGAGAAGCCATCGAGATAGAAAAACGCCCCCACAGCATGAACAAACGAGATGATACCTCCTACCTATCAGCCATTTGGAAATCTGCCCTTATTGACAAACGAGTCCATAACACAAAGAATGACACCAGACCTACACTCACGAAAACCACACAGGATGTCTCCACCACACATCCACGCAAAAAGCAAACCTAAACCCACGATGATGAGGCACGACCACAAACCAGAAGCCAGACCACAGCTGCATCATTAACCACCTTAAACCCCTCCAATCCATACATGAAGCAAACTGACACCCACCATGAAGATGAGGCATGACCACAAATGCGAAGCCAAACAGCTATGCAGCTCACCATCTCTAATCCCCCTGCAACTCAGACTAACCTGAGCACAACAAAGCCCCCACCCAAACAGAACACTCCCCCAGCCAATCAGAGCACAGCCAACCCCCCATCCAATCAGAGCACAGCCAACCCCCTAACCAATCAGAACACACCTCCACCCAATCAGAACACAGCCGAGCTCCCAGCCAATCAGTTCAAACCACCACTGGCAGTTAAAAGGAAGAAACAGCTACAATCACACATTGCTCCTAGAAGCACGAAGCCGAAAGAACCAGCCTGAAGATGACGAATGGGACTTCGTCAAAACGTCGCCAAGACACTTCAAATTCTACGTGGGAGAAAACCCACGTATGAATGGACTGAAACATATTTTTAGAGAAGCTAAATAGAAAATACAATACTATCAACAAATAATTCAAAAATAGTTTTTGATAATAAACAAGAAATCTCAGACAGATAATTGTATGGTATATGTATTCTATTAATACTGCTAATATAAGACATTTGTACCTGTCATTTTCTTTGTTACTTTTAAAGCTACAGAAGCTTATTTATTGACCACCAGAGACCAATTCTGTCCAAATTTATTTAGATATGGATGCAGTCAACATTTGCTAGAGAGAGAAAATCATGTTTAAATACTTGCTTAACCATAAAAAAAAACTATCCAGAGGCCTCTATTTATCCCTATTCTAATGCCATGGAAATAAAATCACTGAAGAATTTTATTTATTTATTATATTTATGTACTGGCATTTCATCAAAATGATTTAGACTAACCTCATATATGTACAATAACAGAAAGAACAAATTTGGATAGTATATAGAAGAAAATGCACCAGGAAACTAAAATAACATAAAAAGAAATGTATTTTCCCAACATTCATACAGACAGGATGGGGATGAAGGCCTTTAAAAGTGTCTAGATTGAATACTCAGAAGTATCCTTTGAATTCCATGGCAGAAAAGCATTCCACAATATAATAAGCTTTAGTGGGTACTGTGATTGACAAACAACCCCCAAAGATATTTCTAAGTTCCCTTTTAAACTCACCTATACATGTACCCATAAAATAATCCAATGGCAGACATCACAGGGAGGAAGGGAGGGAGAGAGGGAGGGAAGGAATAGAGAGAAAGAAAGAAAGAGAGAGAGAGAGAGAGGGAGGGAGGGAGGGAGGGAGGGAGGAAAGGAAGGAAGGAAGGAAGGAAGGAAGGAAGGAAGGAAGGAAGGAGTATCCAATTTTATTTTGGGTTACAATGGTATGATCTGGCATTTAGTTGGTTATAATTTGGGATTTTATATGATGTTTTTATGATGATTAGTTCATGAAATGCCTGTACTTACAGGAAATATAAAAATAAAGGTAATAAATGAATAAAAACAAAATGAATAAACTAGATAGTCAGGGAACAGTATGTTAGGAATTTTGTGAGACATTTCTCCCCAAATCATAATAATATTATGTAGTAGAGGGGGGAAATGGCCACCTTGTAGAGCATCAACTACAACATAGTCTTCTGGAAACCAATAATTAGTGAGTTCATTGCATTATGTGCCTAGTCCTCTCTTGAAAAAACTAGGGTTTAATGGGACATTCTTGCCATGTATAAATTCACACCAACACACTTCTGTGCTTTTTTTAATGCCATGTGCATTCATATCTTTTAGGAAAGAGTGACCAGTTTAACAGGAAAATATCAATTTCTAATGTGAGTTGTCTATGTTTCGTCTACATACAGGAACCAGGATTTTGTAGAAAGTGGTCAAGTAAGCAAATTCCAAAAATCAAGCAAAAATCCTTGCTTTTCCTTGCAAATCAGCCCATTAAGTCAGTGGTAGGCTTGGAGTTAGGGAGCAAAGAGAAAAGGCAAAACAACACGTGCTGTTATTCCATAGCATGATCAGTGTTCTTCAGAGTCAATGCTTCCCATTTCTGCTTAACCGGAAGGCCTATCGCACCCAGAAAATGGAAAGCTTATCCATAACTCCACTGTGGGTGTTAATAGATATTCCTGCTGAAAAGAACTAAAAGAAGACCAAAGTAGAACAAATATTCTGTTCTTGAGGATTTCAGGCTAAATATTTTTTTTTATATATTTACAAAAACAGAATTTTGTAAACATTATCAAACATAGGGAAATGCCTTTTCAGATGAAATACTTGTATTTTTTCCCTAGAGTAAATAATAGCCAATAAAGCATAAACCATTATTTTTAAATCCAATAAACTATTGCTGGGCAGCTTTTTTAATATGCTGTCCAGTTGAGAGCTGACATTTTCTTAAAATGCAACTTAAATATAGATTTTGTTGGCATAGAGATCTTGGCTCTTACTAATCTTGACTGACGTATTTTCTAAACCATGGATTATGGCTTGTTTCTGATTTGTTTTTATGCTCTAGCCTTTTCTTCAGGAAAAAAAAAAAGATAAAACAAGCAATTGTTTGAGCAACTCCCTGTTCCTTTGTTTACTTGCAATAATGATGCTACCAGGTCCAAAAAAAAAAAAATCAATATGAACTCTGGCTTAGCATTTATGTACAATAGCAGTGAATACAGACAACAGTGAATTCTAATACTAATTAATCAGGCATTAAGGCATAAGTAAAAAATGTTGCGGAATACATCAAAAGCCATTTGTAGAATTCTCAGTTGTTGTCTTGGATTTCTTCCATTTTATTATTTATTTTTAAATTTTTGAGGCTGCCTGTTTATTTGGGTGGCTTACAAATAGAAAGCCAATACACATTAAAAAAGGAAAACAGGTTTGAACTATTGTTTAGCCCAGATAATATAGATAACAAAGGATATTCTACAATTAAGGTAGTGATGTATTAAGGTGAGAAATAGAAAATGTTTATGAAATAAAATTAGAATGTATCTAAGTAAGTAATATGTGCATTTTAGACATTATAATTTTTACGTAGTGAGACAAAGGAAATTTGGGTTACCCGAAACTTAAATATTTTGAATATTAAAGGTTAATTTAACTGTAATTAAAAACCAAAAAATAGGTAACACTCAAAAACAGGATATGGATATGGATAAGCGAAAATGTATTGATAAATGTGATAACTCAGTTGGGTACAATTAGAAACTTATTAGCTTAAATATGATATGGTAAATGTTAAGGGAAACAGAGAAGAAATATTTGATGATGTAACCTGACATATGTACTAAAGATTTTGTTATTGAACTTTTGACTAACCCAATCACCACGTTGCTTTTCCAAATACTCAAATGTAAAACTGGAAAACATATACAACAAAGCCCCCACCCAAACAGAACACCCCCCCAGCCAATCAGAACACAGCCAACCCCCCCAGCCAATCAGAGCACAGCCAAGCCCCTAACCAATCAGAACACACCTCCACCCAATCAGAACACAGCCAAGCTCCCAGCCAATCAGTTCAAACCCACACTGGCAGTTAAAAGGAAGAAACAGCTACGACCACACATTGCTCCTAGAAGCAGAAGCCAAAAGCACCAGCCTGAAGATGACGAATGGGACTTCGTCGAAACGTCCCCAAGGCACTTCCAATTTTACGCGGGGGGAAAACCCGAATAACCAAAGACCTACATACAAACACCCGTGAAAATCTCAGAAAACACACACACACACACACACACACACACACACACACATATATATGGAAAACAACCAACCGAAAGAATAAAACAGCAACCGCAAGCCAATCATAACAAAACTCTAATGTGTTGTTCTAATCTAATAAATCCAAAGTGATAAATATCAAATATAACACTGACAGTAAGAAACCCGACAAATACATTCCACAAAAACCCTTCTTATATAGACTAGAATAGATAGTCTGTTCTGTTCTGTTGATATGCATTAAAAAAAGATTTAATTGTAATGTTTATATTTTCTGTCTCCCTTGAAAAATACCTATAGGGGTTCAGCTTGCAGTCAAGGTTAGGACCGAAGATTTAACTGAACACAGCTTCTTTCTGATCCTTCATGCTACAAACAAATTAATTTGCAGGTCATGTTAAAGAAGATAAGCCCAAAAAAGCTGTTTTTCACCTGGCTACAAAATTTAAAATATCTCCTTGTGTACTGCACAATATTATTGCATATTAGGTGCTGCTGTGTAAAAAAAAAGAAGAAGAAGGAGAAGGTGTCTTTCTTGCCTTTGTGGACCAAGATCAGCCTTCAGCCTCAACATTGGAACATCTATCATTATTCTCTTAAACACCAAAGTTCCCATTAAAATAAATAAGATGCCTCCAGGTGTGAAAGTCTGAATAATATTACTTAGATAAAATATTGTAGCCTCTAACACCTACTCTCCCTCCCTCCTCCAGAGAAATTGATTCATGGTGATTGAAAATGTCCAGTGACACAATTCTGAAGGCAACAAAATAGGATTGTTTAGAAAATGTGTTGGTTCGGAACTCGCGATACATATTTCTCTCCCAACTAAATCATGATGGGCGTGATGTATTGTTCTCAGGAAAGGTGCAATACCCAAGAAAGTTGTTTAAGGTTTGAAAGGATCAATTCAGGCTTGAAAATTAGCTGAAAAAAATAATACATATTATTTAAATTAGGCAAACCATGATCTTGTATAAATTAAGCATTGTGCACTCAGGAACAATCAGAAGTTAGGGCTGCGTCAACTTAAATCATTATTACTTATCTCTTTCTCCTGTTCTATAAATAAGCTGATTCTTAGTTTATATCAAGACTCTCATCCGTATTCCTCAAAGTGGTTTTTGTTCAGATTTTACATTCATTCCAAAATCATTAAAGTTTTCCCACATGAAGCAACATTTAACCTCTGGTCCCCAATATGATTCCAGGGAATTACAGTATGTCTGCTTGTTCCTTGAAGCCTAACAAGATCCTTGCCTTACTTTTTTTTAAAAAAAAATTCTTTTATGTTTTCTTTTTATTAATGAAATGCAAGCCATCTAGCATCATCTGCATTCTGAATGTATACTTCTGCTTTAGATCCAGAGACTATAAAATGAACATAAGAACATAAGAATATAAGAAGAGCCATGCTGAATCAGGCCAAAGCCCATCGAGTCCAGCATTCTGTGCCACACAGTGGCCCACCAATTGTACATGGGGATCTTGAGCAGAAAGAGAAAGCAAAACCCTCCCTTTCCCTTGACCCCCAACAAATGGTACTCAAGGGAATCCTGCCTGCCTCAACCAACATAGAGGCGGCACATGGACATCCGTTTTAATAACCACTGATACACTTGGCATCCATGAATCTGTCTAACCCTGCCTTGAAGCTGTCAAGGCTGACAGCTGTCACGACCCCTTCTGGAAGTGAATTCCATAAATCAACGGCCCTCTGGGTGAAGAAATATTTCCCTTTATTTGTCCTCACTTTCTTAGCTATGAGCTTCAGGGAGTGCCCCCTTGTCCTGGTGATGGATGATGGATGATGGATGCCAGTTCTCTGTTGCCTTGTTGGCTCTTTCTCTTTGCATCTTTATGGCTGGCTGCACCCTCTACAACAATCGTTTTGTGACGGCTCATACATGTACAATTTCACAATGGCTGAACAAATTTTCTTCACCTCTCTTGACAGGTGGCCTATCTAACGTAGGTTGTAAGCTCTATGGCAGTGGTTCTCAACCTTCCTAATGCTGCGACCCTTTAATACAGTTCCTCATGTTGTGGTGACCACCAACCCTAAGAGCTCTCCAAGAGCGCACCGATGCCGCCCACTCACCCGCCGCGCCCGGGGCTCAGCGCGCTTTGCCTCTCCTCACCTCACTTCTGAAGGTCCCCAGCCTGCCCGGCTCCAGCTGGCCAGGGAGGGGGGAAGGAAGGCCGCTCTGCCAGCTCCGCCCAGCCTGGTTGGAGAAGCGCCCAGGTGGGGAGATGGAGAGAGAGAGAGAGAGAGAGAGAGAGAGAGAGAGAGAGAGAGAGAGAGAGAGAGAGCCAAGAGGGCAACAGCACCGGCAGAACTTAGTTCAGCCTCATCTGCAGAAAGGGCTGCAAAGCAGCGCAGCCTCCCTTAGGAGATGCTTGATGGAAATGAATCTGGCACTGCAACAGCCCCTAGCTCGAAGCCATGTGGAGACAGATAGAGGAGTGGTGTCTCGTTTCCTAAGACCATCGGAAATATGTGTTTTCCGATGGTCTTAGGCGACCCCTGTGAAAGGGTCATTTGACCCCGGAAGGGGTCATGACCCACAGGTTGAGAACCGCTGCTCTATGGGAATGAGTAAATAAACAATACCACAAAGGATCCACAAAGGTGCTTTTTCAAGAGGCAACTAGATTTTATTGTTTTTTTTTCTTTGAAGACATTTTGCTTCTTATCCAAGAAGCTTCTTCAGCTCTCTGTCCAGTTGCCTCTTGAAAAAGCACCTTTGGGACAACTCAGACCTGGATGACTATAGACAATACCTCTAAGCCTATAGGATATAATATTGGCTGCAGAAATCAGCATCCAAATCAGATATCCACTCACAGAGATTCTATGCCTGGATTCTAAATCCAAGCCAGAACAAGGAAGAGTCTATTCTATCTAACAAATCACTACCGCAGATGCACAGCCATGTTATGCCATTTGTTTGCAACAAAGAAGAATTCTTCAAACATTTATGAATAAAGGTGCAAAACTAAATAAATCTTATGAAGCAGTGGTGGGATTCAAATACCCAAACAACAGGTTCTCTTATTGGATGTAGGCCTGGGCCTCCGAGGCCTAGAATGCACTTCTGGAAGCGGCATCCATGCACTTCTGGAAGCGGCATCCATGCAATTCTGGAAGTGGCATCCATGCACTTCCAGTGGGCCATTCTAGGCCTGGGAGGCCTCCGAGGCCTAGAACAGACTTCTGGAAGTGGTATCCATGCACTTACAATGGGCTGTTATAGGCCTGGGAAGTTTCCTCCAGGCCTCTCAGGCCTAGAATGGACTTCCGGAAGCAGTGTGTACTCAGCCGGTTCTCCAAACTCAGCAAAATTTAGCTTACCAGTTCTGCCAAACCAGTGTGAACCGGCTGAATCCCACCACTGTTATGGAGCCAAATGGGGGGAAAAAGTGTAACACTGAGAAATACAGAAAGGATGTTTCAGAATGCTGGAAACTTCATAGGGGAAAATCTTCAATCTTGAATTTTCCTTCACCCAGAACTCAAGGCCAACCTAAAGAGGTGCAACATTTGTTTCTGAAATTTCATGGAGACTTCTTTCCTTCTTGGCAAGGCTCCCATGTTTTGTTCCAGTGAAATCTCCATTTGTCTGAAAATTCACCTGTAGGCAACATTTAGCAATGTTTCTGTGGCTGGATTCTGCCTCCTACAGACTTACGTCTTTGTTAAATCTGCCTGCTGTCACAGCACAAAGTATAGGAAAAGGTGCTAGAGAAAGGAATATTTCATTATGCCTGCAAAATAAGTGATGACTTCAAGTTGCCACCTAGAATTTTAATCAGATACCGATACTTGAATCTCACCATCTATTAACAACAGGTGTTCTGAAAGATGCTTTACTCCAGCCCATTTCTTGGTGATTTTATCCTATATCCATGAGTATTTTTATTTGTTTTTTTTTATTATTAAATTTCATATGTCACCCATCTCACTGTCAAGCGGTTCTAGGTGGCTTACAACAGGGATGTCAAATTTGCAACGTCACGTGACGTGTCACGACGTATCGCAACTTTTTTGTAAGTGCATGGATACCACTTCCAGAAGTCTGTTCTAGGCCTCGGAGGCCTCCCAGGCCTAGAATGGCCCACTGGAAGTGCATGGATGCCACTTCCGGAATTGCATGGATGCCGCTTCCAGAAGTGCATGGATGCCGCTTCCGGAAGTGCATTCTAGGCCTCGGAGGCCCAGGCCTACATCCAATAAGAGAACCTGTTGTTTGGGTATTTGAATCCCACCACTGCTTCATAAGATTTATTTAGTTTTGCACCTTTATTCATAAATGTTTGAAGAATTCTTCTTTGTGGGGTAGGAGTGGTTTCACTATGAGGCATCCAGCCCATGGGCCAGCAGTTTGACAGTCCTGGCTTACAACATCATAAAAACAGAAATAGAAAATGTTAAGATATTGAACATTAAAAGTGAACAAAAATGGATTAATCGGAAACCAATAGGCAATATACAGTATCATAGGTCATTTCTAGAACAACTCACCACAGCCCACTTGCCATGGCCAACTCACCACGGGATAACTCACCACAGCCAATTAGCCGTGGAACAATTCAACTCTGTATTAATTGTTTCATTCAGTTACTTTTATTATTGGTGACCACCTTTTCATCAAATTTGCTGTAGCTCTGGTAGTTCTGGATTGACTTCATTATTATTGGCCACGGTTCCATTGAAATCAATTTAACTTTTGTATTTGTTGAATTGTTCTGCGATGAGTTGGCAAGAGTTGGCCATGGCAAGTTGGCTACAGCAGGTTGTCCCATTCCATTGTGTGTCTGTTAGCCCTGCGACAAAGTTCAGACTAGGTGGAATCGAGAGCATTGTTCTGTAACACGGTTACATTCACAGATTCTTGAAAAAGGGAAAGCATGTCGTCTTTCCTTTCCTTTGATTCTCCAGAAAACTGGGGAAAAGCTTTTTGTCAAGATTCACCCTCCATTGTTCTTTGGGCTGGATGGAGATCAGTGTCGAGTCTCTAGCTGTCCCTCCAATCTTCAAGGTCATTCTCACAGGCCATTACAATATATTCCTCTCTGTCAGCAAGGATCATGAATAATGCTGTAGAAGCCAGAATGACCTACATTGTGTCCATTGCCTTCTACGACTCTTCTACTGATATTGTTAGAAATGAGACGCTACAGATTTGAGATTATACCTTAGGTAGTTATAACACCCACATCGATGGAGGGGGAAAAATGAATTTGACAGTGAAATGGGTAGCTTTTTAAATGTCACATACGATTTACCTTGGAGGATAATATAGTCAGATAGATGTCAGAAATACTGTAATTTTTTTTTTCATTTTCAGTGTGCTTATTATTTTAGATAAGAGTGCAAACACGCAACAAAGCACAGGACACAGAGATGGATTGAGAGAAACACACTGAGAAAGGTAGGATGGAGAACTAAGATAACTGTGCATAATGTGATCACATAGATGTGGATCAGGAGGTTATTTGTCCTCTTGAATAATAGCCGTTGTTCATTTAAGCCAAATACAGGGTAGGCAATGTGGTTGATGACAATTATTTGGCAGTGCATGTATATATATATATATATATATTGCAGAGTGAGTTTTCAAGGCTTTGATTCAAATGGGATGGTTTGGCAGAAGTATAGTTTTTTTATATATATATAAAGGAACAAAGTTTGTGTATCTCTTTCAAAAACATAGGAGAAAATCTATTCGCTAATGCATTAAAAAGTCCCATTGCATATTCCCTACCCATTACCATGATAGAAAAAGGCTGGGAACATTGTACCATTTAATTTTACATTGCAGTTTAAACCGTAGAGCTGGAAGCCAAATTATTAAAGTCTTTTTGAAATGTGCATTATTATTTCTTTAAATAATAAATAAAAGCAACCGTGGTTACTAGTTCTCTGATAATTTCAAAATTAAATGCCAACAATAATTACCGGTATATGCAAGGAAACCTATGTGGAAGTAAATAAGCCACATTGGTATTTTATAAGAGTGATTTTACTGTTATGCGATCAGCATTTCTGTCCAAGTGAGAGGCACAATAATAGACATTTAGGCAGGGGAGGGATGTAATGCTTTTCCCTCTACAAAATAGCTCCAAAATATTATATTTACTCAAAAGTCTGACATAATGCTGAAACATGGGTAAGAGAAAGGATGAAATGCAGAAGAAGAACGTAGGAAAACATACAGAATATCAGAAAATCAATAATTGCCTGGATAGATTGTTTCCTGATTTAGTCCTAGAACAGTGTTTCTCAACCTTGACCATTTTAAGGCATGTGGACTTCAACTCCCAGAATTCCACAGCCAGCAATGCTGGCTGTGGAATTCTGGGAGTTGAAGTCCACATGCCTTAAAATGGTCAAGGTTGAGAAACACTGTCCTAGAAGTTGTTTGGTAGGGTATCTAGAAATTATGGAGATATACCTGATGTTAATCTAGCTCTGGTTTATTTTGTGTAAAGAGGCATTTCATATATATGGACATTCTACATAATTTGAGTCATCCAAGGGATAACCCAAAGGCATCAATGCATACCCACGAGCCGTGGTCAGTGATGGGATTCAGCCAGTTCGCACCACTTCAGCAGAACTGGTAGCTAATTTTTTGTTGCTTAGGCCCAGAATGGACTTCCGGAAGCGGCATCCACACAGAGAACCGATTGGTCACATATCTGAATCCCACCACTGGTTGTGGTAGTGCAGTGGTTAGAATGCAGTATTGCAGGCTAACTCTGCCCAGAGCCTGGAGTTCAGTCCTGACCAACTCAAAGTTGACTCAGCCTTCCATCCTTCTGAGGTCAGTAAAAGGAGAAGCCAGATTGTTGGGGGAAATATGCTGACATTGTAAACTACTCAGAGATGTGTAAAGCACTATGGAGTGCTGTATAAATCTAAGGGCTATTGCAGTCAATAGTTTAATGTTACCGCAAGGTCAGCTACAATAATATCTCCAGCTGACCTTGCGGTAACATTAAACTATTGACTGCAAGCAACAAGTATATATCATTCCTTCTACTTCTGCCGCTGAATTGATCAAATGTTGGATGACCCCTAAATCTCTCAAGCTACGTGTATTTGGGGAGCATGCCAATAACTGCCCAAGTGCAGTTTTCCTGTATTTGCATTAAAGGTTGTTATAAGGTGTTTCTGACCTTGACTGATATAATTGAAACTGTGAAAAGAAAATCAACATTGGGTCTGATTAAATGGATGACCACACGTGAACCCTAGGGCTGTCAGCTTGAATGGGAATTCACTTCCATATTGTTACTTGGAAAAATATATGGATATATCCCCATATTTGCCAGGATTGACTCTAAGGAACTTTACTTTTACATTTTTTTTCCATGGAATTCAACTCAAATTAAAAATAAGAAAGATTATTGTAGAAGATGCCCTGAGATATATATTTGTAACATTAATTTGACTTAATATGTTAATTTGATGTCACAGAATTAACAGGATAGGAATCTCCATCGACACTGAACTTTTAGATAAGTTTTGAGATACATTTGTGCTATCACCAAAGACAGAGATTTCTACTAGTTATTTAGTGTCAGACACAAGGAACATTTTTTTTCTGTGTTACAAAATTGAATTGATAGCAGCTGGGCATCATTTCCTATAGGAAAAGAACAGCAGAAACTAGATGACTTAATTTCCCCTCTCTTATTTTCCCTCTGAAATTCCCTCGTGACAGCTACTGGGATGAGTGATTTTCAGGAAAGATCAGGATGGTATTGTTGAAGGAAAAGTCTTCATCATGGTTCAGTCCAAGCTGGGAATAAACAATATGGCAACTGCTTTAGAAAGAAGGTTGCAGTTTATTGAAGAGGAGAGCCAGACAGAAAGATGGCTCTGGAAGAAAAAGAGAGAGCACATGCAGTGAGTGGGTTTTTATACCCTCTGGAGCCTTTTGTTTGGAGTTGTTTCTGTGGCATCAACTTTGACCTGAGTCTGAGTGTGCCCTTTGGTATCTGTGGGTTAATCCTATTATGTCCTGTCTTAGAGTTTGGGTGGGGTATGTAGATTGTAGGTGTCTTTGTCTTCTTAATCTTCTAGCTTCAACTTTCCTGAATGGTTTACATCTGCATTTCTAAGAGCTGGTTTCTGCTTGGGGGGAGGGAGACTTGGCCCTATTAAGAAAACGAGGCATGCTTCTTTAAGATCCTTTGAGGAAATATATTTTTCTGCGCTTTTAATATTTCCTTCTATGGGGAGGCTGACTTCCCACAGTAGGTTGGACTGAGAAGTTCCCCCCCCCAAAAAAGTAATAACTAATCATTTCTGTTTTGGTAAGAAAATAACAACTATTAGAACAAAAGAAGATAGTTTGAGAAAGATGGGAAAAGATTCCCTTCTCCATGGAAAATTAATATTTTGCAGATCCTTGAAGACCCCAACTCCCTGATCTTCCAGTTCTGAAATAATTGGATTGGGAGAAATTATTGTATTTCTTCTTACAGGACACTCAACTGACTCTTGAAGCCAAAAAATACTTTCCTTCTCTTTAATTTTCTACTTTATTTATTTTTTGCACCAGTTGCTTAGTATACATATTAAATATTTCATTCTTCCCTCCCACCGTCCTTCCAATGACCAATGGAATCAAAGAAAACCCCAAACCAAAAAATTGATTTTCACCATCTTTATTGTATCTTTAGTTATTGTTATGTCTCAGTATCATATTAATCTACACATTTCTCATTCTAATTTAGAGACATTTTTTTCCTAAAGATTTTATCTGGGGGTTTTGCATTACTATTCATGATGTTATTGTAATTGTTAACATATGTAGTAATCCGTTTATAAATAAACATGTATCAGAAGAAAGCAAGCCACAGAAACTAATGTAATAGGAGACAATTTACATTTAAAAGAAAATGTTGTGTAATTGCAGAACAGAACACAGCAGGGTAGCTTTTCATATGGCACTCAGAGAAAGGGGGGAAAAGAGTATTATGGGATTAAACCATACAACTGCACTTAGTAACTTCTAGCTACAATTGCTAATATTGTCTTGTACTTTTTTCTACTGTGCATCTTACCTTTTTTTAAAAAAAACCATCAGTCATACATGCAATAATAAATGACATCTAAAGTGTTTGTCAGGCGTAAAAATCAGAAATCGTGGTTGTTCAAATGAGTACAAGTTTATTCCACGCTACTTCTAAACAAGAATCTGAACTATTAATGGTTAAGACAAATTGGTCGTAGATAAGAGTCAATATAATTCAAGGAGGGTTGAACTTAGATCTCTCGTGAGCATGAAGGGACTCCAGGCTGATAATACTCTTCACCCTTCCATTGTACTCACCCTGGTCATCTTCCACAGTATTACGCAAAAATGATTTTTATATATATATATATATTCACGACACATCACATGACACCCCTGAATAGCAAGTGAATGAGATTCTATTATGTTCTTTACTGCTCTCCATCAAATTGTGTCCCTGTTCACTCTAATGCTACAATTTGGACTCAACGTTAAACAATGGTTAAGCAGATGAGAACCAAATCTGCTCATTCTCTTGCCTCATCTTCTTCATAAATTCAAGTTCAAAGAGTATCCTGATCATTGTATTGGACTACAAACATTACTCCAGTGTCCCATGTCTTAATGGTAATCCCCAATTTCTGAGGAAAGCACCAGCCTGGCAACATAAACATGGCTATCTAAATCCTCAAGAATGTGCATCATGATGTTCAACCAGGTTTATTGGCAATATGGAATACTCGTGGGCAAATGGAATCTCCTCTGCATGCAAACAAGGTATGGTTAGCAAAGAGGACAACAACCCTTCAGCTTTCTGTCACTGTGGTCACCTGCAGAGAGTCAAATGGTGTCAGTTATGGAATGGGAAGTCGAGTCTGATCTTCTGCTCCGTGCAGATAGAAAATGGCTATCTAAGATTTTTCTTGAACACTTCCAATTATGGAAGTCCACCATGATAACAGTCCATTGATTCCAGTGTCAAATTGCTTTTCTTCCTCAAAATTAACATACAGTAAATATTTATAATGCTATCTATTATTATTATTATTATTATTATTATTATTATTATTATTCATTAGACATGAACCTCAGTCAACTGAACATTCAAATTGACTAGCACTGATGGTTGCTGCCAGCATCCTAGGTATCAACCACGTATCTCCTTAAAATATAAGATGATGATGATGATGATGATGGTGATGATGATGATGATGATTAGAGCAAATATTATAAGACTTGGGGAAAAATAATTTCTTTATTTCTCTTTTCCAAAACCTTCCTGCCAGACCAGCCAGAGACATATGGCCTGATTCTCACCTACCAATGAGTAAGAAACAATTTCCCCTGCACTAAAATGTTTAATGTTAGCTAATTAAACTGTCAGCAGCAAGAGTATATCTAATTATTTCATTTGTTTTAATGAGGACTATAATATACCTGTTTTCAACGCAGAAGAACATTGTGCTTTGACAAAGCCCATATAATGTTGTCTCATTCAGGAAAAAAAGATAGGTAGGTAGGTGGGTAGGGAGGAGGGGAGGGAGGGAGGGAGGGAGGAAGGAAGGAAGGAAGGAAGGAAGGAAGGAAGGAAGGAAGGAAGGAAGGAAGGAAGGAAGGAAGGAAGGAAGGACAATTATTGAAAAAGTAACAATAGAAAGTGAAACCATGGAAAAGAGCATTTTCAAATGTCATTATACAGTAGATGTTTGATGCACAAGGGACTGCTGGGAACACAACACATTTACTGTAGCTAGTTCCCAAAAGAGAGTCATCATTAAGTGGGAATAATACACATTCTGCAGTTTCCTTCTTTCTTTATTTTTTTTTTTTAAATAAAGATCTAATTCTCTACCAGACATTATTCTGGCTATTAAACTACCAGGACTTAAATACACACATGCACAAACATTTCTGACACACTTTCCTAGTTGCAAATAACAGAGGGATGCATATTGCCATACTATGTCTCTACATCAACTTTGATGGTAACCTAGGCAACCAGAGCACGGCCAAATTTGGCAGAGTTTTAAAATCTGCACAGTGAAAGCGGAGAGTATAAACCGGGACACAATTTGACCTAAAGGATTAAATGAATTGAGTACAAATAGTGGATGTTGCAACGGTGCCTCTGAGAAGCGTGGAATCCACTACCCTTTGGCTAAGCTAAATAGACTTTTCTATTTGTGTTTTCTCCACAATGGATGTTAATTATGCACAAGCTTTACAGTAGCTGATCATGAAGGTCAGCAATCAGCAAACAGAAAACTTTGATTCACACCGAAATAACTGGATAGGGCACTGCTTAGGACAAATAATGACAATACAAATAATATTCCTAGAAAGCCATCTCAGTCATCCCAGGAGATTTTCATAAAAGGGTACGGTTGGATGAAGGTAGCTCATCCCATGTTCCTATTGAAAGGAATCATTCACTGCCCAAGAAGTGAATTGGATTTTATGCTTGAAGTTACAACAGCCACATAACGCAGCTTTACAAACTTGGAGGCTGACAACGGAACCCTTACATTAATTTCTGTGGTTGATTATCTCTTTCCACCCAGAATAGAAATTGGTGGAGCTGTGTGTATGCAATCAAAATGTATGCAAAAGAATGTGAACAAGCAAATGAATATGAAGAGGTTAAAATTAATTATTTATCTTCCAATCTCCCCAAACCCATTTAGAAATCCCATCCTTTATCAACTGACAGCATTTCGGATTTGAAAATAACAGTCCCAGAACAAATTAAGACATAATTTCTGCAGAATGCAACGGACTCATAAATAATACTAATTTTACACTGATTGCACAGAATATTCTTGTTTCCTACAGTAACACATCCACCATGTTAGAACAATCTAAAACATCCCAAGTGGAACGTGAACAGTTTCTCAACGAATATCACCAAAGAAACATGGCAGGAAATTTAAGATGAACCAAAAGAATATTAGCCCGATGGACAGGATCTCATGACTTTAGCTCTCGCTATGAATAATCACAAGAGATCATGAATATCCTTTTTTTATTCCTTTTTTTCTTGGTTCCAGACCACAATCTAACAGAAATTTAATCAGCACAATTTCAAGCAGATCTCTGTTTCCTTCAAGTATCGCCATTTTTTTTATGGGGAAACCAATTGTTTGGTACTCATTGTTTTGGGAATTGTCACACCTCTTGGAACCAATTAATAATGGGTACCGAGACACTCGGAAGATTGAGAGTTCAATGCTAGGTAATGGCAGATGTTTCTCTCTTAGGGCACAAAGAAAAAAAATCTGCTACAAACTTTGAGTGGCATCAGGAAGGGCATCCAGTCAGTAAATGCTCAGCTTCATCCAGTCATCCCAACTGTATCCTGAATTAAGGAATTACAGCTGTAAAAAGGGAGTTTGTTTTATACATCACAGCCTTCTGCTCCGGACATAACATCACAGAACTCAGGAGGTTACAATGCTAAAGCTCAGGATGTTACAACACAGCCAACCACCCAGGATGTTGCAACACAAAACTCAGAATATCACTACACTAGATCTCAGGATGTCACCACACAGCCCATTACCCAGGTCGTTACAACACAAAAGACTAATGGGCACACAGTCAGCACCTCAGCTATTAAGGATGTTACGAAACAGCCAAACAATCCGCAAACAATAACTCCAACATAGCCAACCAACCCACCTACTGTAACTAAGCCATCACTCCACACACCCCCACCAATATTTATAGAGAGACGGCAGCTCCGAACACACTTTGCTCGCACAAGCACGAAGCCAAAGACCCCAGCATGAAGATGATGAGTGGGACCTCGTCAAAATGTCACCAAGATACTCTCAATCTTACATGGGAAAAGACCCGAATACGCCAAGACCTGCATATATATATAATTTTTTGTCTCACTGATACTGAAAGCTGAACTAATTTCCTTCCCTTGAGCATTTCACATAGCTTTAGATTGGCTTAAGCATAAACTCTTCCCCTAAGAACTGATTCATCAATTGTTTTCCAATTTGTTTAACATCTGGATGTGTCATGTGTAACTCCCTCCACTCTTCTGTAGCATTAGTTTGCATATTCAACTAAGCTGCAGAAAAGCAAGCAACAGGCACACAATCAAATGAATATGCTAAATAGCTTTGACTCCCAACCTTGAACCTTGCCACACCGTAAGCTTCTTGATCAAGATATTCCTAAAGTTTCTGATGCTTAAGTTCACCGGGTGCAAACTGAATGCTATTACATTACAGCCCGGAAATAAGTCTTTTATTTTTTATTTTTATTTTTTCCCACCTTGATTCTAGGTTGAATGAAACCAATAAATTCTGTTGCTGGGCTGAAATATGCTGTTCCGGACTTGGAGATATGAACAGAGAGGTTCAAAAACAGATTTTGCAGAACGAAGAAGCAAACCCCACTGAGTTCAATACTATTCAGTGTTGATCAGTTTATCAGAGTCCCTTATTTTACGTGCTGTCTTACCTGTGGTTAATTGGGATAAAACTGGCATATTGAATGGCTGCTGTTTTAACTTCAAACTAATTGGAAAAGGAAGGTCAACATTCAGGAAATAAATGCTTACTTTCCAGTAAGCACTTTCTAGTAAGCGCTAGTACTATTACTGTTACCTAGTTTGGGTAATGAAATGTCTGCCAGAAAAGAACCAAACTCAGAGAGCACCAAGGACCCCACAGTTCCCTTCCTCCTCCTCCTCCTCCTCCTCCTCCTCCTCCTCCTCCTCCTCCTCCTCCTCCTCCTGCTTCTTCTTCTCCTCCTCCTCCTCCCCCTCCCCTCTCCTCCCCTCTCCTCCTCCTCCTCCTCCTCCCCTCTCCTCCTCCTCCTCCTCCCCTCTCCTCCTCCTCCTCCTCCTCCCCCCCTCTCCTCCTCCTCCTCCTCCTCCCCTCTCCTCCTCCTCCTCCTCCTCCCCTCTCCTCCTCCTCCTCCTCCTCCTCCTCCTGCTTCTTCTTCTCCTCCTCCTCCTCCCCCTCCCCTCTCCTCCCCTCTCCTCCTCCTCCTCCCCTCTCCTCCTCCTCCTCCTCCTCCCCTCTCCTCCTCCTCCTCCTCCCCTCTCCTCCTCCTCCTCCTCCTCCTCCCCTCTCCTCCTCCTCCTCCTCCTCCTCCTCCTCCTCTCCACAAACCCCACTCTCTTTTAGCATTGTTACCTAGTTTGGGTCATGAAATGTCTGCAAGAAAGCAACCAAGCTCAGAGAGCACCAAGGACCCCTCATTCCAACCCTGAGCTACCAATGTTCTCCTTTATTGCTATGCTTACTTTCTCATGGGAATGGGACAATGAGAGATGATGGATCTCCCTTTGGTGAGATCCTAACAGATCTCCTATTCTGAGGACTGCATATTGGGAAAACATCTAGCTGCTTCACTCTAGCAAGGTTGATTGCCATCATAGACTAAATCAGTGTTCCTCAAACTTGGCAACTCCAAGACACTTGGCCTGGGAAATTCTAGGAGTTGAATCTTCTAAAGTTGCCAAGTTTAGAAAAAACACTGGTCAAAATAATGTCGATTTTGGGGCTGCTTAGTGCTACAGAAAGTGCAAGATCCTTTTGCATGGAGGACCTTGAGTCTGAAAGGACTGTGTGCGTACTTTGCCACACAAATACTTAAAGCATACTGGCATCAGAATGTATAACTCTATATTCTATAAAAATGCAGTCTGACGTGAATTGCTTGCTTACGGGGAAGGTAATTTCCGTGTCTCAACTTCATTGATCATTCTTATCATTCAGTTAGAAGTCTATGCAGGCTGCGACACAGGAATAATGAACTATCCATGATAAAAGATCTGTGATTATAGCTTCACAACAGGTAGGCTTGTGAGAGCAAAAATTCATCATATAGGAAACTTTAAACATTGCCACATTCATCAAATGTAGCCCTACCTCTTGGTCATAGATACAAAAATTGGAATCATAATTTACCCCCCCCCCAAAAGTGATTGTTTTTTAGGACAATCAGCTGGTACTTAGCACTCCTTCTGAAAAAAATATTTCTTAGGAAACATTGCTTAAAATAGAGTAGAAAAATGTAGGGGGATCCTACTTTGGGGATTTTGAATCAAATATTATGATATAGTTATTACAGTATGCTGTTTCTAAGGCTTACGTCTGCATTGCAAGTTTTAAAAAGCTGTGTTTAAGTGTTTTATTTATTTTGTTACTGAATGTTGAAAGCCATCTTTAATATGCAATGGAATGGAGCTAAAATGTTTTCAGTAAATAAACGTTTCTGCTAAATCAACTAATGTGTTATGGATATTCAACTAACTTTTGTCTAATTGCTAATTGATGGACTAAATTTAAATATCTAGTATATGGCTAACATCTCAGTTATATGGATGTGTCAGATAATAGATCCATACATGCATCCATGTATATCTGTGTGTGTGTGTGTGATAAGATTCTCTTTTGGGATAAGCAATGATATCAGAGCACAGAAAAGTTTTACACAATAGCAATCTAAAGAAACTGAAAGCTTAAAATAAAACGTGCTTAAAACTAATTTATACCTGCACCAATGAGTCAATCCCCTTTACGTGTTTTCATTTCATTTTCGTTCACACAGATCACTAGCAAATTATGTGTGCAACACACATAATTATGTAAGCAACACAGATTGGACCAATACTAATGTGTATTGCAACTTTTAGTATTGTAACTTTTAGATCAATACTAAAAGTTACAGAACAGATCAAGGTAGAATTCTATAGAAAAGGAAAAGGCAGCTGAAATTCATCTAAAATACAATATCATAATCAAGAATGGTTTTCAACTGAAATTAAATTCTGGAGCACATTTTTTTTAATGTAATAAGTTATTCTGGACATTAAATCCCCAAAATTTAATGAGCCATTCATCCAAAAGAAGCAATCAAAAATATTTTTTCCAGTGAAAAGCAGACAAAATCCTTGAAGCTGATCATGTATTCAGTGCTAATTAAGTGAATATTGAAAAGGATCAATTGACAACCACAATCAAGGCCAAAGTTTCTGTTGCTAAACCAGATGGTTGTTAAGTGAATTTTGCCCCACTTTACAACGTTTCTTGCCAGAGTTGTTAAATGAATGACTGCAGTTGTTAAGTTATGACAGGGTTGCTAAAAGAATCTGGCTTCCCCCATTGACTTTTGCTTGTTAGAAAGTCACCAAAGCTGATCACTATGAGTCAGTTGTTAAGCATCGTAATTTTGATCACGTGAACATGGGGTTTGATCACGTGAACATGGGGATGATGCAACAGTTGTACAATGATGAAAATGGTCATAACTCACTTTTTTAAGTGTCGGAATGTCGAATGGTCACTAAATCAATCATTGTAAGTCAAGGACGACCTGTACAATATATGTTTTAGTGACATAACTTAATTTTGAATTTGATCACAGCAGCAAGACTGTTGGTGGGACAATACTGGAAGAAACCAGAATTACCATCTATGGAAGAATGGACCTTGAAAGTCATACATCTGGCGGAAATGGCCAAAATATCTGCATACTTGAAGGACCATTCAAATGAAAAATATATGTTGGACTGGAAAAAATGGATAGACTACATACAAGAGAAACATCAATCAAAGAAAATGTATCTAGCTTATAGTTAAATCTTGATATGCTGAGTGAAGAATGTTTACAAGTAGAAAATGATTGTACTAAGTTGAGTTGCACTCATCCTGATTTTTTCCTTTGACTCCAATGTTTACATTTACACACACACACACACACACACACACACACACATACATACATACATACATACATACATACATACATACATACATACATATATATATATATATGTAGGTCTTTGGTTCTTCGGGTTTTCTCCCGCGTAGAATTTGAAGTGTCTTGGCAACGTTTCGATGAAATCTCATTCATCATCTTCAGGCTGGTGCTTTTGTCTTCTGCTTCTAGGAGCACATTGCTATATGTGTGTGTGTGTGTGTGTGTGTGTGTATATATATGTATATATATGTGTGTATATATATATGTGTGTGTGTGTGTGTGTGTGTGTGTGTATAAAAATATGACTGTCTTGGGTTACAGTGGAATTTCTGCTTTTAAAGTCTGTTCTATTCTAGAATGAATGAATTATTTTTTCAGTACTGGTTGGGTTTGCAATACAACCACTACATTCAAAAAAAGATCCAACTTATCTCTTATTTTGCATTTGAATCTGAAACAGTCTTAGTACTTAACAATGAGTCGCACTGTAGGCCAAAGAACTGAATTATACTGCTAATGTACAATTTAATAATAGAAAGCTTTGTTGCATGTATTATACAATGTATTAGCTTTAGACTCTTTAAAAGCTTGTTAAAAAGAAAGACTACTAAATATTTTCTTTTACATTCAACATTAAAAAGAAAAGAAAAACCAAATGAGTAATAAGCATGCCAATTAAAATTTGTCTGTGCTGATTAATCAAGCTCTACTTGACTAATGTACCAATTAAAGCAATTAACAATGTAATTTCATACACGACTTCGCAGAGGTAAATCCTCTCCAGTTAAAAGGAATTTACTCTTAAGTAACTGCTACTAATCAAACAATCTTTCATATTTATTCTGTTTCCCTTTTCCAACTAAATTTATGACCACAGCCTTAAGCTTGACAGCCTACAACAGGGGTGTCAAACTGCCAGTCCACGAACCAGTGGTATCATATGGAGGCTGCACCCATCTCAGCTCTGACAATGCAAAAAAAAAGTCACAATCGTCACGCCACGTCACGTGACATGGCAAGTTTGACACCCATGCCCTACAATATAATAGGGTTTCTCTACCTTAGCATAGAATAATTTGGTGATATTTTTCTAGGTTTTCTGATCTATAATCACTTCTGAACCAGCATAGCCAGAGGCTATACAGTACACACACACACACACACACACAAAGAGAGAGAGAGAGAGAGAGAGAGAGAGAGAGAGAGAGAGAGAGAGAGAGAGAGAGAGAGAGAGAGAGAGATCAAGTTAAGTTATACATTCCAGAGATCATCTTACATAAACCACTGAAAATAAAATTGGTAGTATATAAATTTAATAAATAATAATAATAACATTGACATTGACAACATTTAGCATTATTGTAGCTGGTTTCCTGGGAGGAAAGTAAGTGAGATGATTGTGATACAAAACATTTTTCTATAACCTTCAGTTTTACATGCTAAAACTCTCTCATATAGTTTATGGCATAAACTTTAGAATGCAGGTAATACAAAGACTTACAAATGAAATTTTATCTATGCACACCTTAATAATTTGCTAGCGATACCTATATTTTAGAACCAGTCCCACAAAAAGAAACTCTTCTGAACTTTAAAATAGCTATGCATTCAACAATCATGAAATATATTTCATTATGATAAGAGATAATGTTTTCTGTGGCATTTTCTAGTGATGCTTCTAGTATATTTTTTTTTTCGGGCTGACCTTCTAGCTTGTTACTTGTATAAAAAAGCTGCTTCATTTATAAGTTGTTTGGAGGTAGAATTACCCAGTTTTGTTTCATTGTTCCAAAAGTGGGAGGGAGAGAAGGAGAGAAGGAAGGAAGGAAGGAAGGAAGGAAGGAAGGAAGGAAGGAAGGAAGGAAGGAAGGAAGGGAGGGAGGGAGGGAGGGAGGGAGGGAGGGAGGGACGAAGGAAGGAAGGAAGGAAGGAAGGAAGGAAAAAAGGGAGGGAGGGAGGGAGGGAGGGAGGGACGAAGGAAGGAAGGAAGGAAGGAAGGAAGGAAGGAAGGAAGGAAGGAAAAAAGGGACAAAGGAAGGGAGGGAGGGAGGGAGGGAGGGAGGAAGGAAGGAAGGAAGGAAGGAAGGAAGGAAGGAAGGAAGGAAGGAAGGAAGGAAGGAAGGAAAATTTGCTTTGTTTTCGGGCAAAGACACAACAGGATTGTGCAGCCTGTAAACACAAAAGCCAACATTCCCTCAGAGGAATATAGATTGCAGCATTGCCTTTGATGTCATGAATATGCCAGGAGCGCATCAGCCTGGCGAATGAAGGCAGGCAGAACTAAAGTTGCAGAACAGGAATGTCTGCAGCATGTCTGTCAAGACAGATGGGTTGGCAAGGTGATGTTATAAATTACCATCAGGTGCCAGTCACGGGGATAAAAGCCTTGCTCTGGACAACGGTCATCGATCAGATGCAGATCTCCAAGACAATCTCTGATGACATTCCATAAGGATAAAAGGTTAGGTTTCACATATTGAGTTATGAATTGCAAGGGCATGTTTTAATTAAAGGACGGTCTAGGGGCTGGATGGAGGATAATCAGATAGCCTTTTTTTCTTCCTTTCTCCCCCCCCCTTTCAATATCAACAGCAAGGACACTGTTGCTTTCTTTTCTGAAGAAGAAGATTTTTTTAGGAGATGCACAGAATGGTTCAAACTAATGCGCCTTAGGGGAAATTTTCAGAAAGAAACTTAGGTATGGTCGAGTGATGACAACTACACTACACACAGATTAGAGATAATCTTGCATACCAGGAAGAACAACAAATGAACCAGTTAGCCAAACACAAACACTTTTTTTTCAAATTATCCAGATGCTTGAAATCCCCTCCCCATATGGTATTAAAAGAAAATAAACTTCTAAATATATCTTATTTATATGTATGTATTTCTCAATATAAATTATTGAGATGACTTTTTTTTGGTAAAACACGTCAAAATATTTGTGGAATAGCCATCTGTTTCTTTTAAGGAGAGGATTGTGCTCCACAATTCATAGAGACTTAGGAAAGAATTAATATGTTGTGGTCCACATATTAAACTAGACCCCCTCGTCAGCTGAAGGCTAATTCTTAAAGCATTCCTAATAGCAACTGAGCCATTGTGCCAGGCCACTGAAGTGCCACCAACCAGGTGGAAAATTCTGTAGATTTTTGTACTGATCGATGCTGTTTGACTTTTTTTATGCTTGAGCAATGGGAGAGTTTTTTTTCTGCTTGAGTTGCACTGCTTCTCTCAGGGTTTGATGATGTTGTTGAGGAGGTCCCACACAAAGTACCTTCTGGAAGCTTCTTCCCAAAAGAGGCTTGTTCTTGAAGATCTTTCCATCCTTTTTGTTTCCTCCTCTGTACCCTCTGAGTTTCTTGTGAGGGTCTATGACAATTTGTCATGGCCAATTCAACATGGCCAACTCAACATGGCCAACTCATTGCTGGACAAACATTATAGTAATAACAAAGAAATGGTGGAATGGAATCATTAAAGAAAGGATGCAAAAGAAGGGACAGAATGAAATGTGATCAACAAAAAATTAAAATATTTTTTAAATTTATTTTAAAATGATTAAATAGAATTCCACGGTGAGTTGTCCATAGCAAGTTGTCCATGGTGACTTGGCCACAGCGAGTTGGCTGTGGCAAATTGTCCCATTTCCTTCTTGTAAATAGGGAGCCTCACTACAACCAGAGTCTGTCTGATAGGCACAGGTTTTTGGTGGCATAAGAGACCTGCAAAGTCCTCCCACCTATATTTCTCTAGGCCAGATGGATATTGATCACTGAGAATATTTGTGGCTCAGGTTATAAACGAGGAATCCTTGGTGATCTCTGAGCTTGGTTGTTTTCAGTACCCAAACTAGGTAACATCATCAGTGCTAGTTCTGACGATGTCCTCAAGACAACAGCCAAACTCGGAGAGTGCCAAGGACCCTGCAGATGGATATGGCTGACATATCTATAGAAAACAGTTCTAGTTACGTTTCACAGAAAAGGTCTCCAACCAAGATAACACCAACAGCCCTACAGAAAATACCTTTAAATGCTGCAATTCTTGGAATAGGAAGATACATACATACTCAGCATGCAATAATATTTCAGCTGTTCAGCCTGCAAACCAAAGTCGTCAATTCAGGCCCCCAGGAACGATAGGATATGCTATGTTTTGAGAGAGATTGAGCAGCAGCAGCAGTTAAAAAAAAAAGCAAATTCCATGCTTGGCATGATTAGGAAGGGAATCGAAAACAAGTCAGCAAGTGTTGTATTGCCTCTGTACAAATCGATGGTGAGACCACACTTGGAGTACTGTGTACAGTTCTGGTCACCGCACCTCAAGAAGGATATAATGCAACTGGGAAAGGTGCAAAGAAGGGCAACAAGAATGATCAAGGAAATGGAGCACCTCCCTTATGAAACCAGATTGCAACGCCTTGGTCTCTTCAGCCTTGAAAGACGGCGTTTAAGGGGTGACTTGATTGAAGTGTATAAAATCATGCATGGGATAGAAAAGGTGGATAGAGAAAAATTCTTTTCTCTATCACACAATACCAGGACAAGGGGGCACTCCCTAAAGCTCATAGCTAAGAAAGTGAGGACAAATAAAGGGAAATATTTCTTCACCCAGAGGGTTGTTGATTTATGGAATTCACTTCCTGAAGGGGTCGTGACAGCTGTCAGCCTTGACAGCTTCAAGGCAGGGCTAGATAGATTCATGGATGCCAAGTGTATCGGTGGTTATTAAAACGGATGTCCATGTGCCGCCTCTATGTTGGTTGAGGCAGGCAGGATTCCCTTGAGTACCATTTGTTGGGGGTCAAGGGAAAGGGAGGGTTTTGCCTTCTCTTTCTGCTCAAGATCCCCATGTACAATTGGTGGGCCACTGTGTGGCACAGAATGCTGGACTCGATGGGCTTTGGCCTGATTCAGCATGGCTCTTCTTATATTCTTATGTTCTTATGTTCATTTTATAGTCTCTGGATCTAAAGCAGAAGTATACATCCAGAATGCAGATGATGCTAGATGGCTTGCATTTCATTAATAAAAAGAAAACATAAAAGAATTTTTTTTTAAAAAAAGTAAGGCAAGGATCTTGTTAGGCTTCAAGGAACAAGCAGACACACTGTAATTCCCTGGAATCATATTGGGGACCAGAGGTTAGATGTTGCTTCATGTGGGAAAACTTTAATGACTTTGGAATGAATGTAAAATCTGAACAAAAACCACTTTGAGGAATATGGATGAGAGTCTTGATATAAACTAAGAATCAGCTTATTTATAGAACAGGAGAAGGAGATAAGTAATAATGATCTAAGTTGACGCAGCCCTAACTTCTGATTGTTCCTGAGTGCACAATGCTTAATTTATACAAGATCATGGTTTGCCTAATTTAAAGAATATGTATTATTTTTTTTTCAGCTAACTTTCAAGCCTGAATTGATCCTTTCAAACCTTAAACCACTTTCTTGGGTATTGCACCACAGAGTCGGCCTTCTCCAGGTCCCGTCAGCCAGACAGTGTTGCCTGGCGGGGCCTAGGGGAAGGGCCTTTTCTGTTGCGGCCCCGGCCCTCTGGAATCAACTCCCCCCAGAGATCCGTATCGCCCCCACCCTCTCCGCCTTTCGTAAACTCCTTAAGACACATCTCTGCCGACAGGCCTGGGGCGGTTGACATCTTGCCCCTAGCCAGTGTATGTTTGTGTGTACGTTTGCTGAATGAATGGTTTCTTAATTTAGGGGTTCTCTTTTTTATATATGTATTTTTTATATATGTATTATGTAGTTTTTTTATATTGGATTTCTATTTATGCTGTGAGCCGCCCTGAGTTCCCGGAATAGGGCGGCATAGAAATTTTAATAATAATAATAATAATAATAATAATAATAATAATAATAATAATAATAATAATAATAATAATAATAATAATAATAATAATAATAATAATAATAATAATAATAATAATAATAATATTAATAATGATATTAATAATAATAATAATGATGATGATGATGATGATGATGATGATGATGATGATGATGATGATGATGATGATGATGATGTACAATTGGTGGGCCACTGTGTGACACAGAATGCTGGACTCAATGGGCTTTGGCCTGATTCAGCATGGCTCTTCTTATGTTCTTATGTTCTTATGTTCTCATGAGGTGTGCCATCTTCACCCTTGATCAAGAAAACAGGATCCATAGACTAACCTAGATTAAGAAATGATAGGAAGCTATTTTTTCCCATCTCACAAAGACAGTTTACAGCACAGAGTTCATCAGACCTGTCAAAGGGAACTAGATATATAAGGACCCAGCTCCATAAAAATTGGAAGCTTCTTGAAGGACTGGCAAAAGCATTACTTTCTGCCATTAGATTTCATCTGAGGATCAGAGGACAATCACAATCTCATATAGTAAATCTAATTCTAAGAGAGCCACCTATCTTTAGCTCAACAGTGGGCACTTTTTTGACTTAGGCACCGTGCCTCCTTATGTTAAAGCCATTACCCACTTTATATGGCATGAATGATATCAATTGTTATGATTTTTTTTTTAAAAAAAATCTTGCAATTTAAAGGAATTTCTTTTTTTTTTTAATTTAAAGGAATTTCAATGAAGGCTAGCTTTCCTTCTAAATTAAAAGGTCATTAGTAACCTGAATTTGGAGTACCACAGGGTGGTGGGTACTGTAGAAAGGAAGGAAGCAATGGATGGAAACTGATCAAAGAGAGAAGCAACCTAGAACTAAAGAGAAATTTTCATGACAGTTAGAACAATTAATCAGTGGAACAACCTGCCTCCAGAAGCTGTGAATGCTCCAACACTGGAGGATTTTAAGAAGAGTTTTAAGAATTGTATTTAACTCTCCAAATTCACGTTTTGGGAAAACAGAAACGCCAAAAACCCAACCCCATAAGACTCAGGGCAGCTTAAAGCATTAAAAGATAATAAAACAGTAACAGATGGAGACAAAGAAAAGGAAAACATATTTTGATGGAAATATGTATGTTCTGACTATCAAAGGATTTACATGTTTTCAATGTGCAATCCTGTGCAGTCATACTGAGGACATTATACTTGAGCAGAAGACCTGCTGCCATTGAGCAACCCTTTGGATATTTGTAGCTTAAATTTTGTACCCCTACTCCTGAAGTTAGCTGGCGTAGAGTCTAATGGTCTTAAACAGACCCTTTGGAGACTAGTGACGGGACTTCATAGGATTGGCCTGGCTCTTTCCTCTACAGCAGGGGTCTTCAAACTTGGCCCTTTGATGACTGGTGGACTTCAACTCCCAGAATTCCTCAGCCAGCATGTATGGCTGAGGAATTTTGGGAGTTGAAGTCCACCAGTCATCAAAGGGCCAAGTTTGAAGACCCATGCTCTACAGCCATCCCTTAGTAATGAGTTGTTTGTTTCTTTACTCAATCTTCCTCACCACTCCTTCTCTTGGGGGACTAATTAATCAATCTGATTGGGTTTAATTGGAGTTGATCTAATCCTATTCAAGACCAGTTATTCTTGGGGAAATAAATAGCCCCTTTTGGATTTTCCCACAACTTATTCATCACTTCATTGTCCTAGATCAGGAGTCTCCAAACTTGACAACTTTAAGACTTGTGGACGTCAACTCCCAGAATTCCTCAGCCAACCATAAGTTTTAAAGTGAAGTCCATAAGTCTAAAAGTTACCAAATTTGTCCTGTCCTAGATAATGGCAGGGCTAATGAGCAAACATTTTCAGCTTTTTGGTAGACGGTGATGGTGAGGATGATTGACTTGTACATAAACAAGCACACTTTTAGAAATTTGTTCGACTGACAACTATTCTACTCACAGATTAATTTAATCTATGTAGCTGCATGAATCATTGTCCTTAACTTACTAATTTTTTCAAAGAATAAGGTCAGAGCAGGGACTGGTGATGACCAATTTGTCAACTTAATATTTTGTCAGTTATAGCCCACCCTTTACAAATTAGTTTTTTATCCCCTTAAGCCAGGGGTTCTCAACCTTGGCAACTTTAAGACTTGTGGACTTCAACTCCCAGAATTCCTTAGCCAGCAAAGCTGGCTGAGGAATTCTGGGAGTTGAAGTCCACAAGTCTTAAAGTTGCCAAAGTTGAGAACCTCTGCCTTAAGCAATCACAAAATGTGAAGTTTCTGACCATTTTTTTCTTTTGTTATTTTTGTTAATGGATGCACCTTATTTTTCCTAATTTACGTCGTGTCTATCTACTAGAACACAGGTTTTGTATTCATCACACCCTAATATTTATTTCTTTTGTAAGTTAGACATTTGAAAATTGCAACGGAAAATTCTGAAAAGTGCAAACTTCGGTGTACCAGGCTGTTCTGCTTCACGTACAGTTTCAGGAAGTGCAAAATGGCAACCTTTACATAAAGATGAGACTTTAACAAGCTTTTCTTTGACAGGCTTTCAAGACTGATGTCAGTCCTTCAAGGTAGACAAGGTCAGGAAGCAGGAATCACTTGAAGTTTTGGAAACTACTTTGAAGTAGTTAGAAAATTACTTTCATACCATTACTAATAGCTATTGCTGACCAGAATACATTCCTTATGCACTGAATGCCTGTCAAAACGTACACCTAGCACAATCAGCTGGGATCATTTTAAATGTCTTTCTCACACTTTTGACTTTTCCAGGACTTAGATACCTTTTCTATGATAGCTCAGCACTTCGGATCTCTGAATAGAATGGAATGGAATGGAATGGAATAGAATAGAATAGAATAGAATAGAATAGAATAGAATAGAATAGAATAGAATAGAATAGAATAGAATAGAATAGAATAGAATAGGATAGGATAGGATAGGATAGGATAGGATAGGATAGGATAGGATAGGATAGGATAGGATAGGATAGGATAGAATAGGATAGGATAGAATAGAATAGAACTGGAAGGGACCTTGGAGGTCTTCTAGTCCAGCCCCCTGCTCAAGCAGGAGAACCTATGCCATCTCAGATCAGTGACTGTCTAGCCTCTTCTTAAAAATCTTCAGCGATGGAGCGTACACGATTTCTGGCGGTAAGCTGTTTCACTGGTTGATTGTTCTCACTGTCGGAAGTTTCTCCTTAATTCCATGTTGCTTCTCTCTTTGATCAGTTTCCAACCATTATTTCTTGTCCTGCCCTCTGGTGCTCTGGTGAACAACCTGACCCCCCCCCTCTGCCTTGTGGCAGCCCCTCAGACACTGGAACACTGCTATCATGTCTTCCTTATTTCTTCTTTTCTTTAGACTAGCCAAACCCAAGTCCCGCAGCCATTCTTCATATGTTTTGGTCTTCAGGCCTTTCATCTCTAAGTCCAGCCCACATTTCATCATAGCTGCCCCAGGGGTTTATAAACAACAGAAGTAGGTATGAGTGGGTAATCCCCTGACTTTACCCTTAGTGGCACCACTGCAAAGCAACCTCAAATCTCCATAACAATAGAAAGTTTGCCTCTTTTTTTCTTATCAAACAACTTGGGCTGTTTAAAAGAAGCTTTGATTTCAGCACAGCTTTATTTATGTTTCTGAATTCACTTTAATTTCTATATTCAGGAGCAGGAGGTCCAAAGATCTCATCTAATTAGAACAGAAACTGAAGGCTAGTACACGACTTACAGAAAGTAAGAGTTGTCCAGAATAAACTGACATTTGTCCAGTCACCAATAAAGACAGGATGAGAAGGATAAACCTCTGGCTACCAGATATTTCTGAAAGGGAGTTGATCTAAGCCAGGGGTCTTCAAACTTGGCCCTTTTATGATTTGTAGACTTCAACTCCCAGAATTCCGCAGCCAGCATGCCTAGCTGAGGAATTCTGGGAGTTGAAGTCCACAAGTCATAAAAGGGCCAAGTTTGAAGACCCCTGATAAGCCAATGACTAAATAATCTGGATACAGAGGGCCATGTTATGGGAGGCGATCCTGTCTGCATTATATGGAAAGCAGTTGTGGTGAAGCTCAGCAACATCTGGAGGGCAAGAGGATCCCTTCCCTGACCTAGATACTATTCAGATACACTGAATAGTCACCGGTGGGAGAAATCATCCATTCACAAAAGAGCTCCATTCTGCAGTTTCTGCAGTTTGTTTGTTTTTTTTTAGTTTATTAGTTTTGGATACTGCTTACTTAGAGAAAGTCAGCATTGCAATTCAGAACTGCATCATAGCGTCCTGTTGAAATACCCAACATGGATAAGCTTGACATGCTGGGTGACAGGAACTGTCAGCCAGTTTCCTGCCATAATTACGCTGTGAGAAGTCCTACAGGGGGTTATGAACAATGCGTTTCATTCTTGTCAATATCTATTGAAGGTGCTGCTCTGTCATTTTGTATACGGGGCTTTTATGATTATGATTATTATGGTTATTAAATCAACAAAAATTTAAATCTCAGGCCTACAGGTCCTTCTTACCACTGCTGGGTAATATTAAAATGTCATTACTGAGTTCTCAACTTTTTCCTTGCTATAATATTATTCTCTGTTGATCACTTTCCTGAACTGAAATTTAAAACTGTCATCTCTTGCAGAAGTAGTTCAGCTGCACATATAAGGGAAGCAAAATTAAATATTCATTCAAAGAGTGCATTTCAAGCTAAAATTGACTGACGGTCCTCAAGGCAAAAAAATGTATTTAAGTCGCAAAATAATATTTCTATCTTTTTTTAAAAAAAGAAAAACGAAAAGGGAAAATTTTAAAAATTCATCATGTCTGTTTATATAGTTGAAGCAAACAGTCACAAAATGCATTTATCCCCAACATCAGAAGAAAATCTCTCCTCTTGGCTTTTTGTATCTATTTTCCTTCATGATGTTGACCTCATTGCTGTTTCAGATGCACCAGGCAATTTTCTAAGGCGCAGCAAACATCGTTTACTCAAATCCAGTGTACAGTCATAAACAGAGGTAGGTCATCAGGCTCACCAGATATTTGGGGTTTCAGATCCTTTCAGCCTGTACAGTCACAACCAAAGAGAAGAGACTGGGGAAGATGTTTTCCAAAGTTTGAGTTGTCCACTCTTTGGCCTCTTGCAAAAGTGCCATGGGTGGAATTAAGGATCCATTCAATGGAGCCCAGATCTAGAAATGGAACACGTGTGTTATAGGTTTCTTGAAACTTAATCACCCCCCGCCAATCTATATGAAGGAATTTCTTTGGAAACTAGGATTCACTGACTTTGAATGATGATATGATCTAAGTCAATGACCAAATCATCTTGATGTGGAAGGCCAGGTTTTCAGGGACAATCCTGGTCATATTACATGGCAAATAGTCCTCTAATTACCATTACCACTGTCACCATTATTCTCTCCAAATTCCAGTGGAGTTGAATTTTCACATCAATATTCTTTGTTCATTCTGATCAAGTATGCAAACTTTTTGCAAAGTTGCAAAAGATAATACTAAAACATGATGAATAAAATTATTCTGAAAAGGTACAGGATATACTTTCCTACCACTAAGGGCCAATCAAATAGCAACAGCACTTACACTTACATACCACTTCACAGTGCTTTAAGTGGTTTACAGAGTCAGCATCTTGCCCCCAGCAATCTGGGTCCTCATTTTATCGATCTGGGAAGGATGGAAGGCCGACTCAACCTTGAGCTGGTGAGATTCAAACTGCCAAACTGCTGGCAGCTGGCAAGTAGCCTACTGACCACTGCAACACCTCGGCTCATATATGGAGCTCACGGGAAGAATGTTTTGATATTGCAGAATTGAAGTAGACATTGTTAGACCATACAGAACTGAAATAAAATCTACCATCCAGTTTATATTATCCTATTTATATAGGATTCTAAGACTAGTGTTCTCCTGTCATGAAAAATATGATTCTCAGCAGGAATTTTCTCTTTACACCTAATAGAGAAACATCTGGCTAGGACTGAACTCTCAACCTTCCATGTGGGAGGTGAGCCTCTTCACCTCCAGGCCACCATGCCATTTAATTAAAGTTATCCGATATTGAGCTCAATATGATATTGCTTTACAAACAGCCCAGAAGAAGCTAAATAACAATAACACAAAAAAAAAATATGCAACTTTTATTTTTAAACTGAACTATCACTAGCTATTCTATCTTGGTTGGTCTTAAAAATCTAATTAGAACCTGAATGAAAAATTATCACAAAATAACTAAACTGTTGGTTATATTAAGAAGTCATCATCTTCATCAACCACCATGGCAATAGCAAACCAAATCCCCAGTTGAAGAAGACAATGGCAAACCAATTACACAGTATAGAATAGAATAGAGTTGGAAGGGACCTTGGAGGTCTTCTAGTCCAGCCCATCCGCTTAAGCAGTTGAACCTGCACCATCTCAGACAGATGATTGTTTAATCTCTTCTTTAAAATCTCCAGTGATGGTGCGCCCACAATTTCTGGGGGTAGGCTGTTCCACTGGTTGATTGCCCTTACTGTCAGGAAGTTTCTCCTTAATTCCAGGTTGCTTTTCTCTTTGATCAGTTTCCAACCATTGTTTCTCGTCCTACTCTCTGGTGTTTTGGTGAACACCCTGACTCCCTCTGCCTTGTGGCAGCCCCTCAGATACTGAAACACTGCTATCATGTCTCCCCTATTTCTTCTTTTCTTTAGACTAGCCAAACCCAAGTCCCACACCCATTCTTCATATGTTTTAGCCTCCAGGCCTTTGATCATCTTAGTTGCTCTTCTCTGAATTTTTTCTAAACTCTCAACAACTTTTTTTGTGATATGGTGACCAAAATTGGCTGCAGTATTCCAGATGCGGTCTTACTAGGGCTTTGTAAAGCGGTATGAGTACTTTGCGTGATCTTGATTCTATTTGGCTGTTTCTTTGAAGTCAGCAGGAATTCCGTTCAAACGGAAGGTAGTTTATAACCTACTGATATGAATTTATTTTTCAGCCCTACGTTGCGGCAAGGCATATGATTCACTGTGGCCTTATTTTTATTTTATTTTGTTTGCTTGCAGTGAAGGCTAGTAAATAAACAAAAGAAAGAGAAATACTTAGAACAGTGTTTCTCAACCTTGACCATTTTAAGGCATGTGGACTTCAACTCCCAGAATTCCACAGCCAGCATTCTGGGAGTTGAAGTCCACATGCCTTAAAATGGTCAAGGCTGAGAAACACTGACTTAGAAGTACCAAACATAATTCAGCTGTTGCATTTGGCTTGGTAAGTCAACACATTATTCAACGGCTCTACAGTTTCTTAGGAGATCTGCTCCTTAATATTTCCCTGTTCTCTCCTGTTCATTCCTCCTTTTTATCAATCCTTTCTTTTTTTTTCTATTTCTACTTTTCCACTACCAAGTTGTTATCTAAGTCATATCCGGATTCTACCCTCATCCAATATAAAAGTTGCCTTGTTTGTGTGTCATATTCCAGTGGTGAGTTTTCTAAGTCCATAGCTAATATGAGAAGAGTCTTTTTTTTCCCCTTTCTTTTTCACTAGGATTAACACATATTAGCATGTGAACTTTAAATGTATCTCCCAGGTCACTAGAATTGTCTGCAGAATTTGCTGCTTTGGGCAGAATTCTCCTTCAAAAGAAAGGAAACCTTGTTTTAGCAGGATGGTGGCTGGCACTGACATTCACAGGAAGTAAGAATGGTGAAAGAGTGTAACAGCATCACACGTCAAGCTTGACCCCTTTCGGACATGCATGTGATATCTCACAGAGCTTAAATTGTGACATTGCAGTCCTGCTTCTATCAGCCTTGACTTCTATCAGCTAGATGTCACAGCAAACCAAGATTCTCCTGGAAAATGTGTCTTATCATTTTTGGGGTAAGTGTCCTTGTTATTTTTTCCCCCACAGTTTTCAGATCAGCTTAGTCCAGAGGTCTTCAAACTTGGCCCTTTTATGACTCGTGGACTTCAACTCCCAGAATTCTTCAGCCAGGCACGCTGGCTGAGGAATTCTGGGAGTTGAAGTCCACGAGTCATAAAAGGGCCAAGTTTGAAGACCCCTGGCTTCGTCTACCCCAAAGATGCCGAGTGTTGTCTCACACTTCAAAACCAGCAAAGTTTGATTCCTATTTTTTTTTCTCTCTTTCTTAATCCCAAAGTAAGAGGATATACGGTATTTACTTTTTCATATGACTGAACATGCACTCTGGATATTTTTTTCTTGGTACCATATAGAAGCCTTCTTCAAGGCCAGAAGTTCAAATGTACAGAGAAAACTAACATATAGTCAAAATGGGCTTTTCCATGTTGGCTTTTTTGTGGGGGTAAAATAAATGATGATATGTGTTGTTATTCATCTACTTGTAAGAACTGCTAAGGATCAGATGAATTTTTTTACTATGCCTTGATACATAAAACCATAGGACACAAAGAAGGTGTACTTTTTTTTAAAAAAAAAGCTTTTTGAGCTAATGGTAAGATACAAAAAAATGTCACCTTTTGTCCCTGCTTGATCCCAGGCTAATTAACAATTAGTCAAATTAGTCATGGGTAACTGTGTATGATAACAATCACAGTAAGAATTTTTGTGTCACTGAAAGACAGTACACTCTAAGCTCTACTTAAACTGACACAGTTTAAGTCAATTAGGTGAACGTAATATATTTTACTTCTAACATAAATATATTTAGTTATGTGTTTAACTTCTATAAATCTTCAAATCTGTTATTTTTCCAATTAATTTACTTCCAATTCAAGGTGCATTTTTTTCTATACCATTAAAATAACAAAAAAATGTTTTTTTTACATTTGAGATCTTTCCAAAGTGGAAAAAAATATTTTTTTTTCTTCTCTCAAACTTTTCTCTCTTTATGATAACTTAAACCTCTGCTGAGCGTTTTGTGTTACCATAAATGCAATTGTCTTGTGAAATTATTTGCTGATTAAACTCGGCTTCTGCCTAAATAAATGTCATATCTGAACCATAAAACCCAGGATTTAGCTGGCTAATTATGCAAAGCGCATGACTTTATCTCATTTTCTTTTCACTGATGAGCCTAGCCCAGAACGATTATTATTTAATTATGTTTAGAAAAACACAGGCAAAAAAAAACTATAATCTACAAAGGGTACATCTTGGTATTAATTGACTCAGAGAATTCAAAGCACCAGAATCTAATGTCAGTCTGTCTTTGAAAAGCCCCACACTTCCTCTTAATCTGTTGCTATTAATTACAACAGCAATCAATAACTGGTTCCCATTGATCAACCTTCTTATTTTGTCAGTCAGACAAGAAAATGAGATATGCACACAATAGGAAATGCCTTTCTTTTCTCCCTCGCTGCCTAAGAGCACAATGAGAAGAAAACTGAGCATTGTCATCAAGTACATCTAAAAGAACATTATGCTTCCATAGAAATTTCATTGACTTTAACTTTCTTAGGCCTTCTTAGGCACATGCTCCCCTTTTTCCACTGTTGAGTTGACTTTAAGTAGAACATTTAGTTTCTCTTCCAAAAGTGAATAATTATCTCAAGAAAGCGTGGATGTAAAGTAGATGAAACTGACCTGTGCTGTTCCAGCTTTTTTCCAACTTTCATAGTATTGCATGAGTTTATATAGCCATGAGAACGGATATCAATAAAGGAGAATATTTATAGATCAGGGTTGAAATGAGAGTGCTCTTTAAGTTTGGTTGTTTTCCTGCAGATATTTAATTACTCAAACTAGATAACATCAGTGCTAGCAATTAGCATTGATGATGTTAGCTAGATTGGGTCATGAAACATCTGCAAGAAAACAACCAAGCTCAGAGAGCACCAAGGACCCCTCATAAGAACTGAGAATACTTGTAACATCTGCGCCCAGTTTTATCCTGGACTGCTAGCAAGGGCTGTATGAACATACCATAAACAATATCATTAGCTTACAGACCAACTTTTCAAACCATCTCTTGATAAAGTAATTCCAAGTTCATTGGATCTCCGTTGTTCTTTCTATTGTAATTGATGGGAGAGTTGTTAACAGATATATATGTAGAAATCCATCAAACAGAAACTCTGCAGCATAAAAGCAGGCAAACAAGCAAATCACCTTTAGATTTAGAAAAGTCAAGTGTCCAAAGATTGCTGTACAATTCAGCAGAAAAATGATACAAAATTCAATACAAAAATGAAAGCGATGAACCTGTGCAACTAACAGATTCAGACTGATCTGGAACAACTGATTGGTTTAATTAATCCAACCATTCAGAGTGAGTTGGATTAACAAGGACACAATAAAGGTACACACTGTCCAAATGTGTAAATAAAATTCTAGGACAGAACAGAATAGAATAGGACGGGACAGGACAGGACAGGACAGGACAGGACAGGACAGAATACTTTATTTGGCCAAGTGTGGTTAGACACACAAGGAATTTATCTCCAGTGCATAAGCTCTCAGTGTACATACAACAATAAAGTGATAGGTCATAAATAGAATGGAATAGAATAGAATAGAATAGAATAGAATAGAATAGAATAGAATAGAATAGAATAGAATAGAATAGAATAGAATAGAATAGAATAGAATAGAATAGAATAGAATGGAATGGAATGGAATGGAATGGAATGGACTAGAACTAGAACTAGAACTAGAACTAGAACTAGAACTAGAACTAGAACTAGAACTAGAACTAGAACTAGAACTAGAACTAGAACTAGAACTAGAACTAGAACTAGAACTAGAACTAGAACTGGATAGGATAGGATAGGATAGGATAGGATAGGATAGGATAGGATAGGATAGGATAGAACAGAACTAGAATAGAATAGAATAGAATAGAATAGAATAGAATAGAATAGAATAGAATAGAATAGAATAGAATAGAATAGAATAGAATGGAATGGAATGGAATGGAATGGAATGGAATAGAATAGAATAGAATAGAATAGAATAGAATAGAATAGAATAGAATAGAATAGAATAGAATAGAATAGAATAGAATAGAATAGAATAGAATAGAATAGAATAGAACTAGAACAGAAATAGAATAGGATAGGATAGAACAGAACAGAACAGAACAGAACAGAACTAGAATAGAATAGAATAGAATAGAATAGAATAGAATAGAATAGAATAGAATAGAATAGAATAGAATAGAATAGAATAGAGCTGGAAGGTCTTCTAGGGACATGACAAATGAAGACCCAATGGATATTCCTGTGCCAGGCTTACCAGGAAAAAGAGTGGTTAGCCTATCAGTGTCCCAATTGCCACCCATTTCACTTAATCTATTTAAAATATTAAGCCAGTTCAATGAAATGGCAGGTGGATTTTGTTTCCTTGTTCTCTGTTAGGAGCTTGACATGCAAGACAGAAACATAGGGTCAGAGTTAATTCACAAATGTGACTGATGTGTGACTCTCCTTTCAGCCAAGCTCTATAAGATTTTATTTGATATTCTCTCTCTCTCTCTCTCTCTCTCTCTCTCTCTCTCTCTCTCTCTCTCTCTCTCTCTCTCTCTCCCTCCCTCCCTCCCTCCCTCCCTCCCTCCCTCTCTCTCTTTCTCTCCACCTACCTACCTACTTACCTACCCATCATCTATATCTCCCTTGACATCCTATAGAGATATCCAAAGCAGGGGAAGATTACTGAAACACATTAGCAACAGAAGAACCATTGTAGTCTCTGGGTTTGGGACTGCGGCACTGAAGCTTAAGACAATTTATTTTATTTTATTTGGGTTTGTATGCCGCTCCTCTCCAAGGGACTCGGAGCGGCTAACAACATATATATAACAGTGAAGTACCATAAAAAACCCAAACAAATATATCTTAAAAAAAATCAATAAAAAAACACACATTCAATTCAACAATCAACCACAGTCATCCCCAGGCCTGCCGGCAAATATGAGTTTTTAGATTTTTCCGGAAGGCCGGGAGAGTCGGAGAAACGCGGACTTCAAGAGGCAGTTGGTTCCAGAGGGTGGGTGCCACAACAGAGAAGGCTCTCCCCCTAGGGCCCGCCAAATGACATTGTTTCGCTGACGGGACCCGGAGGAGGCCAGCCCTGTGCGCTCTCACCGGTCGTAGAGAAGTATGTGGCACAATGTGGGACTGTCACCCCTAAATCTATCCAATGTGTTGTTTTCACTGATAGAAATTCAGAATGTAAAGGATGGAGTTACCTGGAGAAGTCAATAAAGAGAGGGAGAGCTAAACCAGGCGGAAGAGAAACAGAATGAAATTGCTGGGGCACCCAGCCTGTTTCACGGCTCCTCTTTTTCCAAAGTTCTCTTTATGCATGCCCATGCACCCACTTGAATATCCATCTCTTCACTTATTCCTGTCAATTGAAGTAAAGTCTAATGGGTGATAATTGCTAACAGAGCAATTTCTACAAGCAACCGGGGTTCCTATTGATAATTAAAAAAAAAGTTATGCAGGTCAATTAAGGCACAAAGTTCTATTGATTCAATATAACTTGAGATTGATTTCTGCCATCTTGCTTCAAGTTCACACTGAATTGTAGTCCCAAGCAAGTGAGAGAATGTAACTCTCAGGTAGAGCTACATTTTTATATTCATTTTGTGTTATAAATAGCTACATCTGGATTCATTTTAAATCACATGCTTCCTTGGAAGCCAGAAGCATTTGAGTTGTATTACTTTGCTTGCTTATTTATTCTGTGTTTCAGTCCAGCAAGGTGGATCACAGTGTTATAAATTTCAAAAAAACACTATATAATGTAATGCACATAGAGGTAGTCCTCAGTTAACAATGGACCAGAATTTCCGTCACCAAGCAACAGAATAATCGAGTTGGAAGTTGACATCATGGGCTGTCCCCTGATATCACTAGATACCATCGCCAGGGCCCGTTGTCTTAGAAGAGTGAGGAAAGTCCTCAGGTATGACTCACACCTTGGTCAGCACTTCTTTACTCTCCTACCATTGGGTAGGAGATATAGAAGCATAGCCAGCCGGACCAACAGTCTGAAGTACAGTTTCTACCCATGGGCTGTCAGATTCCTGAATGGGAAATAACTCCATGTATAATAGACTTGCAGGGCCGGCGCATTGTGCAATAAGTTCATGTGGTGTAATAAAATTGTGTGTTTCTTGTCACTGTGAGTTGTGCCGGGGGGTGGGTGCATGAAGGGAGGCTTAGCCAATCTCATTGTACACATGTTGTACTTTGACAATAAAGATTGATTTGATTTCATTTGATTTGAAGGGACTTTGGAGGTCTTCTAGTCCACCCCCCTGCTCAGGCAGGAAACCTATACCATATCAGGTAAATGGTTGTCCAATCTCTTCTTATAAACTCTCAGTGTGGGAGTTTGAAGGCAAGTTGTTCCAACTGTCAGGAAATGTCTCCTTAGTTCTAGGTTGCTTCTCCTTGATCAGTTTTCTATCCATTGCTTTTTGTCCTGCTTCCTGATGCTTCCCCCTCTTCTTTAGGGCAACCCCTTAGTGATGTGGTCATAAAGGAAGAGATCACTTGACTGAGTCACTTAGTGATGGCAATCTTTTGCAGTCCCTGTTGCTGTCATTAATAAAACATTGTGGGTCATCAAGTGAGCCTGTTGTGATTCTGTGCCAGCCTGTGCTCCTGGCAGTTGAGTCCAGGGAATCAGAGGAGGAGGAGCGGGGCCCTGAAGAGACATCAGAGTCAGAAGGAGGCTCTGATGAGCTACAGGACTTACACACTGGACTTACACACTATTGAAGTGGCTGGCCCTTCCACCCGTGAGACCCAGCTATGCTGGGAAGTGGAGTCGGACTCGGAAGAAGCACAGATGGAAGCACTCCGAGATGCTCGTAAACGCAGGGAGGCCACACGAGTAGTTCAGAGGGAGGCAATGGAGCAACTTCAGGGGAAGAGGAGAAAGCAGTAAGAAGCCATGCCTTGAGGGCTGCGTAACAAAAAGGGAATATGTGGGCAGGGCTGATTGCTGAAGGCAACCGTTTGCAAAGAACTTCAGTGTCAAGGGATCATGGTCTGTTTGTTTTGCCTGTGAATTATTTCTTGTTTTGACTCGTGCTCTGTTTTGCTTTTTTTTTTTTTTTGTAAAAAAATTCTTTTATTAAAACAATCAACATCAAACATAAGATCGTATTAAAAAGCAATCATCATATAACCTGCAATACAACACTAAGGATTAGTCTTTGTAAACGTCTGGTTTAGTAAACATTCCTCACTCCTTTTAAACAAACTATCCATTGGAAAAGTGTTCTGTTGCTTTTGTTTTGTGGGGAAATTATCAGAACTGTATATCAAATAAAAAGGCTTGGTTTTTCCAGCCTATTGTTAAAAGAGAGGATGTCCTGTGAAGTAACAAGGACGTACGTGGGCTGGGACAGAACAGAGCTCTAGATGGCTTTCAAACATGTAGGCAGGCAGGAAAAGTGGGTGAAAGTGGATAGGGGGTGACTGTTACCAGGCAGAAGAAGATGCAAGACAGTTATTGAAATGACTTGTGACCTTCCTGACAGCCTCCTACTTTGGCTGTCGGAAGCTGGCATGGAAGGCTACAAATGCTGCAACCTTCGTATCAGCCAAGAATTAAGTTGCATCTTAACCTGGCAGATGCCACTGGGCATTGTGTGTATGCATGTGTGTGTGTGTGTGTTTAAGTACCATTGTATTCCCACCCGAGGGTTTCAATTACAATTCCTGAATTATACTGCATTCTTTTATAGATTCTTCTATGGAAGCCACTGCCTTTTATAAAAGAACTTATCTGACAATTTTTTTAAGAAAAAATAACAATTAATATCGCCAAGTCAGCAGGATATAGTTGTGAAAGGACCTGCAAAACCAGGAATATAAAATGCCAGAGCATTTTTGTCCTCTTATAAAGATTTATTTTTTTTTTAGTCCCGTGGAGATAAAATTGGAAATTTTTCTGAGAATCTGCTAGATCGTAAAGGCAATAGTTACTGTTACGTTTAAGAGTGGCCTCTAGTATTCATATTAAAACAGGCAATTCTGAACTTTCAAAAGTGGGGTTTAATGTTCCCCAAATTCTTGGAGGGAGGGGTACAGAGGCCACATGACACAGGAACAAGATAAATGAGATGTTTTCTATAACAGGGAATTGCAAGTGCACGATTTATCAACATGGTAAGTAAATAAATTGCTCTTTTGCCTTAGCATTTGGAGCCATATCAATTCACATTCCTCTGCCCCCCGTTTCAGACATGTTTAAAAGAGGCTTCCAAACCACAAGGCTGCCACAAGGCAGAGGGGTCCAGGTTGTTCACTAGAGCACCAGAGGGAAGGACGAGAAACAATGGTTGGAAACTGATCAAAGAGAGAAGCAACCTGGAACTAAAGAGAAACTTCCTGGCAGTGAAGACAATCAACCAGTGGAACAGCTTGCCTCCAGAAATTGTGGGCGCTCCACCACTGGAGATTTTTAAGAAGAGACTGGACATTCACCTGTCTGTGACGGTATAGGTTCTCCTGCTTGAACAGGGCACTGGACTAGAAGACCTCAAGGTCCCTTCCAGTTCTCTTCTCTTCTCTTCTCTTCTCTTCTCTTCTCTTCTCTTCTCTTCTCTTCTCTTCTCTTCTCTTCTCTTCTCTTCTCTTCTCTTCTCTTCTCTTCTCTTCTCTTCTCTTCTCTTCTCTTCTCTTCTCCTCTCCTCTCCTCTCCTCTCCTCTCCTCTCCTCTCCTCTCCTCTCCTCTCCTCTCCTCTCCTCTACTCTACTCTACTCTACTCTACTCTACTCTACTCTATTCTATTCCTGTCTCTTCCCAGACCTTGCCATTAGATTATTTTTCAACAGTTCTAATTTTTCCAGCATTATGATTATTTTTTTTATTTTATGCCACCCAGAGTTATTATAGAGTGGAGCAGCCTTGTAAACTCCTTAATAAAGAAATAAATAAATCACATGGATTTAAAAGAGAAAGTATCACAAAGAAAATTGTGCTTGCATCTTGCTCAACTCACCACCTTGGTTGTCTACATGACGATTTTCAAACTGCTTTTAGGGGTTAATATCATTTATTCCATTGAGAAGTTAGCAACCCACTGGTGGGAATTTTAATAGCGGCGAAAATCATGAAATATGTTCTACTGAGTTAAAGCGAGAAGTATAAGCGGTTTTGCCTGAATCCAACCTGTAGTCAGTTTATGATGATGGTTTGTCAAATAGCCAGAAGTCTAGACTGAATTATCTGCCTATCAAATAGCCAGAAGTCTAGACATTTTTATCAGTCTATCAAGTCCTTCCCAAGGACCTGGGATAGATGTTAAAGGTACTGTCACAGGATGTAAGCTGTTCCAAGTAAAGCTGCCCTTTGCAATTGACTGATGGGGATTTTGTCAATGTCTGTTGCATTCAATGGTGCTAGAGTTCTTTTGGGATTGCACCCAAAAGACACCTATTAATATTGGTACTGCCTTTGCTTTCTTTTGCTATTTGCAGATCTTTGTATTTTATGATTTTCTCCAGTTCTTTCTCTTCTCTTCTGTTCTTTCCAGGTCCTGCCAGATACACTATCCATATTTTTTTTGTCTTTCTTATAAACAGGTTGTTAAGTCTGGGATGTTACAGCATGTGGCAGATGCTTGCCTGTTTGAATTCTAAAGTCCCAGAGGACTTTTATTTTTATTATTGGTAGTAATAGTATTATTATCAACAATGGCACAGGTTGCATATGTAAGAACATATTACCACAAGATCGTCATCAACATGTTTTGTAGCCTGGCAACAGGAGATGTATACAACAACGTCAATTAAGACAAATGCATATGCTCATATGAGAAAATACATTAATTATTGCATGTTTATCTTCTTCCCCCCACTTGATAACAGATGTAAAGAAGAAATTAAAGGAACTGAATTATTTTACATTAATTAATTCTCTACAAATAAGCAAATATTTCTTCTTATTGGAAACATACCATGAAGCTTTACTCACAATTTTCACCTGAATTTCAACACCTTCATTAAGAAGCAATGATAACATATTTTTACTGCAAATCTCTATTTGCCCTTACCTGGTCTAAAAAAATATAAATTCCTTTATTTTACATAAATGGATTCTGCAATAAGAGTTCCTGTGCCCTTGTTCTTTAATTTAGAGAAAAGAGGGATAGCCTCTTAAAAATCAAGAGATATCAATCAAAAGCACCGCTGTCAGCACTAAGCCTAATAATGAAATAACGATTTCATAAATCATTTCCCACAAATTGGGAGGAGGTTATCGGTCTCCTCGCAAATCCATTTCAAAAAAGGCTAAAGAACTTTTGGCCATCCATTCTCTCTTCTTTAAAGAAAACAATAGAAAAGGGGTTAGCCTTCACACAATGACATTTCCCCACCCCAACATGTTCAAAAGAAAAAAAAGATTGATCTAATAATTTGCCCATTTAGCCAGTGTGCCAGAGAGAGTGTGAAGTTGATTCAAAATGGGAAACTAAAAATCAACTCTATGACACTCTGGAGGTCAAAAGGGAGCTTGGAAATAATTTTATAAAAATAAATAAAGACTAGCGTTTATATACTTGTCTTCCACAAAACAAAGAGTGAGTAAAATCTCTGTTTGGTACATACCAAGTGTACTTTGTGCTCCTGTTACTAGTGCAGTTAAAAGGAACTTTTCCCCCAGCTTTAAAACTTGTAGTATAGCCCATTAGACAAACAAAAGCCCAATACTACATTTCTTTAAAGAAATCAACATTTTTCCATTAAGAAAACTATACTGATTATAATCATGTTTGCATTAAGATTTTAAAAAAAATCTTCTAAATTTTTATTTAAATCCAATTCCTTATTAGAAGCCTTATTATAAGATATTTTTTGATGCTTGATTCTGAACAAAAAAGCAGAAACACTTTAATAAAGGAGGCAATGATATTTTATAGGTCACTTCTACAATAGTTGTTATTTCCACTTAGGACATCAGCTACACCCATTAATTTGTCATCCACATACAGGAAGCTGTTAGAGAATTTTAATTTCTCTGTTGGTGAAAAATAAATCAGAAGCTCTCACAGTTGACTGCATTTAGCTGATTCAAAATAACCTTTTTATATTCATATCAAAATATTTACAATACCATACATTCTTCTTTACAGCAACATAGCTCAATGAAGACTTCTTACAGAGAGATACAGAGACAGACCTGAGACTGAAAATTCAGCTTCTAACTCAATACCCTTTTTGCACAGACTCAGTAGCACTTTCTTCACATTGGCTAACTGAGTTACCACATGACTCTTCCTGCTCATGAATATCCCAACAGAAGCCATAAGAGTACTTCTCTCTGAATGGCTCCTGGCCTGTTCTCTCATTGATGACCAGGGAATGGAAAGATGGATAATTTGTTTGCAATAGAACTATGCTTTCATGAAGGATGCTAATATTTACTGAGTCTCCTTTGCTGCTTAGATTGGCAATCTAAAGTCATGTATGGAAGTTGATAGATGAACAGGAGTCTGATGGAATGGACTGGAGTGGAGAGTGAAGTGGAGTGGAGTGGAGTGGAGTGGAGTAGAGTAGAGTAGAGTAGAGTAGAGTAGAGTAGAGTGGAGTGGAATGGAATGGAGTGGAGTGGAGTGGAGTGGAGAGTAAAGGAGAAGAAGAATGGAATGGAATGGAGTGCAGTGCAGTGGAATGGAGTAGAGAAGCAAGGAGAAGAAGAATGGAATGGAGTGGAGTGGAGTGGAGTGGAGAGGCAAGGAGAAGAGAGGAGGTATAGAATAGAATAGAATAGAATAGAATAGAATAGAATAGAATAGAATAGAATAGAATAGAATAGAATAGAATAGAATATAGAATGGAGTGGAATATGGAATAGAATGGAATATGGAATTGGAATTGGAATTGGAATTGGAATGGGAATGGGAATGGGTATGGAATGGAGTAGAGCAGAGCAGAGCAGAGCAGAACAGAGCAGAACAGAGCAGAAGAGTAGGAGTATAGTAGAGTAGAGTAAGGGTAGGGTAGGGTAGAATAAAATAGAGTAGAGTAGAGTAGAGTAGAGCAGAGCAGAATAGAAGAAGAGTAGGAGTATACTAGAGTAGAGTAAGGGTAGGGTAGGGTAGGGTAGCCTGGAGGCTGTTGGGGTATGGATGGGTGCCAACAGGCTCAGACTAAATCCCGACAAGACGGAGTGGCTATGGGTTCTGCCTCCCAAGGACAATTCCATCTGTCCATCCATTACTCTGGGTGGGGAAGTTTTATCCCCGTCGGAGAGGGTTCGCAACTTGGATGTCCTCCTCGATCCACAGCTAAGTTTAGAATACCATCTTTCGGCTGTGGCGAGGGGGGCGTTCGCCCAGGTTCGCCTGGTGCGTCAATTGTGGCCCTATTTGGACCGGGAGTCACTCCTCACAGTCACCCATGCCCTTGTCACCTCAAGATTCGACTACTGTAATGCTCTCTACATGGGGCAACCTTTGAAGAATGTCCGGAGACTGCAGGTGGTTCATAATGCAGCTGCGCGAGCCGTCTTGGGTCTCCCAAGACATGCTCATATCACTCCAGCCCTCCGTGAGCTGCACTGGCTGCCAATTTGTCTCCGTACACAATTCAAAGTGTTGGTTATGACCTATAAAGCCCTATATGGCAATGGGCCAGGATACTTGCGGGACCATCTTCTGCCTCATGAATCCCAGCGACCGATTAGGGCACACAGGGTTGGCCTCCTCCTACGGGTCCCGTCTGTTACACAGTGCCGTCTGGCAGGACCTAGGGCTAGAGCCTTCTCTGTTGCTGCCCCAGCCCTCTGGAACGAACTTCCCTCAGAAGTTCGTACTGCTCCCTCCCTCCTAGCTTTCCGAAAATTTTTAAAAACATGTCTATGCAGACAGGCTTGGGGCATGTGAGCTGCGCTCTGCCCCTGGCCTTTGATTGGGAGTGTATGTTGTATGAGTGAGTATAGTTTTATAGTTTCATATTGTAGTATTATTTTATATGACTTATATATTTTGTACTTGTATTTCTGTTGTGAGCCGCCCTGAGTCTGGGGAGAAGGGCGGCATATAAGTCAAAATAAAGATAAAGAGGGTAGGGTAGGGTAGGGTAGGGTAGAGTAGAGTAGAATGGAATGGAATGGAATGGAAAATGGAATGGAGTGGAGTGGAGTGGAGTGGAGTGGAGTGGAGTGGAGAGGCAAGGAGAAGAGATGAGTAGAATAGAATAGAATAGAATAGAATAGAATAGAATAGAATAGAATAGAATAGAATAGAATAGAATAGAATAGAATAGAATAGAATAGAATAGAATAGAATAGAATAGAATAGAATACTTCATTGGCCGAGTGTGATTGGAAACACAAGGAATTGGTCTCCAGTGCATAAGCTCCCAGTGTGCATACAAACAACAAAGTAATATAATAATGATGATACCAATAAGAGGGTAGTGGAAAAGATGAGAAGGGTAATAGAAATATAGCTATATTAATTGATAAATGTCCTTAGGTATAAGACAGTACTGTGGGAATTAGGTGTTCAGCAGAGTGATTGCATGAGGCAAAAAAAATGTCCCTGTGTGTAGCTGTTTTGGCATGCAATGCCCTATAGCAGCGTCCTGAGGGGAGGAGCTTAAACACTTTATATCCAGGATGTGAAGGGTCTGTAGATATTTTCTCAGCCCTCTTTCTGACCCGTGCAGTATACTGGTCCTCAGTGGAAGGCAGACTGGTTGCAATTATTTTTTTCTGCAGTCCTAACTATCCACTGAAGTCTGTAGCTGCTTTGTTTGGTTGCTATTTCTGCACAGTAAGATAAATACTGCTTTCTTTGACATTGGAAATGCAAGACATAGTAGCATGATTATATTCCATGGACCATATTTTCTAAGAAGAATTCTTTGGAAAGGCCTTCAATTGCATGATGGGTATTAGGAGGTCTGGTGAAGGAAACAGCCCATGTGCCATAATACATCACATAGAAGTGTTCATAGAAAACCTTTGTGGATTAAGTGTTATGTGACTCACTGGTCATTTTTAAGCTTCTTGAAATAAGGTTGACATATTTATGAAGATCTGTGTTGAGCATAAAGTTGAAGAAAAATATATATATCTATGTCTGATTCTCAGTTTCTCCTGAGTGATAAGAGGATAAAGCGAATAGAGTGTTAGTTTTTTCTCTTAAAAAAATAAATAAAAGTGACAATAGTCCCCACGACAGCTCCACACTTAAGCAAATTGATTTCATATAAGTAGGCAAGAATTTTGGAGCTTCAAACATAAAATGGGAAATTAGGAAAGAACTAAAGGACAAAGTTCTGACATACAAAATATGTAGCTTGGCATTTTATATCTTAAAGAGTTGACTTTTTTAAAAAATAAAGCTTATTAAGAATAGTGTACAGGAAAACAAACCAACGCAAATGTACAAAATTACAGAATACAAAACCGTAACATAGAATTATGACCGCAATGACACAAGATAATAGAGAAAATAATGTCACAGAGGCATCAATTCAGTCATAAATCCACATGAGCACCCTGATTTTTAGGTGGCAATGAAAGTTAACTAGGTTTATTATTAACCTAGCTAAGAACAGGGATTCCATAATAATGACTTAAAAGCATATGCTATTTTTCCATTAGAAATAGAAGTGCTGAAATTTTGAAAGAAACTGTCATGAATTCTAACCTATTCTGATTATAAATGTACTACATATTTCCAAATCCTTAATTTGAATAGCTCTACATTATTATAAAAATACCCTTTTCGATCACTCCAATAGTGCTTTTCTGGAATGAAGTTTGTGTATTATAAAAATCATTTTTATTTTTTTTTCCTTTCAAAAAATGGGGGAGATTCTCTCTTTTTAAAAAATAATAATGATTAGAATCAAACAGCAAAACTCTCTTGTGTCCTTGGTGGATTGTTAACTTGAGAAAATTAGCAATAATGTAAATGTAATGTAATGCATATATTCCCTCTGTACTACAATTCAGAGAAATACATTCATTACTTCTGCATTAATATTTGCATTGCTGATATCAACAGAGAACACCGTAATTGCCTTGGCAGTCAGAACTGGAATAAGAATATTAATAGTGCTGGATCTCACTACATCTGTTGAGGGATCTCTCTAAGTAATTCACAGCATAATTATACCTTTCTGTGATAACAGTTGGAACATGTGGAGTCACTATTTAAAGCACATGGCTGCTTTAATGAATCAGGTCATTAAGGAACAGACTCATTAAAACAGCTGCTTTTTTTCCTCCAGGCTAACATGTCCTGGGTTTTCCAAATCACCTGAATATTTTTGAAGAATCCTCTCTCTTACCCCTTACCATGACATCTTTTTTTTTTAGAAAAAAAAAATCACATTTTAGACCATAACAGGAGATCATTTCAGTATCTCCATCTTTACAATTTTCTGATAGAAGGGGGAAAAAGGCAGAACAAAACATTAAAGCATGATAGAAGTATGAATGTTATTTTCCTGACTGATTAAAAAAATAGAGATTGATATAGCATAATCTGCTTGGACCTTGGACCTAATTAAAAATTAGGGAGAAAAATGAGATTCAGAGATTGTGCCAAGATAAACAGAGTGTAAAAAGTATACACAGATTTTCACTTACAACAAAGATATAGTCAGTTTTCTACTACTCCTTTCTTGTCCTTATACTCATTTGACTTATCTCTATTTCCATGTTCAGTTATGGTGGTGGTGAAGTAGAATTCAAGGTGAAATATATTTTAGATTCCAGATGTTGAAGAGGTATATTGGAATAGTTGAGCTACTGGAAAGGTTACCCAGACACTGAAAGATGTTGAAAAGCATAGACAGTATCCATGTTCTGCTTTCTTTGCCATTTACATTTACATTCCACAAAAGTCCTGTAAATTGGTTGCTGGAATTGGGTATGTCTAGTCTAATGAAGAGAAGGACGAGGGGTGACATGATAGCATCGTTCCAATATCTCAGGGGCTGCCACAAAGAAGAGGGAGTCAAGCTATTCTCCAGAGCACCTGAAGGCAGGACAAGAAGCAACGGATGGAAACTAATCAAGGAGAAGAAGCAACCTAGAACTAAGGAGAAACTTCCTGATAGTTAGAACAATTAGCCAGTGGAACAACCTGCCACCAGAAGCAGTGAATGCTCCAACACTGGAAGTTTTTAAGAAAAGATTGGACAGCCATTTGTCTAAAATGGTATAGGGTTTCCTGCCTGAGCAGGGGGTTGGACTAGAATCTAGATTATCTCCAAGGTCCCTTCCAACTTTATTATTATTATTATTATTGTTGTTGTTGTTGTTGTTGTTTTTGTTGTTGTTGTTGTTGTTGTTGTTGTTGTTAATCTAGCTCTCCAAATACACATTCCTATCCACTCAGTGTACTTAGAGACTGAAGAAGTATGGGGCACGAAGTTGGTCACTAAGGCAGTGAATGTTTTTGACTGTTTATATTGATTTTGTTCCTTTCCAACCTTCATCTTCAAAAGAAATTTCTGGATGGTGGGAAATTCTTCAATCACAACATGAACTCAACATTCATTCTCTTTCTTCTCCTGGTCCTATATCCAATGTAAAGGATCTCCCAGCTATCTCCCTCCCTTCAGATTCTGGGGTAAGACCAACTATCTGAGCAACATTGTTAGACCACCACCACAATGACTTCTTACTGTTAAGAAGTTTCTTTCTCTTCTGGTTTTGAGTGGAGGGAGCAATTACTTGTCAGATGGTTGATTCTAGCACAAGGCAATGTACACAAAAAAACACCCACACAAGAAAGAAATAGCAAACTCACTCTAGCTACCTCGTACAAGAAAACCTCTATAAGATGTTTTATAGATGGCACTTCCCACTCGTAAGGTAGGCCAAAATGGGTTCAAACATCTCACCTTTATGCTGGAAATGTAAAACAGCAATAGGATCATATTATCATATGTGATGGGAATGCCCAAAGGCATTGAGTATTGGAATAGGATACGAAGATGGCTGAAAGATATATTAATGTTGGACTTAGATTTAAAACCTGAACTTTTCCTGTTGGGAATAACTACAGAGAAATACAATAAGGGAACAATCTATCTTGACTGCAGCTCGGCTTGCGTTCGCGCAAAAATGGAAGAGCAAAGAAATTCCCACAGAGGAAGAGACACTATATAAAATATTATCATGTGCGGAAATGGACAGGCTCACAATGGTATTGAAAGACAAATGTGGATCACTTTATTTCGAAACCTGAGATAAATTTTACTGCTGGAGGGATTCGAGGAGGACAGTTGGGATTATAGGCTAGTGTTAAGATAGAAATATATGTAATTTTAGAATCAGTATTGTATATAAAATTTAGATGTATATTCAGAGATGAAGAACCAATTGTAAAATGTGGAATAATTTGATAAGAATGTATATACTGGAATGTAAGCCAATGTTTCTTTTTAATTGTATTATAAATAAAATTTTGAAAAAAAAACAACAACAACCCACACAATACTAAGAATCTATTGGATTACAGATTCAAGGGATGTACAACAGGATGCAATGTCAATACAGCGTTTCCCACATATTTCTAATAGCAAAAAAGCATTTCAATCTGCAATAGAATACCATCAACTTCTCCTCAACTTCTTCACACATACAGTAAACTTCTCTTCCTCCTCCTCCTCCTCCTCCTCCTCCTCCTCTTTCTCTCTTTCTCCAGAAAAGATCTTAATCTTAATCTTAACCTTAATCTACTTCCATCCTTGATTGTGTGTTTGAATGTTGTATGTATGGATCCTTGGTTTGTATGTTGCTATTGTTATTGGAAAAATTTTATGTGTACCCATATTGTTGTTGTGAGCCGCCCGAGTCTCAGGAGAGGGGCGGCATACAAATTTGATAAATAAATAAATAAACAAATAATAATCAACAAAGATTCATCGAAAACAGACTGACTGCCCAATACATCAGCTTTTCCCATGTATGTAAACTTCATTGGACACTCTGCTGATGCAGCTTCAACAAATCCCAACCATATGTATTAAAGTGTCTTTTGTAAGACAGGAATAGGTTGTTGTTGTTTTTTTGCAATGTGACTGAACTGGGGCAGCCCCATTAAAACTAGAGATACGCTTCTGTGTTATCCTGGCAAGGGATTATATTAAATAAAATGCCTATGACTGGCATGAGTTTCCTATTACTCAGTTCGTCCTTTGCTGCCAGAACAGGAGTACATATAAATTGCAATGTCAAGGCAACTCGTCCCCAAGTGTGCAAATATATTTCTTCCATTTACAACCTTACTGAACCATACTCAGAGCTGCAAATAAATGCAAGTAACAATTGACCGGGCCAAAAATTCAGGAAGAATCTGGTAGTATTTTTTTTTTCCTGAGTACCAAATTTTGTTAAAGGCATAGGAAGGAAGAACCCATTCAACCACCTTATCTGGTTCTGGACAATTTATTTCTAGAAAATGTTTGGGAGTGGATGGATGGGACATTATGAGAAGGAAACAAAAAAGATGGAATATGCTCTGTAATGTTTAATGCTCCAAACGGAGAGTTTTGCTAGTCTCAATAGAAGAGTATATTTGCAACTCAGGGTTGAACTGAGAGTTCCTTAGTCGTTCCTTCTACCTCAGACAGTACACAACAGCCTAATCAAATAATCAACAAGAACACTCCCACCAGCACTTCAGGGCAAGCCACTAGTATATAAGTATATAACCAAAACTCATTCCATTCTAGCACTGATGAATTTTCTGTGTCGCATGAGAAAAGCACATCATCCTTCCCCTGTCCTGACCACTTTCTACAGAGGGACGATCAAGAGCATCCTGTCATACAGCATCACAGTCTGGTTTGGAAGCATCCCTGCTTCAGACAGGAAGGCGGTGCAGAGAGTGGTGAGGATGGCTGAAAAGATCATTGGCAGTTCCCTCCCTCCCATCCAGGACATAGCACAGAAGCGTTGCTTTAGCAGGGTCTGTAAGATTATCTGGCACACTACACATCCTCTTCACAACCTGTTTTCCTTGTTACCTTCTGGGAGGAGGGGGCTCTGTGGTATCCATAGCAGAACATCCAGATTCAGCCATAGTTTCATTCCATACAGCATTAATCTTGTGAACTCTCAAGCTTTCTCCTTCCGTTATATATTCAAGATGGACAATATTTAATATTTATTTGTTATGTATATGTAGGGGTGTGGGTCTATACATATGTTGTTCATAGTATGTTTAGGAGTGCGTAATGTGTGTGTTTCACTTTGAGAGCAGGCAACTAAATTTTATTTTTGATGTGTGCCGTTGTGCCCACAGTAAAAAAAAATGACAATAAAGGTTATCTTATCTTATCTTAATTTGTTAATGAAATGTTCACAAGAAAACTACCAAGTTCAGAGGGCACCAGGGACCTGATAGAAGGCAGTTTGACAGGCTCTTGCTGCAGGAGATGACAAGGCTGAGCCAGAGGGAGGGGTCAAACGTGACATAGGTCATGAGTCCCTGCATGCCCACAAGAGATCTAACACCAGTCCACCTTGAATGCCTCTCTTATCTCCCACATATTTCCCTTAATGTCCAGTTGGTCAGATTCTTGTAGAGAGCTTAAGCTTGCAATAAATCTTTATATTCATTTGAGCTGCCTGAATCTCCTGATTTCCTGCATCATTATTGTAACTCTATGAGGGCATTGCCATTTGCACAGCCTCGAAGCACTCTTGGGAAATTTAAAAAAAAAATGGTGGATGGTCCAGCTGTCTAGAAAAGAAAAGTTACAGAGTTGAGCTGTGATTATTTATTTATTTATTTATTTATTTATTTATTTATTTATTTATTTATTTATTTAGTATGATAGCATATCATACATTAGCAATATATATTAATATAATATAAATTTCAAAGAATAGAATAGAATATTTATTTATTTATTTATTTATTCATTCGATTTCTATGCCGCCCTATTCCGGAGAACTCAGGGCGGCTCACAATCAAATAACCTCAGCATTTTTTCCAACTGTCTTTAGACATACTAAGCTGCACCCTTTGCACGTCTGGCAATCACAATAATCTTGACTATACAGGTAGGCAGATGCTTATGTTACAACAGGGGTCTCCAAACTTGACAACTTGTGGACTTCAACTCCCAGAATCCCCCAGCCAGCATTGCGTCCTGGGAATTGAAATCCACTAGTCTTACAGTCACCAAGTTTGGAGAGCCCTGTGTTAAAGCCAAAGAATACCACGAAAAACAGGGCCTCCTTCCCGTCACCATCGAATTTTGGAACCGGAAAATACCTGCCCTTTCACAGAATTAGATCCTAAGGTAACATCCAAGTCATCCACTGAGGAAATCAGGCAAACGTCATAGCTACCTTCTTGGTAAACAGGCACAGGTTTTCCACATCTCTCCCACCCAGAGGGCTCTTTTTAATCATTTTTGTTTCGACCACTAGAACAATCCACCAGAGCATTTGTTTCCTTCTGAAAGGAAGAAAAGAGCCCTTTTGCCAGATGCCGATGATCAACATGACCCAGGCAGTTCTGAAATCTCGGCCTGTTTTCTTCCGCTTCTTTTAAATCAGCCTCTTTCCATTCCAAGATTCTCAATTGTCCTCTCCCATCACAAAAACTGTCTGGCTTTCTTTTGCTCTGTAGGTAAGTAATTCAGTCAGCTTATTTTGGGATTATCAAAAGGCAATATTATCAATAGAATAGAATAGAATAGAATAGAATAGAATAGAATAGAATAGAATAGAATAGAATAGAATAGAATAGAATAGAATAGAATAGAATAGAATAGAATAGAATAGAATAGAATAGAATAGAAAGTATGAAGAATAGAATAGAATAGAATAGAATAGAATAGAATAGAATAGAATAGAATAGAATAGAATAGAATAGAATAGAATAGAATAGAATAGAATAGAATAGAATAGAATAGAATAGAATAGAGGGGACCTTGGAGGTCTTCTAGTCTAGCCCCCTGCTCAAGCAGGAGAACCTATACCATATCAGACAGGTGACTGTCTAGTCTCATCTTAAAAACCTCCAGTGATGGAGCTCTCACGATTTCTGAAGGCCAGCTGTTTCACTGGTTAATTGTCCTCACTGTTAGGAACTTTCTCCTTAATTCCAGGTTGCTTCTGTCTTTGGTCATTTTCCAACCATTGTTGGAACTATGTTAGTAGAACCCAATAAAATGTAAATGTCAAAAAGATCTATGTTCAAATATCAATGTCTAGATCATCTAACCATTGAAGTGCAGCATCGTTTATATTTTAAAAAATCAGATACTAGACCGGTATATGCCCTCAGCCTATAGACGGTCACAATGTGGTCTATAGTGTAATGTGGGACCCCATTTAGAGACACCCAGAAGATGCCATGTGAAATATGAATCCTACTCAGGATTGACCATTGCTGAGGTGGTATTTCAAAGTCTGGCAACTTTTTTGTGAGGTCATTTAGGTGTCTTTCTATTCAATGATCAATTTGGCTGTGATGAGCTGTGATGGTAAAGATACGTCATAAAAGGGCCAAGTTTGAAGATCCCTGGTAAAGAACATCAGAAGGAGAAGAACATGGATGGTGAGAAACAGCTTCACCATTTTGCCTTCTGGTAAATGAGGCTGTTGTGATCAACCTCAACCTATGCCCTATGGTGACCATTTTGCATGAGTGCCCCATGCGTGTTCCAAAAACATCGGAGAGCCTTCAAGACTGAGAATAAAAATGGCAAAGAAAATTCTGAAAATTTTGTACAGCTTATGTTGGAGCCTGTATTCGTGTAAAGATTCATTTAGCCATTTTATAAAAAGAAACATGGATAATGTAAGGTTTGGACTTCCCGTCATTAAATATTTCTTTTTGATTCAAATGTCTCTTCTTTCCTTTACCTGTTAAATAAATTCAAGTTATGTTTTACATCCCAAGAAATTGAGATTTCTCTCTCTTTTTATCTCACATCTCTTTTAGAAGTTGGTCCCTTGTGGGCTGATGGAGGGATGTACTTCTTTTGGAGCTTAGAAATCATTTCACAGCTATCCTATTATTACAAGAACTGAGATCCCATAATTCCACATATTGCAAACAGCTTCTGATAGAAAAAGTGAGTAAACAACTCGCTCTCAGCTATAGTGAGTGACATTTTCAATAAAATGTTTGAGGAAAAGCAACCAGGAGTGAAACTGAAAGAACTGACATTTTACTTCTACTATCTTCTAGCTAAACTCTTTCAGGGTGCAAGATTTCTTATAGCTGTGACTGTCAATGTAGATTACAGGAGCACTCAGAGCAGCAGAAAATAGCTTAGTTCAAATAAACAATAATACCCTTCTCTCCCACAACTTTCCTTCTGCCCATTCCTTTCCATTAATTTTACTCCTTTGGTTTTCTGTTTACCTTTTCTTTCATCTCAGCCATACCAATCCTTCGCTCACCTGGATGTGTAACCTTTCTAGGTCCCTAATCAAGGAGAGAAGCAACCTAGAACTAAGGGGAAACTTCCCGACAGTGAGAACAATTAACCAGTGGAACAACCTGCCTCCAGAAGCTGTGAATGCTCCAACACTGGAAGTTTTAAAGAAGAGATTGGACAACCCTTTGTCTGAAATGGTATAGGATTTCCTGCCTGAGCAGGGGGTTGGACTAGATGACCTCCAAGGTCCCTTCCAACTCTATTATTCTGTTATTCTCTTCTTGAGCTTTTCTGCCTTAGTTTGTAGGCTATTTTTCTACCATGGAGAAGTTCAACCAATAAGAATCAGACTTACCGAAATATCTTAAATTCTCTGATTGAAATGGCTTTCTACAAGATACCAGATGAGTTTTTGTTTTGTTTTTTAATCTGGAATCTCTGGGAAAAAAAGATCTGCTTCTCACCACTTATGGGGTAGAAAGGAAGTGGCAGAGAGTGAGGGAAAGGGAATCTTAGCAGAAAACCATCCCGACAATCAAAGTAGCAAGTAATAAAGGAGGTTTTTTCCCCATAACTTTGGACTCTGAAAATTCCATCCAGGCAGGAATATAAGAACATGTTAAAATGTCAAAGATGTAAAATTCTTTGGGAAAAGAGAGGAGTTAAGATGGTTAGTAGCATCCAGCTCAACTCATGAAAAAACTTCTTCCATTATACCAATAGCCGGTAGACCAGGGGTCTTCAAACTTGGCCTTTTTAATGACTTGTGGACTTCAACTCCCAGAATTCTGGAAGTTGAAGTCCATAAGTCATAAAAGGGCCAAGCCTGAAGACCTCTGAGTTAGACTTATACACCACATCATAGTGCTTTACAGCATTCTCTAAGCAGCTTACAGTCAACATGTAGCCCCCAACAATCTGGGTCTTCATTTTACCAACCCAGGAAGGATAGAAGGCTGAGTCAATCTTGAGCTGGTTACGATCAAACTCCTGGCAGTGGGCAGTCAGCCTGCAATATTGCCTTCTAACCACTGTGCCACCACGGTTCATTGTGAGTGTTAATGCTCCATCAAGGAGGAGCAATGACCAAAACACCTCCCACCCAGCAATCAAAACCCAGTTGAGCATAGATTAACTCCAAGATTAACATCAGACCAACATTCAAGATGTAAACAATACCCCAATCAAGGAACTGCCAGTCAAGATAACAGTAAATAACCCAATCAAAGAATCTCCAAGGCCACCTTGACCAACACTGATAGGACAAGACTGGCAGAATATAAACCAGAGTAAACCCCACTCTATTATCTACTCTGGGTAACAAAATGTCTACAAGAAAATAACCAAGCTCAGAGAATACCAAAGAC
>JARGCV010000567.1:497500-635000 GCA_034064705.1 Bothrops alternatus
CCTTAGAAAAGTCTGTTTTATATTACGGTTGATCACACCGCCACTGATGTTCAGACTGGATCTGATGTTTTTTATCAACCTATCGAGTTCTTCTCAAGGACACGGGATAGGCAGATGTTGATATTTGATGGTCTTAGAGGTACCGTCTCAGAATGTAAGCTTTTCCAAGTAAAGCTGCCTTTGCAATTGACTGATGGGGATTTTGTCAATGCCAAGTGGTGTTCAAGAGGTGCTCTAAACGCTTTGGGATTGCACCTTAAGGAGCTTGTTACTATTGGTATTATTGTTGCTTTCGTTTGCATCAGTAACTTGTTGTTCTACTTCTAATTAAAGATCTTGTAATTTTCTCCAATGTTTTTTCTCTTTTATTCTGCTGTCTCCAAACATAGCAAAGTCCACTATCCAGATTTTATTACAATTATTTTATATTCCACAATGTGAAATTATTACTGGCAGTTCTTTAGATAGAGTTGGTCTTTATGCACATCAAAGATGTCCTAAAATATTGGTGTAGTGTATGTGCAAATCCAAGCAGAATGGCTTTTTATAATTGAGGGATAGAAATGTTGTTTATGTGTAGATGTTCTAAGTGCTGCCCAAGATTTTTTGTTATGGAATCCAGTGTAGCATTAACTATTGGGGCCACCAAAGCCAATTTATGCTATATTCTTTCAAGTTTGATTTTCAGATCATGATGTTTTGTAATCTCCTCCGATTTTTTTCTCTTCTATTCTACTATCCCCCTGGCATTGCCACATCAATTATCCATACTTTCTTCTTCTTGTACCACTACTTCTTCAACTCTATGTTCCCACTAATTTTTCATTATCTTATAGCACAAGATAATTTTAGATGTAGATGTTCCAGCGAATCATTTTGGCAAAGATGTTACCTTGTTTGTAATCAATATGTGGAATTGTACTGTTTCTTCTCCTTCTTTGTACAAATTATTATCTTAATATATTAATTATTATTATTATCTAACAGGAGCAATCCATAGATACACAGAATGAAAGAGAAATTATGCTTGGTCCTGCCAAGTGAAATTTACTTGTCCCAAAAAGCAATTTGCAATAATTGTAGCTTCAAATCTCTCAACAAGCTGAACCTTTAGTAACTGAGCCTTGTAATTGCAATTCACAGATAAAAAAAATGAATGTTCTAACTTCATACTTCCAGCCAATTTTATATAGCTTATTCCCGAGAATTCTGCTCACAACTATACAACATATTGGTGTGTCCCACAGAATATGGGAAGTTCCAAAGGAGTTGTGCCAAGTCTCCTTCATGGAAAAATGTCTATGGAGATTCTCCTCCATCCAGATCATGGTTGTCCCAAAGGTGCTTTTTCAAAAGGCAACAGGACTTTCTTTGTTTTTTTTTCCATGAAAGCTTTTTGCTTCTCATCCAAGAAGCTTCTTCCATTCTGACTGAACTGAAGAACTAACCGTGGATGAGAAGCAAAATATCTTCCAGGAAAAACAAAGTCCAGCTGCTTTTTGAAAACTTTTTGTGATTTCGTGGAAGAACTTTATAGATTCAAGGGGCTTTTTCAATTTCTTCCCATTAGGACATGTTGAGGCCTAATCCTCTCATGAGTTTTATTTCTAATCCCACGCTGCCTTCAAATGCACCAATACGTTTCTTCCACTTAAAGCCATGACACTGACTGCAATTAAAGATTTCTCAAATGGAAAAAAACAGTTCCATACAGCAGTGCAAACATTGTGACTCTTACACATTGTGACCTTCAGACCGCAATTCTCAGAATTTAACAGTGAGTTTCACACAACCAATAACGTGGCCTCAAATCCACCGACATGCTCCTTGGAAATGTTCTCATTATAAACTGAAGATGGTGTGTGAGCTTTGTGCTGTCCATTGTTGAGTAGGGTTGATGGCAGACTAATTTAACTCTTGCCAATAAAAAGCCACTGCCTCAAAGGTACTTGCAAATATTCCAGCACAATTTGTCTTTAAATATCCAGTGTGCTTTCAACCCAACTTCCTTGGGGAATTCTAAAACTGTAAGGATGACCACTGATTTACTCTGCCTTCCCCAATCTTCAGAATGCTTTGTGGGAAATTTTAGTTTTCCTCCAGGAAGTACATAGAGCATTTAAGGGCAAATTCTGTTACAAACCTTTGGTATATTCCCAATAGTTGAGAGGTTTGTACTGTTATCATGTAAGCATTTGTAATAACGTTAAAATTCTGTTCAATATTGTTGATAGGAAAAAACAAAGCTATTAAAATTCCCTTTACTCTTCCATGTTGCATATCTTAATAATAATCTGAGGTCTGTATCAGACTAGCAGTATGCATGGATTTGTGCATGTTTATATGTTATATTTCACCTATTCACCTAATAAGTCGTATTGCCTCTGTACAAATCGATGGTGAGACCACACTTGGAGTACTGTGTACAGTTCTGGTCACCGCACCTCAAGAAGGATATAATGGAACTGGAAAAGGTGCAAAAAAGGGCAACAAGAATGATCAAGGAAATGGAGCGCCTCCCTTATGAAACCAGATTGCAATGCCTTGGTCTCTTCAGCCTTGAAAGACGGCGTTTAAGGGGTGACTTGATCGAAGTATATAAAATCATGCATGGGATAGAAAAGGTGGATAGAGAAAAATTATTTTCTCTATCACACAATACCAGGACAAGGGGGCACTCCCTAAAGCTCATAGCTAAGAAAGTGAGGACAAATAAAGGGAAATATTTCTTTACCCAGAGGGTCATTGATTTATGGAATTCACTTCCAGAAGGGGTCGTGACAGCTGTCAGCCTTGACAGCTTCAAGGCAGGGTTAGATAGATTCATGGATGCAAAGTATATCGGTGGTTATTAAAACGGATGTCCATGTGCCGCCTCTATGTTGGTTGAGGCAGGCAGGATTCCCTTGGGTACCATTTGTTGGGGGTCAAGGGAAAGGGAGGGTTTTGCCTTCTCTTTCTGCTCAAGATCCCCATGTACAATTGGTGGGCCACTGTGTGACACAGAATGCTGGACTCGATAAGCTTTGGCCTGATTCAGCATGGCTCTTCTTATATTCTTATGTTCTTATGTTCATACACACATACACATACACATATATGAATGCATGATATGAAAGATAGATAGATAGATAGATAGATAGATAGATAGATAGATAGATAGATAGATAGATAGATAGATAGATAGACGGATAGACGGATAGACGGATAGACGGATAGACAGATAGACAGATAGACAGACAGATAGACAGATAGATAGATGGATGGATGGATGGATGGATGGATGGACGGACGGACGGACGGACAAACAGACAGACAGACAGACAGACAGATAGACAGGCAGACAGACACACACACATACACACACAAACATATTTCTTGCTTATTGGAAAGAACTACAGCCTTCCTAAAAAGGAATTTTCCTAAAAATTTTCATCTCCCTTACCCCATAATGCTGTTCCCTTTAAGATTTGTTTTGTCTCTATTCACTGACATGTAAAGCGTGTCTACATTATTTTATATGGGGCATCTTTAAATCACTGAAGAAGCTGAAATGAAAACTCAACCTTTGCCTAGAGTGAACTCTCCACTCCTTGCCTTCAATTATGACAAACGTATTGCTGGTCTTAAGTTGAGGTGATGATAAAACATTGAGTTCAAGAGATGATAAGGCATGGATGGAGTCTCACCCACAAAGGCAAATTGACGTATGGCAGAGCTGTCCATGTCATAGCGGTGCCTGGGTGTTGCATTCTGCGAAGCTCGTATGGTCTGCTGTACCGTCTGATGAAACCAACTGGATAGCCATTTTGCCTGCAAAATCATCTATACCGTGTTTGCGGGCAAAATGGCTATCCAGTTGATTTTGTAAGACGGCACAGCAGACCGTACGAGCCTCGCAGAATGCAACATTCAGGCACCGCTATGACATGGACAACTCTGCCATACATCAATGGGGTATCAGAGGTGATGGCACGGATATTGGCTCCATGTGACATTAGTATTGCCCATAAACCAAATCAAACCCTTCGTGCCAAAATAATGTGCCCCAAAGAACTACTCCCCAATGAAGAAAGATCTTCAGTGATATATAGAGTGAAATGTAAGGACTGTCACTGCAGTTACATTGGGGAGACGACCAAACGGCTTGGAACTAGGATCCATGAACACAAGCTGGCCATTAGATGACATGAGCAACGCTCACAAGTGTGGGTCCACATGGCCAGCAACAATAACAATCACATGTTCGACCTTGCCAGGGTGGAGGCCATCGCCCTGGATGTCTCCAAGGGTGGACGGTTACTGAAGGAGGCTTGGCTGTCGGATGAACATTCAATCAATCACCACATAGAGTTACTGCCTGCTTATCAGGCACTAAGGAAGTGGGAACAACAATGTAACAACTCACAATGAGTGCAACGGGTGCAGCCTACGCAAGACCAGAACTGCTGTCTCATGCAACAGCAAAGAAATATGACCGGCAAAGGGGAGAAATCCCCAGCACGATTCGTACAGGAGTCAATGATGGGAGGCGGGGTGCCACACTCACAACAAGGGGTGGCCACAAGAAAAGGAGAATCATCCTATAGCAAAGTGTACCCAGATACGTCCAAAATGGGCAAAGAGAGCAACAATAAGAGAGGCGGTGATCCCCGAACTTACAAATATACAGACGGATGTGAGACTATTAGAAGTAATACGGTCAACTGGGGCGGGTAGACCGGTGATGTGTTCTATGAGCAGAGCGCACAAACTGCCGGTCTTATGAGAAGGCTTTCTAACCTCTGACATTCCACTCTGACAACGTTGGCAGTTAGCCACCGAAAGCTAAGTTTATCAAACAGTTGTTTTTATTTATTTATTATTAATTAAATTTTTATGCCGCTCCTCTCTGAGGACTCGGAGCGGCTAACAACATAAATAAAAACAACATCTCAACAACATTTCCAAAAATCTAAAACCAAATCTAAAAAGCATTTAAAAAGACCCCCAGACACATTCATCATTCACACACAATCACATTCATCTCCAGGCCTGCCAGCATAAATAGGTTTTGAGATTCTTCTGGAAGGCCGGGAGAGTGGGGAAAACACGGACTTCAGGGGGCAGTTGGTTCCAGAGGGTGGGCACCACAACAGAGAAGGCCCTCCCCCTAGGACCCGCCAAACAACATTGTTTCGCTGACGGGACCCGGAGGAGGCCGACCCTGTGCGCTCTCACCGGTCGAAGGGAAGTATGTGGCAGAAGACGGTCCCGTAAGTATCCTGGTCCAATGCCATGAAGGGCTTTATAGGTGTTCAACTACTTTTCTCAACATGAATATACCCGGGATTCACATTTTTAGTATAATTAGAGACAATATATATAAATTCTCAGAAACCTAAGTAAGAACTTTAGGTTGGAGTCTTATAACCCTTGTTTAGATGTATGCCTTATTGATCACTAAAATCCAGAGCATGTGTTTTCAATGTTAGCTGGCTTTCATAAAATGTCTTGGTCAGCCTTCATTAACCTTAGTGATTCTAGACCTTTGGGCCTTCCTTCTTTTGACTGTCGATTTTACTAGCTGTAGGGGGCACAAGGACTCGGCAGCTAGAGATGTTGAGCTTGTCATCAGGAAAGCTGACAGCCCAGGTTTGAGATCCAAGCGCTGCACAATGGGGCAAGCTCCCATTACTTGCTCCAACAATTGCCCATCTACCAATTTGAAAGCATGCAATTGCGAGTAGATAAATAGGCACCACTTTGGTGGGAAGATAGCAGCATTCCATGTGCCTCAGTGCATAGCTGTGCTGGCTACATCACCATGAAAGTGTCTTTCGACAATACTGGTTCCCTTGGCTAAGAAGCAGAGATGAGCACACAACTGGACAGATGAAATCTTTAATCTTTACCTTTATCTTATTAGCTGCATGTGGTCACCTATCTGGAGAAACCCATCAAAAGCTAATACAATCCTGGGTTCTTTAAACAGAGACATAGAAAAAAGATCATGTGGAGTACTAGTACGGCTTTACAAAGCCCTAGTAAGACCACACCTGGAATAGTGCAGCCAATTTTGGTCACCATATCACAAAAAAGATGTTGAGAGTTTGGAAAAAATTCAGAGAAGAGCAACTAAGATGATCAAAGGCCTGGAGGCTAAAACATACAAAGAATGGCTGCAGGACATGGGTTTGGCTAGTCCAAAGAAAAGAAGAAACAGGGGAGACATGATAACAGTGTTCCAATATCTGAGGGGCTGCCACAAGGCAGAGGGGGCCAGGTTGTTCACCAAAGCACCAGAGGGAAGGACGAGAAACAATGGCTGGAAACTGATCAAAGAGAAAAGGAACATGGAATTAAGGAGAAACTTCCTGACAGTGAAGACAATCAAACAGTGGAACAGCTTACCCCCAGAAATCGTGGGTGCTCCATCACTGGAGGTTTTTAAGAGACTAGACAAGCACCTGTCTGAGATGGTATAGGTTCTCCTGCTTGAACAGGGGGCTGGACTAGAAGACCTCCAAGATCCCTTCCAGTTCTATTCTATTCTAAATTCATTTCCAGGGCAAGAGCAGCCTACAACACCTATGGCCATGAGAAGCAGAATTAGAAAGTCTGTATACCATCGAGTGAGTAACAGTAGCAATCCAATCAGATGCCATTAGGAAAGCAACTCTAAACTGAAAACACAAGAGCAATCTCTTGTATTTTTAACATTAAAGCAAACACAATTTGAAAATGTGGGCTGAAGCTGCATTCCTGGAAACAGCAGGAGAAACATCACAATAGATTTAAAAACCAGAAGAAAACAAATGCAGCTAACAGGTCCAACACTTATTGTTGAGAACCCTGGCAAGTTAGGGCAAAATTCCTGGCTGGATTCTGTTTGCAGAGTTGCTAATTTGAGTTAGAAATTAAATTTGACCTGAACTACATATCAAGCTGTCAACTTCATTCACCTAAATTAAGTGTAACTTGTGGCGCCTGAACAATAAAATCAGCAAATTAGTTATTAGACATTTTTACACAGTAACTAAAGCACTTTTGGAAATCTCTGGAAGCAATTCTTACATGGAAAGCCACAAAGGACATTGCTTAAAAATGAATACAGGTGGGGGGCACTGATGACTGTTATGGAGAAGGCCCTAAGACAGTGTTTCTCAACCTTGACAATTTTAAGGCATGTGGACTTCAACTCCCAGAATTCCACAGCCAGCAATGCTGGCTGTGGAATTCTGGGAGTTGAAGTCCACATGCCTTAAAATTGTCAAGGTTGAGAAACACTGCCCTAAGACTTCAACTACTTTTTACCTTGGTAAAGAGAGCAATTAATCTCTTTTCCCAAGGGAGTCAGTAAAAGAAGAAAAAAGGAACGTAGAATTCCCTCTGGGGAGGCAAGGAAGGAGCAAAATAACTGCAGTGTGCATTAAATATGCAAAAGGCCATTAGGTGTGATTAAAGATTAATGCTTTGTCAAAAGACAGGCCCCAGGACCATTAAAGGTCATGACTTCAGCCTTAATCATTTAGCTTATTGTTTTTATTTAATTAGCTCAGCTTAATGAGTCTTCGGTTATTGATGTGGGGTCACTAGAATATTAACCAGGATCCTCACTGCCTAAAGCTGTTTTTACACTGAGAAGAGAAAGAACATTTACAAGATGGAGATCTTTATCAGGGGGGAAGGATGATTCTGACAGTAGGCTTCTGCTTGTGTTCTTCAGCTTCCTTATTTTGTGTTCTTCAGCTTCCCTATTTCCCACCTCATTAAGTATAATACATTTGTTCAAAATCATTTGGAGGTTTTTTTGTTTTTTTTATCTGCTTGGATCTTGATCTTAGTCACAGTCTACCAGAAAGAAATTCCCTGGACTCAGAATGAGTTTGATTAAATTGCCTGTGCAAAAAGCCTCCTTTTTTAAATAAATAAATAAATAAATAAAATGTTGACAGGAAGTTGTCAAAAAGTAGGAATGAGTACTTCAGTTGGAGATGCAGACAACAAAGACTCATCCCCAACAGCCTGTCTTCAACAGTGAAGGGACACAGGACAGAGGACATCCTGCAGCCAAGAAGGCTCCACACACATTTGCACTGCTCAGGTGACCCTGAGGACACAGATAAACCTCCAAGTGGCCTCAGGTGACCCTGAGGACACAGATAAACCTCCAAGTGGCCTCAATGACTCTCTAAAAGAAGGCAAATGACCAGCTGTCTGCAAGGAGTATAAATCCTGCCATTCCCTACCATCCAGTCAGAGCTGAAGAAACTTCTTGGATGAGAAGCGAAACATCTTCAAATAAAAACAAGAAAGTCCAGTTGCTTCCTGAGAAAGCACCTTTGGTACAGGAATGGGTACCTTGGACTGGAGGCACATTCAAAGGATAACTTAGTTTTTTTCTCTTTGTACCATTTTTATAAGATGTATGCTCTTCTATCAAAATCAGCTCTGGAGAGGGAGCAGGAATATGCTTGTACAACACCCTTGTACGGGGGTATCTTTAGGAATGTAGTGTAGGAGAAGACCCCCAATATCTATTTCCTGGTTTCTGTTTATTTAAAGAAATTGGATGGCTGGTCATTGTTTTATGTATGAGTCTCTCTTATATTGGTTCTGAGAAAGTATTTATCTGGGACAACTCATCGTATTCGTGCCAGCAGAGAGAGGCCTATTTCACATCCCATTGGTCAAAGAACTTTGACTATCGGGATCCAGAAGAACAGTCTTCTCTGCTGCAGCACCCACCCTTTGAAAATCTAATCCTCTAAGGCAGGGGTTCTCAACCTTGGCAACTTTAAGACTTGTGGACTTCAACTCCCAGAATTCCTCAGCCAGCAAAGCTGGCTGAGGAATTCTGGGAGTTGAAGTCCACAAGTCTTAAAGTTGCCAAGGTTGAGAACCCCTGCTCTAAGGTCAGATATGCCCAAGCCTCATCTCCTTTCACATATGCCTGAAGACCTGGCTCTGCCCATTGGCCTGGGAGAGTTTTACTCTGGAGGTGGCTGCTAGATTGATGGCAGATTCCACCTCCCTCCCACTTGCTCTCTGATCTCCATTCATCCCTCATTTTGGTTCTCACCATAACAATAGCACTTAGATTTATATACTGCTTTATCGCCCTCTCTAAGCAGTTTACAGAGTCAACCTGTTGCCCCCAACACTCTGGGTCCTCATTTTACCGACCTCGGAAGGATGGAAGGCTGAGTCAACCTTGAGCCGGTGAGAACTGCTGGCAGCCGGCAGTCAGCAGAATTAGCCTGCAGTACTGCATTCTAACCACTGCGCCACCACGGAATATAATGATGCCTGTATTCTCATTGGCTTCCTTTGTCATAGTTTATTTTATTGTGCTATTATTTTACTTCTGTTCTGTTTACAAGCCTTTTATCCCCCCTCCCTTTTTGTATTATAAGCTGCCTAGAGTGGACCCATGGCAAGATACACAGCAAACAAATTTAAGCAACGAACAAACAAACAAACAAACAAAAATAACCCTATCGGGCAGAGCTGCTGAAGATGAGAAGTTGAGAGGGACTCATCTGGATTCTGTCAAATAGTGAGATAGGTTTCCAGGTGTTTCAAACTGCCACTGTTCCAGAGTCAGATCTGGTTTGGAGAAGCAGAGTCCAGATTCTTAGAAAAAGCTTTCCATCCACGCAGAACCATATTTTGAATAGATCTACTGAGGACGCCTTTCCTAATCTGCTTCTTAACCCAGGGGTAACATGTAGGACACAGAAAGAGATCAAACAGGACAATATGCTACTAAGGATATGCTGGCAACAACACACATGACAAAACACTCCTTTTGCAAACAGTTGACAGTGATGAGAATATATGTTGTTTCATGGTTCCTGTGAAATAGAAGAAAGTCTCCTTATTTTGCACTGGAATCCTTAGTAAAGCTGCAGTTTTTGTTGCAAGAGCCTCCTGTCCTCCCAATCTCATTTTTATTTCATTTCCGGCACCTTTGTCTCTCTTTAAAAAACATTGATGGTGACAAGCAAGAGTCTCGTGTCACTTCTTTTATTGCAATATAGATATATCTTGCTTGATGTATAATATATAAGCAATACATTATACAGCAGTTTTCCTCATATTGAAATTTCAGGATCAAAATATTGGTACCTGGGCTTTGTCAGTATTTCATGGTGATTTTAATGTGGCTTTGAAACATGGCTTATTGGGGCATCTCCAAAAGCTATCAAACTGCATTCTCACCTCATTATAGAGGCTCTGAAATATCAGAATCTTAAGCGTGATTGAACATTCATGAAGTGGGATAAGGAAGCATACAACTCTGACAACACAGATCGTAAAGGATTAACAGAAGTTTAACGTATGAAAAGGGTAAGTTTAATTCGTACATTAAATCTATGCTTGCTTAAAGGAATGTTTATCAGGGAATTCCCTCTCCTGTCCCATCAGTGGTACAGAACTAAATACAGTAAATTAGATGTTTTAATTGACATCCTGAGTCCATTTTGTCCCAGAAACATTAAAAAAAATGTGGCATTTATCTCTGTATGTATTAGCCATTTAAGTCATATGTTAATTATTCTGCTGTGTAATAAGCAATTAGTTGCTTATACTGTGGCTTACAGTCCCACAAAGTCAGAAAACACTTAAATCTTAAACTTAGAGGAGACTCAGAGAAAGCATCCGTCTGTCCGTCCGTCCGTCCATCCATCCATCCATCCATCTACCTACCTACCTACCTACCTACCTACCTACCTACCTACCTACCTACCTACCTACCTACCTACCTATCTATCTATCTATCTATCTATCTATCTATCTATCTATCTATCTATCTATCTATCTATCTATCCATGCAAAGTATTACTACCGCTTTATAAAACCCTAGTAAGACCACACCTGGAACACTGTAGCCAATTTTGGTCACCATATCACAAAAAAGATGTTGACAGTTTGGAAGAAATTCAGAGAAAAGCAACTAAGATGAACAAAGGCCTGAAGACTAAAACATACGAAGAACGGCTGCAGGACTTGGATTTGGCTAGTCTAAAGAAAAAAAGAAATAGGGGAAGCATGATAGCAGTGTTCCAGTATCTGAGGGTCTGCCACAAGGCAGAGGGGGGCAGGTTGTTCACCAGAGCACCAGAAGGAAGGACGAGAAACAATGGTTGGAAATTAATCAAAGAGAGAAGCAATCTGGAATTAAGGAGAAACTTCCTAACACCGAGGACAATCAACCAGTGGAACAGGTTGCCTTCAGAAATCGTGGACACTCCATCACTGGAGGTTTTTAAGAAGAGACTAGACATTCACCTGTCTGAGATGGTGTAGGTTCTCCTGCTTGAGCAGGGGGCTGGACTAGAAGACCTCCAAAGTCCCTTCGAGCTCTATTCTATTCTATTCTATTCTATTCTATTCTATTCTATTCTATTCTATTCTATTCTATTCTATTCTATTCTATTCTATTCTATTCTATTCTATTCTATTCTATTCTATTCCATATTGCTATTGCTGTTCTATTCTATTCTATTCTATTCTATTCTATTCTATTCTATTCTATTCTATTCTATTCTATTCTATTCTATTCTTCTTCTTCTTCTTCTTCTTCTTCTTATTATTATTATTATTATTATTATTATTATTATTATTATTATTATTATTATTATTATTGCCTTTTTATCCACCTACTGATTCCTTCCCAAGGACCGGGGATAGGCAGATGTGGATGTTTAATAGCATTAAATATATTGTAGCAGGATGTATGCTGTTCCAAGTAAAGCTGCCTTTTGCAATTGATGAATGGTGATTTTTTTTTTTCAATCTGATGGTGCTCTGGATGTTCCAAAGGTACTTTTTCAAAAACACAGGAAGTCCAGTTGCCTTTAAAAAAACAACAACCACACACTTTTGGGACAACCATGACCAGGATGACTGAAAATCTTCATATACATGGTGCTTCAAATGTTTTGGGATTGCACCCAAAGTGCCTATCACTACGGATACTATTTTTGCTTTCTTTTCCCATAGTTGTTCTACTTCTTTCTGCAGGTCCTTTGTGTGTGTTTGTGTGTGTGTGTGTGTATGTGTGTGTGTGATTTTCTCCAGTTCTTTCTCTTCTCTCCTGCTATCTCTGCTACTACCACGTCCACTATCTAGACTTTTTTGTCTTTCTTATCTACAGTTGTTAAGTCTGGGATGTCATGAGACATGTGGCTGTCTATCTGAACTCTAAAGTCCCATAATTATTATTGAGTTTATTTAAAAGAAATAAATGTCTTATTTGGTATGCAGCTTTGTGTAATCTCTTTTTAGCTTCTCACATGAGTGTGCCTCTCCCTGTGTGTGTGGTTTGACTCCTTAAACATCTCAGCTATGGAAAAAAGCATCATTATGCCCGCGAATCATAAGTTGCCTGTTTTACAAAACTCATCCACTATTAACGTTCATTAATACCCCAATAATCCAACCCAATTAGCTTTTCACATCCTCTTGAGCACATACTGAAAACTGAAGGTTTTGCCCTTGACTACTATATCTTGCAAGCTCTGTTGCAGGCAGGAGTGAATTACATTCTAAAATTATCTTAAAATACCTGGTGCCAAGGTTTATCTAAGATTTACTGAATGTTAAGCTCATTATTTTCTATAATTATCAGTGCTGAATCCAAATCATATCAGGTTACATTAAAAAAAGGAGGCGCAATGTTGTCAGTGGATACCATTTGTTGTAGAAGCGCTTTCAATGTTTAACTTTCAGGTTTAAAGCAATGTTTAAGGTTTCCTAAAAATGTGGCATAGCAAGTGTAACTTCAACATGTCTCTGTAAAGTTGATACTGTGTGTTGATGCACCCAACCAATCTTGTTTCACCCAGGAAGATAACAATTTTGTACCTCATTAGTGCTAAAATGGAGCATCTTAAGAATATCACACTAGGAACACCACTCTGGACACACTGAATTGAGAATAAAAACAACTTCCTGAAGATGGCAAATTTCTATATTGTTCCTAAAACAGGGCATAGAGATGTCCCTGTGATCACCAAAGTGTGTTCTTTTTTCTTGTTTTTTTCTTGTTCTTGTTTTTTTAGGACAAAATGTGACTAGGCTTAAAATTGCTTTGACTGCATATTACATGAAACCAATATATTTAACCAAGGTTCACTGAACACGCAAAATTAGCTTAGACCACATATCACAGTAAGCTCCAACAGATAAAATCTAAAATTAAATACACCACAGTGGTAGGAGCTCCTTGGGTTACTTGAGCATGGTTTTCAAAGAGGATTGATGGAATAAGAGAGAGAAGATTTTATAATAACCAATAAAATTCATTAACATTTCTGGGTTCCAGAAACTATCCCACTAACATGGCTTATCACATCTGTGAGGCAAATATGCAGACAAAACAGGCAGCTTGCATCTCTCTGTTGTTGTTAGTTGCAAAGTTGTGTCCGACCCATCGCAACCCCATGGACAACATTCCTCCAGGCCTTCCTGTCCTCTACCATCTTCTGGAGTCCATTTAAGCTCACGCCTACTGCTTCAATGACTGCATCCAGCCACCTCATTCTCTGTCATCCCTTTCTTCTATGGCCCTCAATCTTTCCCAGCATTAGGCTCTTCTCCAGTGAGTCTCTCTACTGACACCCAATGACCATTCAGATTTTTGCAGACTGGATACCACGGGCCTACTCAAATCTAAATCTCAGATTCACATTCTTCCTTAGCCTTTTTGGGGTGTGTTGAATTCTGCCTTGATTTTCGTCCAAACATTTGCATAAAAAAAATCACTTCCATCTATCTATTTGATGTCTCTCATCTCTTTCTCTCTATTTAAGCATGATGACATATATACAGATTTTTGAAAGTAATGTTTCATAATACAATTCAGTTATGCTTAGACCAGTGTTTCTCAACCTTGGCAACTTTACAATGTGTGGACTTCAACTCCCAAAATTCTCCAGCTAGCATTGGTAGCTGGAGAATTCTGGGAGTTGAAGTCCACATGCCTTAAAATTGTCAAGGTTGAGAAACACTGGCCTATCTGATAAAACTAACAGACTGGGCACACTCCAAATGCCCCCAATAAGTCATATAGTGTGACACCCAGAATCTCCTTTAGATAAGAACTACATGATTGTGATAAATAAATATATCAATAAATATTACCATGTATTGGGAGCCTGCTTTCTCCACAACTGTACCTAATATCTGGCATGGTATTCCCCTAGATCAGGGGTTCTCAACCTTGGCAACTTTAAGACTTGTGGACTTCAACTCCCAGAATTCCTCAGCCAGCTTTGCTGGCTGAGGAATTCTGGGAGTTGAAGTCCACAAGTCTTAAAGTTGCCAAGGTTGAGAACCCCTGCCCTAGATCAGTATGGGTTCCATTCTGATGACATTCGGGATCTTTCATTTTTAGCTCTCAAAACCAAGTTGTTCTCCTAGGCCTGTGATACGTTAGCTGCTGAATCCCTCCAGGTTGTTTTGTTGTTGTTATTGTTATTTTCTCTTCTAGATGGCTACAAATTGTTTCTTTGCTTTAATCTGGAATTTTGCACTGAGTAAAGAGCTGGACACTCAGTGGCTTAAAAGAGTCTTTCCATATCTAAATTCCGTAGTTTTGTTAAAATATTCTTCTCCTCACTCTCCCTCTGGAGGTAAGAAAGTATATTTACATTTCAGATACTGTGAATTACTGTAAGTTCTACAGAAGGCACAGTGTTCACTCAACCTTCCTTCTTTTCCATTTATTTTGAAGTGGGAATAATACATACATATACATCTTCTCATTCACGCTGTTCGCTTTCAGTAGGCAACAGTACGCAAAGTGCAGAAAAGAGTAAGAAACAGTAAGCTAAATAAATTAAAAGTGTGAGGTGAGAAAAGGAAAGGAAACATACTAGTTAAATCTAGCTTGTGTCAACCCTGTTCATTATATCTTGAAATAGCTATCTTTGTAAATCACAGGTCTTCAAACTTGGCCCTTTTATGACTTGTGGACTTCAACTAAATCCACAAGTCATAAAAGGGCCAAGTTTGAAGACCCCTGTTGTAAATAATCTATGTTGCCTCCCTTTCCACATTATCTTACATTCATAGCCTTTTCTTCTTCTTCATAACTCTTTCTTCCTGACGTTCTCATTCCTTCTATCTTCACTTAACCTCTCCAGCTTTCCCTTCCTCTGCACCCATTTATTCTTCCTTCATGTAGTTCTTTTGTTATTTTATCCTAATTCGGACTAAGTAAGCCACCAACAGGTTTTTCAATACAGATGCATGTCCAAGAGAAGAACAGCCTACTTACATTGTCTTTATTTTTATTTATTTTTTTACTTTATTTGAAAGTGAAAGGAACATAGTAAGAAAGAGTATGGGCTTACATTTTGGGAGAAAAAAATGGGAAAAGACTGCAGAGAGCTTGGTGAGGGACCTGGAGATGACCGATAGAAGATAATATTTGTAGCTTGGGATAGACAGTGGGGTCCTTGGTGCTCTCTGAGCCTGGTTGTTTTCTTGCCGATGTTTCATTACCCAACTAGGTAATGCGCTGATGATGTTACCTAGTTGGGTAATGAAACGTCTGCAAGAAAACAACCAAACTCAGAGAGCAACAAGGGGCCCGCTGGGGATAATGGTAACAAAGAACAATACAGTTATGTTAAGAATAATTATTTTAGCTATGATAAAAGTTACATATTACACTGATAACCCTGATCTTTCTTCAAAGTAAATATGGGGATAGTCTCCTAACCACCTTGTGTGTAGATCAAGCTGGCAAATTTTGGCAGGGGACAAAGTCAACCAGCAACAGACATTTCATTTCAGAGGTCCTCTCTGAGTAGAATTAATTCTACTGAAAACTTTTTTGATTCCATGCAAGTGTATGCAACAGCCAACAGAAACTAGAAAGGTCAAGCTTGATACCTGCCTGATTAAATATACATCTCTGCTTAGGTCTTTCCAGGAGAAAGAGAATGTTGGCAAAGCTATCAGGGTTTAATTTGCCTGTGAAATGGAGCAATTTCCTTAAATCTTCCCTAATCATAAACTGGATTCTTTGATAGCAAAGACAGTAAAAAAATAAAATAAAATCTCCACTATTAGACAGCCTGTCTGACAATCAAACCCAAATATATTTGATTGCTCTATCATTAACTGTGCCCATGAGACTTTTTTATATATCACCCCATAATGAGAAGTGGATCTCATACTGAAGGAACTGCCAACTTCTTTCCAAATTTTCAAACTACAAGCTAATCTTCCATACACCTGCAAAATACTGAGCCAAGTCACTTTCTTTTCGCTGGTGTGAAGTTAACAGTTCTCACAATAATGTAATAGCGAACGTTTAGGCTGAAGATAGGGAGAAGGAAGGAGGGGAAAAAAATAACACCAACAAAAATAGATCCCTTTGAAGCATCCACATGTGAATTCATTATGCATGAGACTCAACAGACTGCTGTTCTGATGTGATTGCTGAGCCCCTTATGTGGTGCTGTAATGCAGACATTTGCAGACAAACCACTGCTGCAATAAGAACATGTGGTTTTGTAATGATTGCTAAAACCAGGGGTCTTCAAACTTGGCCCTTTTATGACTTGTGGACTTCAACTCCCAGAATTCCTCAGCCAGCATGCCTGGCTGAGGAATTCTGGGAGTTGAAGTCCACAAGTCATAAAAGAGCCAAGTTTGAAGACCCCTGGCTAAAACCCTTCCCAGTTTAGAGCAGTGCCTGGGTGGGGGAAGTGCATACAATTCTGCCCCCACCCAGAGGTCATCAGAAAGCATGATATTTACTCTTGTTCCTCCCCCCAAAAAGCACTGAATATTCTTCTACAAAAGGTATGTGGAGGGGGGAGGGTGAGAAGCATTACAATCCTTCTCAAGAATGGGGCAGCTAATGAAATTTCAATCTGGCACCAGGTCAAATATCATGAAACTCCATCACATTAAGGAGATAAGGAGTATACCTAGTCGGTGGTGGGATTCAAATATGTGAACAACCAGTTCTCTGTGTGGATGCCACTTCTGGAAGTCCATTCTGGTTCTACTGAAGTGGTGCGAACTGGCTGAATCCCACCACTGTACCTAGTGTAGCATGGGGTAGGTAACATAAGTATTTTGATGATGGATGGGTGGGTGGGCTGGCAGGCTGGCAAGCAGGCAGGCAGGCAGACAGACATAATGATGATAGATAGATAGATAGATAGATAGATAGATAGATAGATAGATAGATAGATAGATAGATAGATAGATAGATAGATAGATAGACAGATAGATAGATAGGCAGGCAGGCAGGCAGGCAGGCAGGCAGACATAATGATGATAAAATAGATAGATAGATAGATAGATAGATAGATAGATAGATAGATAGATAGATAGATAGATAGATAGATAGATAGATAGATAGATAGATAGATAGATAGATAGATAGATAGATAGGCAGGCAGGCAGGCAGGCAGACATAATGATGATAGATAGATAGATAGATAGATAGATAGATAGATAGATAGATAGATAGATAGATAGATAGATAGATAGATAGATAGATAGATAGGCAGGCAGGCAGGCAGGCAAGCAGACATAATGATGATAGATAGATAGATAGATAGATAGATAGATAGATAGATAGATAGATAGATAGATAGATAGATAGATAGATAGATAGATAGATAGGCAGGCAGGCAGGCAGGCAGGCAGGCAGGCAACTGCAGATTTTAGTAAAAAAAAAATTCTCCGGAATGAAACAAAAAAGAAAACCAGACATTGTAGGGAGAGACCACTATCTTTTTCTCTCTTTTTTTCTTTTTTGCGAAGGCCACCATCATGTTTGCCACACAATCTGTCCTTCTGTTTGTCTCTGTCTTGTTTAGACAAGCTTGACTTGACTTCAGGAAGCTACTTCGGGCCCAGCATGGATAGCATGTGAGACCGCTAGGAAATATCTACCACCAGGGTGGTAGGAAAGGCTGGGAAGCCAAAAAGAATCACTTAGATTAAGGCAGCAGTAATGCTGCCCAGGTGGAAGAAGCCAAAATTGACTTGCCAACTCAAATATTATATTGGTATCTGGGAAAGACCTTGGGAGATGCAGCCAAAAGAACAGGGGCAGGGCAAGTGGCTCACAAGGGGTCTTCTTTGTCTCTTGGGCTGTAAAGAAATGTACTTTCAGACTTGGTAAATTCTGTTAATGTAACCTTACTATCAAGTAGAGTTAAATCTTCTGGTTGTTTTTCCTCTCTGGTCTACCTTCCAAGACCAGCAGATATTGACAACTTCCTACTGTTCCTATTTCTAGTCAGATTAGTTCCCAATGTTCAGCATGATAATCTACATCAGTGGTGGCAAACCTATGGCACGGGTGCCAGGGGTGGCACTCAGAGCCCTCTCTATGGGCACACGCACTGTCTCCCCAGCCCTGCTTCCTCCCACAGCCCCCTCCTCACCAGCAGCCCCCCTGGAGGAGAGTTGCCCCTGGGCGCGGCCCACACGAAGCAGCAGAGCCAAGGACATGGTAGCTGGGCAGCGGGGACAACGACCTCCCTTGCACCCCGTTGCGTGCAGGTAATGCTGTGGGGCAGGGGCGGAGGGCATGGTCGCTATGGCACTGCTGGGCTACTTGGGTGATCTGTGGAGGGCCATGGAGATGGTGGGTGGCGCAGTGGGCAGGGCGGAGCGGGGACGGGGGTGGGGGGCAGTTTTGGGGCACTCGGTCTCTAAAAGGTTCGCCATCACTGATCTACATTAAAAAGCAACAGTCACGTTTCATTCAGAAGAGGTTGTATTCTTCTCTTATTTCACTGCTCCAGTCAGGGGGTCCATTTACATTCATTAATTCCAACTTAAATTCTTCCAGAGATATTTTCTAGATTTGCCAAAGTCTTTCTTCTTCTATTGCTATCCAACCAACAACATGTTTGCTATTTTCCCTAATGAAATCTTGCTTCACCATTTATGATTTTGCTGGAGAAGTAATTTTATCATCTCCTGAGGTGATGGAGAGGCTCATATTGAGCAGAACCTGCCTCCTTGTAGGAGTCCAGATGAATGGATCATTGGTAAAAAGCTTCTTAGGCAAGACTGTTTTGTTGTGTCAATCTAAATGCTTAGGAAGATTGTATCTCACAACTACAGATGGGAATGCAGCTGAGATTCACAACATGTAAAGGTATAAGGACATCCTCCTTCAGCACTTCTGAGCTACTTTTAACACCTCAGCTAGAATTTACCAACTGTTAGCTTTTTCAAACTTCATTTTTTTGTTTATTTGTTTGCTTGATTCCTGGAGGAATTTGGAAGAGACTGATTAGAACATAAATCCACCCCAAAAATGGCTTAACAACCCACCAAAGGCATTGCTCTTCCCCTAAAACCATTTATTTAGCACTTCATCTATTATGTCTCCATTTTAGGTGAGGTTCTCATGCAACTGCCTGGACCATTGATTTTTTTTTCTGGGGGGGGGGGAGAAATGAGACGGTCAAAGCATGACTCTGAATACTGTTCCGTTGCCTCCATTTCAGTTCCCAAAATTTGGAAGATTATTTAGCTCCCGTATGTGTGCCTAGGCACCAGCGACATGCAAATCAATTTTACAATATCATGGTACTAAGTAGGTTATTTATTACAAAGCATGGCGGAGAGTAATCATTTTGAATTGAAAATAGCTATTGTACCATATGCTGGAAGATTTGGAAGAGGGAACAGCTGGAAGACAATAATCACCATGTAAATAACCATATCTGTCATATTTCTGAAAGTTAAGGACAAGGACATTGATGACAAGAACTGCTGGGATAAGAACAATTTGCTGCAAAACCAAACAAAATGGAAAAGGGAGAATAAAGGCAACTTTTTGCAACATTAAGGGGGAAACAGTTAATGGTACAAGTGACTGTAAGTTTATTTAAGGCAGCGGTTCTCAACCTATGGGTCGCGACCCCATTTGGGGTCGAATGATCGTTTCGTGGGGGTCGCCAGACACCGCGGTCCGCCATTTTGTTTTTTTGTTTTTTTGTTGCGCGCTGCGCATGCGTGGTTCGGGCCGTCGCACGCGCGCAGCGCATGCGCGGATCGGCCCGTCGCGGTCCGCCATTTTGTTTTTTATTTATTTATTTTTGTTTTTTTTTGTTTTTTTTCATCGTGCGCGCGCTGCGCATGCACGGTTCAGGCCGTCATGCGCGCCGCACATGCGCGGATCGGCGCATCGCAGTCCGCCATTTTGGTTTTTTTTGGTTTTTTTGGGGGGTTGGTTTTTTTTGTCGCGCGCACCGCGCATGGGGTCTCAACCTGAAAAAGGTTGAGAACTACTGATTTAAGGGAAGTACCTGGTCTGTTTGGGGAAAGACTGATTACTGGAACTTTCTACAGTATTCTATTTTTTTTTCCTACCAAAAGAGCATTTTATCGAGGGGGTTATCTAGACCTTTTGCTCCAGTGTTTTAGCAAACCCATTGCTCAAAATGTTTAATAAAATATAAACTAAGATAGGGAAAATAAACTAACTCAACGAAAGGGAGAACAGCTTTTTTGATTCCCGGTCAACCACAACACTTTATTGAGCATTCAGTGCTGAACCCTGAAGATATGAAGAAAGGATGGCTTTCTTTCCCACTGGGAATAGCATTTCAATTCACAGGTTGCTCAATTTTTATTTTTTATTTTTTGCTGCCTGTAAACTTGGTGCAGCAGATGCCTCCTGAATTGGCCTCCTGTTAAGTTTCTTGCATAGGGAGGAAATCAGAATGCAACGGGAAGCATGGGGAGAGGGATGAGGGCTTCTGCAGAAAACATCCTGGTAGCAGAGAGGTCTCTTGTGAAGACATCCGTAGGTAAGGAGACAGAAGAACTAAGTATCTTCCTGCCACAAGGCTGGAGGTAGAGCTGCCTTCCATGTTCAAATTATCCTGGGAGTAAATCCCACAGCATCTCATGAGCACCTTCTCCTGTGTAGAACTTGCACAGGTCAGAATTATGCTAGGAACCATTTTTTTGTCTAATGCAAAGAAAATTCTAACTCCATCACACCCTTCTTAATCACGTATGATAAAGCTTACATCACATTGCACAGCAGGGAACACACAATACATTTTCAGTTGCTAGAGAGCCAATTTGGTATGATGGTTTAAGGCACTAGGCCAGGGGTCCCCCAATCCCCAGACTATGACCCAACACTGGGCTATGGCCTATTTGGAATTGGGCCGTGTGAGTGGCTGGCTGGAGCACACTTGCATACGCAGCTGTCCAGTTTTGAAGCACATTTTTTTTTCTGTGTGACAATTATTACTTCTCAGCTTCCCAATGAATTCAGGGGAGGGAAAGGATTGGAATGCAGACTTCAAAGATTAAGAGAGCAGACCACAAGACCCAAGGACAGTTCACCAGGTGTCTGAGAATGTCAGGTAGGTACTACCATGCCGGAATTTACAGCAATCAATAAATCGCTGCCTGAGCACTGAAAGATTCAGGCCTAAGGATCATCTTTACTAAGCTTAATAAGGCAGAACGGGACAACTCATCCTGGCCAACTCGTCCCAGATACCTTGCTGTGGCCAACTCATCTTGGCTGACTCACTGCAGCTAACTCACTATGAGACAACTCATTACATCCAATTCACTATGAGACAACTAGCCATGGGACAATTCAATACGGGATAACTCAAGAGAGGGATCAGTACAATTGCAGCTCACCCCAGCATCAAAGACTTCTAACCTGACAAAGTTCAACCTAAAGCAAGACAAAACCTACTAAGCAATTCACTCGTCCTTCTCTTGAGTTACCCTACTTGAATTATCCCACAGCAAGTTATCCTGTGGTTTAGTTGGCTGTGGCACATCAGACACAGAGAAATTGCAATGGTGAGTCAGCCAGGATAAGTAATAAGGGGGGTAAAACCACACCCCAAACTATCTAAATAAATGGGGGGGGGGAAATCCCAATCAGAAGATTTCTTAAAAGAACCCAACTGAAGGATGACAATGATTAGTTGCAGTCAAAAAGGAAACAAGACAATCTTTGCTAGGAAAATATTATCCACTGAACGACTTATCGGGAGCTTTAATATTCAGCAAAGCATACAGTACATTGCCATTTTTAATCTGTAAATTAATGTGATCTGTAACGTTTCTATTTTTTTCCCTACTTGCTTTATCTGCTGTTCTCATTTATTGTCCATTCAAAGTATAGAAAAGCCAAGAAGAAATAAAATGGTTAAAAAGATTAAAGGTCAGATTGAGCAATTAAATATAGACTGTTAAATTTCTGGGGGAGGTTTAAGAGATATACAGATAGATTATGTCTCCAGATCACAATATTAGCCTTGATTGCTCTTTTTGAACTCATTATATTATCAGTCTGCAATTATTTACAGTCACATGCCTCAGTCAAAGAGAATGTCTCTGTACACACACTAATTACTAGATTACTCCTTGGATGTGGCTGAAAAATTGACAACTTCCTAAGGAATTTTTTGATGTCTTCTAGAACTTTACCCTTGGCATAGCAATAAACAACTCTTTAGCAAAGCAAACACTCATAGCAGTGCAAGATTTAAGGAGAATGTTTAGGTAAGTCTAGGGCACGGATCTTCAAACTTGGCCCTTTTATGATCTGTGGACTTCAACTCCCAGAATTCCTCAGCCAGGCATGTTGGCTGAGGAATTCTGGGAGTTGAAGTCCACAAGTCATAAAAGGGCCAAGTTTGAAGACCCCTGGTCTAGGGTTTAAATTCTGTCTCTATCTCCTTTCCTTACACGATCACAGAATTTTGGCCATTGGATATTCAGGTCATCTTTCCAATCTTTTGAAAACTGCCTTGTCTGCCACTACATCCAATCTTGCTGGTTTCAGTCCCACAATAACAGTCATGTGGACTCTTAATGTTGAGCAACTTGGTTGGCTGCAGATATTTAAGTTCCGCCCCAGGCATTTCAAAAAGACACATCACAGCCTGAATATATAATGGCAAGAGTTCTTTATAAAATAGATCTACTCTGAATTGTCAACCAATTAATAATTTGAGATAACAGATTTCATGTATCTGAAATGAAATGCGAAAGTAGCTAGAGCAACTGTTCCCATGCTACTTTTAGTAGCCGCAATGAGTAACAAATGAGTAACAAAAATAGACATCTGCTTATTTGCTAAAAAAGAAAAAAAATCATGGAGGCATAGCTCTTACCTATTGTCAAAGAATGGAATTCCATCTGGCTGTGCCATAAATTCCTATTTTTGCAATTTAAACATTGCATTGTTAGCAAGGGAGTACAGTATGCATAAAATCTTTCTATTTATTTTTGCAATGACATTCACCACCCACAAGACCATGTCACATGTCTGAAACACTTCCAACATGATGCATAAATCATCCTTGTGCATTCCATGCACAATTAGCTTAATTATGTATCCATCCCCATTTTGCTTAAATGCTTATTGTTACCCACCACTGATCAGCAGACGTCCGGCTTAACTGATTATTATTAATGAAACAAAAAGACAGATTTCTAATTTAATTACACTCTGCCTTAATTGTGCATCTTCCTAGTTCAAAACTACAGACCTAAAAAAAATATTATATCTGTCTGAAGGTTTGTGACACAACTACTTTAATCACAGAAGTTAAAACACACACACACACACACACACACACACACACATCCTGGAAAACTATTGTAAACCTAGGCCAAAAGCAACATAATGAGAAACACTAATTAATCTTAAACATGAATATCCCAGATCTCAACTAAAGTTGGCAGAAAATAATAATTGCATAGTTAACACTTAGCTCAAATCCACATAATTTGTATGAAGGTTCCATAACACATATTTTGCTTATAAACCTTGCCTGCACATAGTATTTTTATTACAACTAATCTGATCCAGTAGTCTTTCATAATTTCTAACACCCTACTGTTTTTCAACTATTCATACACATTTATAAAACCAATCCATTTATTTTGTTTGCAGTAGGCACTGAAGGGGAAATAAAAAGTGGAAAGAATTCTGAAAAAAAGAGATTGTGTTTAATTCTGCTGTCATAAATACACACACAAACTCATCAAAATCAACTCCATAAAGTGCCAGAAACTCATAAAGCAAACATTTCAATCACACAAATGAGAACAAATACAGTTTGTGTGACCTTGAGAAATTAGCACTCCATGCTAAATGACAATCGGTAATATTTTTTAGATTTGCCCATATTCCTTGTATCTTACAAATTAGCTTCATTCACAATCCATCAAAACTTTCAGTTTGCTTGAGAATCACATAATCAATTGAGTTTCCCTGAATTCCATCTTTGTTACCCTTTCTGATTTTGCCTCAGAGAAACTCAATTAACCCATCTTAAGAAATAGAAATAAGTTTAGAATTTGTTCCAAAGCAATCATGATGAAACAACAGAGATCATCAAGGTATGATAGATAACACCATGCCATGTCAAATGTTCCTTAGATCTCCAGGCCTTCCCACGGAAGCTATGAAACATTTGCTAAAGTTGAATCCACTTTTAAAAGACTTCCAAGAGAACTTAGCCAGATCAGTGATATTGTACCTCATCTAAACTTCAGATGACCTATTTCTGTGTTAATCAAGAAAGTAGAAGACGGAATTCCATTCAATTCAATTCCTTATCTGTAGAATATATACCTCTGAAGAACTCTGTATGTATCTCTGAATTCATATGTTTCAGCAATTATGCAGAAATTACCATTGATCCAAAAGGATCTGTCAAATTTCCAATTAATGAAATCACATAAAGCAGAACTCTGAGGCTTGAAGTTTCCTCAAAGCACATGTTTATTGGATACATAATATCAGCACAGTCAAAAGTGAAACCAACTCTGAAGTTTCCCTACAGATTCGACGTAACTAAAAGTAACCCTCCCCTCCCCTCTACTATGCTAGAAATCACACTACCCAATGAAAACAATTGGTGGGCTTCTCAAATCATCTTTGTTCCTCGTTCCTGCATCTGTGGGAATGACCATGGTTCCCACGGGACTGCTCGGTGTTTTGTCTAGCAGTTAAAATCCCTGATTGGGACATAAAGAAATGACAGATAGATATAGAGATAGCTATAGAGATGGAGATGGAGATAGAGATAGAGATAGAGATAGAGATAGAGATAGAGATAGAGATAGAGATAGAGATAGAGATAGAGATAGAGATAGAGATAGAGATAGAGATAGAGATAGAGATAGAGATAGAGACAGAGACAGAGACAGAGACAGAGACAGAGACAGAGACAGAGACAGACAGACAGACAGACAGACAGACAGACAGACAGACAGACAGACAGACAGACAGACAGACAGACAGACAGACAGACAGATAAGCTTCTTTGGACATATGGACTCAACATCAAGTCAATCATACAAGATTCAAGTCTGTCTTAAGCCAGTTTGCTATCTAAGAAAAGTCCAACAATAAAACCATTTCTGCAAATTAACTCCACAAATTGTCTAGGGTCTTTGAGTAGCAGAGACAACACAATCCTAAAGCAATAGTAAAATATATCAACCTGTCTATATGTTTGAAGGACATAGTTAATTATTCCGGTTCCAACAGAACTGTTCAACCTGGAGGAGATCTGATTCCATTATTAGACAGAACAATGTACATGGTACTCTCCATATCTTCCTCAAAGTCTGGCCTTGTTACCCCAGATGCTCTGAGTAAAAGCATAGTCACACAAACAAAAAATCTCCCACCGGTTTTATTTTTCAGTAATTGTAGGATTATGTAGAAGATAATACATTGGATTATTATTATTATTTTTTGCTGATCTAGGGTGATACCATGCCAGAAACAGGTATCTGGAGTTTCTTTAAAATGTAGAGGATGTCAGAAATGCATTGGACAATCTTGCCTCCTTATCTCCCATCTTTTAATTCTGGCTAACAGAATTTTAAGGCTTCTAATACGTTAAGTGCAACGAAACCCGTGAGACGAGTAGTAAGCAAAGTCAAAAGGACATCTCGACAACCCGAGAGCAGATAGCCTCGGACACAGGGGAAAGTACACAATGTGTGTGTTCTCACACTGAACTGTCCTTTAGGGTCTTAATAACCTTCTTAGCAGGGCTGCACTAACTGCTAATCAATATCAATTATTTTCTTCTCAATAGGAAAAAAAAGATTTGTTAACCCCTTGAGAGCAATATCTTTCTGGAACAGGATTAAAAAAAATGAGAGAGAGAAAAGGGTAGTTATTCAACAAAGACAGGGCACACAGCATAACAAGGAAATCTCTCCAGATCCAAATCTTGTTAAGAAAGGTTTCTACTTGCTCCTGGTTTCAGTACTCCTGCTGATGGGAAGAATCAGATCCCATGTGAGGATAAAGGGAAAGCTACAACTGTATAGAAACCCAGCTGTGTACATTTTAACAGAATCTAGCTACAATAGGAAGGACTCATCCTGAAGAACACAAAGCCATCAGTCACTTCCAAGAATTTAAGAAAGACTAAGCAACGAGGCAGATTTTTTATTTGAGTTCTGATGTTGTGATTTATCGTACTTTTTTTTTAATCTCCTTACTCAAAAACCAGAACTATGATAAATATCCTCCTGTTTAAATATGGAGGTTTTTAAAAAGGAACAATAAGTTCCTCTAAACAGTATAAGCAGAACCATGTTTAACTGTTAAGACTTTTACACCCTGCCATTGGTTTTTTTTTTTTTCTGATTATCTAATATTCAGTCATGAGCCTTCATGTCAATCTCAGAACAAAACTCAGAAAAGGAGCAAAAAAGAAGCAATGGGTGGAAACTCAAGAAGCAACGGGTGGAAACTAACCAAGGAGAGAAGCAACCTAGAACTAAGGAGAAACTTCCTGACAGTGAGAAAAATTAACCAGTGGAACAACTTGCCTCCAGAAGTGGTGAATGCTCCAACACTGGACGTTTTTAAGAAGAGATTGGACAATCACTTCTCTGCAATGGTATAGGGTTTCCTTCCCGAGCAGGGGGTTGGACTAGAAGACCTCCAAAGTCCCTTCCAACTCTGTTATTCTATTCTAGCAGTAGCTGCAGAGAAATGGGATAAAGCAACATAGCTATATAGGGGAGCTTGTCCTGGATATGGAAGTGTCTATGTGCCAATTCTAGGGTGACCTTGAGGTGTGTGTGTGTGTGTAGGTATGTTTATTCTTGTGAACATGCAGTTCTTCTGGGAGACCTAATTTAGTTTAAAGGCTATTTAACACTATTGTCTCTTATTCCTGGATCTTCTAGGCCAGCAAAGGGGACTTAACTAAATTTGTTAAAATCAGAAAGTGTGCTTTCAGTGCAATCACCAAACAATCAAGATGATGATGATGATGATGATGATGATGATGATGATGATGATGATGATGATGATGATGATGATCATGATCATGATCATGATCATGATGATGATGATGATGATGATCATGATCATGATCATGATCATGATCATGATCCTGATGATCATGATCATGATTCAAGGGTCACATAAACAGAAGACAGGTCTTTAAAGTTATCAGCTCAGAAAATGCTAGACTATGTTTCTGGACCATGTCTCCTGAAGTTCTGGAATCTTGGCTAAGCCAAAGAACATGAAATTCTAAAGAATGTGTAGATGTTGGCAAAAACAGCAGAGAAATTAAATTAAAATAAAATAAAGGTCAACGTTTAGTGTTGCTTCCCCAAATGCTAATAGAACATCTCAAGTTATTTCAGTAGTAATCAAATTAAGCCTCACTAATTTGAAGAGCCGTGGTGGCGCAGTGGTTAGAATGCAGTATTGCAGGCTATTTCTGCTGACTGCCAGCTGCCAGCAGTTCAGCAGTTCAATTCTCACCGGCTCAAGTTGACTCAGTCTTCCATCCTTCTGAAGTCAGTGAAATGAGGACCCAGATTTTTGCTGACTCTGTAAACCACTTAGAGAGGGCTGTAAAGCACTGTGAAGTGGTATATAAGTCTAAGTGCTATTGGGAAGGAAGGAAGGAAGGAAGGAAGGAAGGAAGGAAGGAAGGAAGGAAGGAAGGAAGGAAGGAAGGAAGGAAGGAAGGAAGGAAGGATGGTGGTGCAGTGATTAGAATGCAATATTGCAGGCTAACTCACTGCTCACTGCCAGGAGTTCGATTCTGAGCAGTTCAAGGCTGACTCAGCCTTCCATCCATCTGAGGTCAGTAAAATGAGGACCCAGATTGTTGGGGGCAATATGCTGACTCTGTAAACCGCTTAGAGAGGACTGTCAAGCACTGTGAAGTAGTATACAAGTCTAAGTGCTAAGTACTACTGCTATAAAATGGCCATCATTTTCTCCCTTCCAAATTGTCCTCCTAATGGCCTAGTATTTCTTTGATTATTCCAGTCATAATATCAGTCAATGAACAAAAACAGCCAGTCAAAGAGGCTGATGACGCAGAACTATAAGGTTTTGGCTGGCATTACCAAGATATTGCTTTAGTACAGCCATTAGTCTGTCCGCTTAAATATTTAGGTTTGTGACTGTAAATATCAAATCAATGAATAGTCAACATGGGGACTGTTTTTCGATACTTCCGATCAACCAAAAACCCCAGCTTCGTTATGAGATCCCCTACCCTTTGTTTGCAAGAACATTTTGAGCGATGGAAATGACAACCCTAATGACACTTCTTTTAAATTCCCTTGTCTTACTTGATGCTCTCAGACCCATTAGAAATTAAATATATTTCAAATTTCACAACGATCTTTGAGAGACTTGTTTCTCGTTTATCACAATATGTCCACCATATGGGAATAAGCTGAAGAACAAAATGTATTAATTTGATGAGGAAAAGAAAAGTAAGGCATAATGAGCCTCTACTGGAGCAGGAGTCCTCTGAGCAATATATTTCAAAGTGATGCCAATTATGATTGTTATGGCATAAGAACAATTGCATAACCATAATCTGGAATACAATTTTGCGAAGCTATTTAATAATTAAAGGATTTTTCAAAAATGTTCTGCAGAAGACACATTCAGTTGGAGTTTGTCTTTCCATAAAGCAGATGTTGCTTTCAAAGCCAACTCAGTTCTTAATGCATTCATCCATGGACAGGTAGTCCTCAGGTTACGACCACAGTTGAGCCCAACAATTATGTTGCTAAGCAAGACATTAGTTAAGTGAGCTTTGCCCCATTATATAACCATTCCTGCCACAGTTGCTAAGTCAATCACTGCAGTTGTTAAGTTAGTAACTCGGTTGTTAAGTGAATCTGGCTTCCCCATTAACTTTGCTTGTCAGAAGGTCACAAAAGGGGATCAACTGACCCCGGGGCACAGCAACTGTCATACATAAAGTCAGTTGCCATTTATCTGAATTTTGATCACGTGACCATGGGGGTGCTGCAACGGCCTTAAGTATGAAAAACAGTCCCTAAAAGAACAGTCATAAGTCTAGGACTACCTGTAGTTTAATGAGCAACCATATCAAAATAATGCCATTGCTTTTTTTTTTTTGAGATTTATTTATTTATTTTATTTTGCAGTCTACCTTTTGGTTCCTTCAGATTTTCCTATACAAACACAAATCTACTCTTTGGTGGATTTACTCAAAGCAGTTGGAAGTTACGACCTTCTTCTTAATAGATAAAATACAAGAGAAATAGAGACTACAGTATATCCAGAAGAATAGATTTTGTTGCTGATAATAATAGTAGATTGCCCCTTCCTATAGAAAGTGACAGAGATGAGCAGAAGGAATAGAAAATAGAATAGAATAGGATAGGATAGGATAGGATAGGATAGGATATAGAATGGAATAGAATATAGAATGGAATAGAATATAGAATGGAATGGAATATAGAATGGAATGGAAAATGGAATGGAATGGAATGGAATGGAATGGAATGGAAGGAATGGAACAGAACGGAACGGAACGGAACGGAACGGAACGGAATGGAACGGAACGGAACAGAACAGAACAGAACAGAATAGAACAGAATAGAATAGAATTTGAAGGTACCTTGGAGGTCTTCTAGTCCAGCCCCCTGCTCAAGCAGGAGGACCTATACCATCTCAGACAAGTGACTGTCCAGCCTCTTCTTAAAAAATCTCCAGTGATAGAGCAGCCACAATTTCTGGAGGCAACTTCTGTTCCACTGGTTAATTGTCCTCACTGTCAGGAAGTTTCTCCTTAATTCCAGGTTGCTTCTCTCTTTGATCAGTTTCCAACCATTGTTTCTTGTCCTGCCCTCTGGTGCTTTGGTGAATAACTTGACCCCCTCTTCTTTGTGGCAGCCCCTCAGATACCAGAACACTACTCTCATGTTGCACCTGTTTCTTCTTTTCTTTAGACTAGCCAAACCCAAGTCCTGTGACCACTCTTCGTATGTTTTAGTCTCCAGGCTTGTGACAATTAGCAAAATATGATTGAAATAAAGAAAATGCTAAGAAAAAAAAGGTTCAACTAACTCCACCTTCACTCTCTTTGGTGTGAGAGATGACGATAGACTTGCAGGATTCTATTGTTCTAACTGTGGTGGCACAGTAGTTAGGCTAATTGCAGGCTAATTCTGCCCACTGTCAGCAGTTTGATTCTGGCCGGCTCAGGGTTGACTCAGCCTTCCATCCTTCTGAGGTCAGTAAAATGAGGACCCAGATTGTTGGGGGCAAAAGGCTGACTTTGTAAACAGTATAGAGAGGGGCCTTAAAGCCCTGTGAAGCAGTATATAAATCTAAGTGCTATTGCTATTGCTATATCAATAAAATTCCTGTGACTTTGGTGAATAACTTGACCCCCTTGTGACTTTCTTTTCCTGACCTGGTCTACCTCAAAGGGTTAACATCACCAATGAATATGAATAAAAAGAATGAGAAAAGAGCAGAATAAATGTCATGTTCAGCATTAGGACAAAATATTCCCAAATATGTTAGACATGATGAGACAATGCTGTCCTAGGTTCACTTTTCAAAGAGTGAAATACAGTGGATCTTCTGAGTGCACATATAAGGATTCTCCTGCATACATCTAAGTTAGATTTGGTAAAGAAAAATTCAGAAAGAGATTCTTGGCAGAAAATTGTAACTCAGAGATAAGTAAATTGAAGACCTCCAGAAATTTTGGAGCACACTTCCTACTCGTTGAAGATTCAAAGGAGCACAACTTCTACTCACTGAAGATTAGAAAGTATCTAATCTGTAAACTGAGGCTTCTAGATGAATTTTAGCCACTGAAAAGGAATTGAAAATAGATTGGCCATTTAGAATTTATAGATTACTTTGGAAATGAACCTTGGGAAGCAGCCAACACACCATCTTGTAAGAAATGAATTCAGCCCTCCTGGCATAGATTTTCTTAATTCTTAGCAGATGTAATGTTAAAAACAGAGGAAGAATTAAGAGCCAAAATAATACTGTAACAGCAGCATACAGGCCAATTGCTAGGAAATTGTAATTGCATAATATTGCACCATATATGGGCTGGAATGTTATCTACCTAACCCAATTTTAATAGGCTCTGCAGCTAATTGTGTTTTTCTTTCACTTTTGACTGTTTCCTTGTTCTTCTTCTCCTTGGTTTTTTATCTTAGTGGTCATGCTTTGCACCCAATTTAGTATATTTGTGATAAAAATCAATTTCAATGTTCCACAGGAATCAAGAAAGTTCAGCAGCTCTCAAGTACACTGTCAATAAGCAACAGCCTTGTTGTATGATTCTTTCATTTACCTGATCAATTGTAAAGAAAATTGTTTGCAATTGGGAAGATTGTAATTTTACTGTAATAATTACAGAAGATCCATATTTATTTATAGCCAAGATAAGAGCCAAATAGTTAGTGAATTGATTGTTTGGCACTGTTATTCCCCCTGCTTTAATTTTGCACTAATTATTAGAGATAAAGCTTTCAGTATGATTAAAGTGTAGGAGGCACTTAAGAGGAAAAGTAGGAAAAACAAGCATTGTACTTCAACAAACTTGAATGCAGACACATCTTTTTAAAGGCACTGGGAAGTTTTAGAGGAGAAAAAAAAATAAACATTTGCACACACAAGCACACACACACACAAACATTTACTTTTGTTTCTCTGCTGCTGCTGCCTTATTGTTTTTCTACCTTTCTGCCTGTTGTAACAAATAAAAAAACATAACAAGAGTTGGAAGGGACCTTGGAGGTCTTCTAGTTCAACCCCTTGCTCAAGCAGGAGACCCTATACCATTTGTGACAAGAAGTCCCTTCTTAAAAGCCTTCAATGATGGAGCACCCACAACTTCTGAAGGCAAGCCCTTCCACTCTTGACTGTTCTCACTGTCAGGACATTTTTTTTTCTTGGTTCTAGGCTGAATATCTCCTTAATTAGTTTCCATCCATTGTCCCTTATATCTGGGATTTGGGGGCAGACCCTGTGGGTCTCTGGATCTTTGTGCTCTTGGCTTTAATCCCTGATGACATCATTGGTACCACATCCTGGCTACCACACAAGATATCCCCTGCCTTGTATTTGTTCTAGAACTTGTGTACAACTGCTTAGCTAAGCATTTTCTCTGCCTCTCCATTGCTTTAACATAGCATGGCTGGCTGAGGAATTCTGGGAGTTGAAGTCCACAAGTCCTAACAGGGCCAAGTTTGAAGACCCCAGCTTTAACACAATCCCATCATGAAACCAGTGTCACTGGGATTGGTAGGACTAAAACAGGACAATCTGCTCATGTCCTGCAAGACTTGGAAACATCCATAGCCCTTCCCCAGCTCAGAAAATACCATTGCCGCATCTGCTAGTAGAAGACACTATCATCATTTGATTCAACATTCCATCAGGATTCCTAATTTGTCCTCAGACTTGCCTGGAGATTCAACTGCATATTGTTAAAGAGATGTAGATGGCTGGGGATTGAGTCCACAGCCCTCAACTTCTTGTACCCTTTGCTCTCTTGCAACCCAAGCATGGGTTTCCATGGGTTGTGGTCTACTCATGTACATTGATTCTGCTAGTGAAGAGAGTAAGGAAGGTGACCTTGATGGAGAGAGAGAGAGAGAGAGAGAGAGAGAGAGAGAGAGAGAGAGAGAGAGAGAGAGAGAGAGAGAGAGAGAGAGAGAGAGCATTGTAGTCCATCTTTAGGCACTGAAGTCAAAAGCCAGAGTGATATAGTCATGAAAGTGTTTGTGTTTGTGTGTATAACATGTCCATCAAAAATTTAAAAACCCTCTACAAGACACCAGTGTTATCATTACATATTAATCGACATGTATATGTAAATGAAATATATGTACTATAAAGCAGTCTGCCAGTTATCTTTTAATTACCATGCATAAATAGCTAAAAAAATATTCTAATGAATAGATTAGCAAAGAAGAAGGACAATGGGTGGAGAAGGGGGAAGTAGATGGAAGATAACCCGGCAGCTAGTATCTCTAAGTATCTCTTCGTATAAAAAAAATGTGTGGGTTTCCCCAAAGATAATATATGTGTTATTGATAGTAGAAACCATAAGCGATATTAGGTCTCAAATTTATCCATTATATTTATCCCTGTAAATTTGTATCTTAACACATGCACTTTGACATTGATAAAGAGGTAACCACTATTACTTCTTTCATAGCTAATGCAGAATTTGCCTCCAACCTGCCTGATGTATATGCTAATATAGTATTCCTCCATTAATATACTGAATATGAGAAAAGTTTATAGAAATCATAATTTTTAGAATAATCTTAGGCACATGGATGCAAAAATAATTTGTATTTTAGAACTGTCTCTCACATAGGAATAGCATTTCAATCTGTATCATTAGTTTCACTAAAAGTAATTCCTGTTGAACTGAGTAAATATTGTTTTTTTATTAGGAACACATAATATTGCTTTGGTTAAAAAAAAATGACACTTAATAAAAAAGACAACTATAAACAACCCTGGATATACGGCAGAACATATTGATAATCAGAACACTCTAAATATATTAAGCCCAACTTTAAAAACTATATATTTCCCTGTGTGGCATATCTTGCAGACTCTTGAATAATAGTGGATGTTCTTGCATTCCACAGAAATCAAGTTATTGCCACGGCAACCACAGAAATAATTCTGTATTTAGAGAGCACCGCTTCGTAAGCTTGAATAGCTGCTTAAAAGGACAACATTCAGAAGTCTCTTATTCAATGCAGCATTAATAGAAGCGGGGTGACGGAAGTGGAACAGCAATATAAAAATCCTTATCTGATGCTCAACAATTTGATATTGGATATTTACAGACAGACCTTGACTTACGATCGTCAATTCAGCCCCAAAATTTCTGCTCCTCAGTCAGATCATTGTTAAGTGAGTTGTGTGCCCCCTTTTATGACTTTTTATGACTTTTCTAGCCAATGGGGTTAAGTGAATCACTGCAGTTGTTAAATTAATAACACGGTTGTTAAGTGAATCTGGCTTCCCCATTGACCGTCGTAAGTATGAATCAGTTGCCAAGTATCTGCATTTTGATCACCTGACCCAGGTGAACATAAGTGTGAAAAACGGTTATAAGTTGCTTTCTTCAGTGCCACTGTAACTACAAACAGTCATTAAATGAACTATGATAAGTTGAGGACTATCTGCATTTCCTTCATTTTAGAAATAAATAAATAAATAAGGTAAAAAAGCATAAACGTATAGGGGGATGGAATACATTACATTACACTTCACCACCATTCCTTTACATTGTTATTATATATTATGCTTATAATATTCATAAAAGAATATGCCCTTTCATTGATCCGCATAAAAAAAGCCTCTTAATTGAAGAAAGGGTATTATTTAATGACATCTTAAATTAAGAGATGGAATATATATGAAAATATTAGAATATTATTCTTGGAATATTATGTGTTGTAGGAGGGATACCCAAAGTCTTATTAATATGTTTGTGTAAGATTAATTGGAATATGTTAATTAATTAGTGGAGCTTAAAAGCAGGAGTGTTTTATATAGATGCAATAGGGATGATTTTGTGGACTGATTGAATTTTAAGAAGAAATAGATTAAACTAAATTTGTTATATTATGTCAGGGAAATAGAGAGGGAAATTTTTTTTTATTTTTTTTTATTTTTTTCACCAAACACCGTACACCAAAAACAAACCATACATATATAAACAAAATTCTTTTCTTTTAACAGAGCCATGCTGTACATTCTAACTATTCTATTACCTCCTATTTACATTTTATTTACATTCAATCTTTATGTCTTTTTCTTTCTCTGTTCTAGCCAAATATAACACTTATTCCAAGTTTCGTAAAGCTCTGTTGCCTCCTTGTCTTTTAATTCTAGCGTGAGCTTATTCATTTCTGCGCATTCCAAAATTTTATAGATAACCATATCCTCTGTGGGTATGTTTTCATTCTTCCAGCATTGGGCATATGCTATGCGGGCCACAGTCAATATGTATATAATGATGTGTTGGAACTGTTTTTTAATCTTTGAATTTATTATACCCAATAAAAATAATTTTGGTTTGAAATCCATTTTTATCTCCGTTATCTCCTGTATCCAATCTCTTATTCGTTCCCAATACTTCTTTGCTTTAGGGCACAGCCACCACATATGGAAGAATGTTGAGAGGGAAAATTTTTAAGGTATTAATTTTAGCTATACATATATGACTTGTTTTGCTATGATTGATTACCCTTTCACCACGGTGTTTTCCTGGGCATTTTGATGTAAAAAATAAAAAACCCAATAAAATGTGTATTTAAAAAAAAGACTCTTAATTGTCTGAAATTTAAAGTTTTCAAGAGCTCTAAAAAAAGTAGTATTCTGTTACAGAATTAATACTAATGATTTGGTTTGCCATTCCGCAAGGATAATAGAGCCATGGTGGTGCAGTGGTTAGAATGCGCGAGCAGTGTTGGGCCTGCCCAGAAATGCCCACATTTCGGCATCACTCCGCGAGCTACATTGACTGCCTATTGGTCTCCGAACGCAATTCAAAGTGTTGGTTATGACCTATAAAGCCCTACATGGCATCGGACCAGGTTACTTACGGGACCGCCTGCTGCCTCACGAAACCCAGTGACCGGTTAGGGCCCACAGAGTCGGCCTTCTCCAGGTCCCATCAGCCAGACAGTGTCGCCTGGCGGGGACTAGGGGAAGAGCCTTCTCTGTTGCGGCCCCGGCCCTCTGGAATCAACTCCCCCCAGAGATCCTTATCACCCTCACCCCCTCCGCCTTTCGTAAACTACTAAAGACACATCTCTGCCGACAGGCCTGGGGCGGTTGACATCTTGTCCCTAGCCAGTGTATGTTTGTGTGTATGTTTGCTGAATGAATGGTTTCTTAATTTAGGAGTTCTCTTTTTTATATATGTATTTTTTATATATGTATTATGTAGTTTTTTATATTGGATTTCTATTTATGCTGTGAGCCGCCCTGAGTTCCCGGAATAGGGCGGCATAGAAATTTAATAAATAATAATAATAAATAATAATAATAATAATAATGCAGTATTGCTGGCTAACCCTTCCCCCTTGAGCCAGTCAAGATCGACTCAGCCTTCCATTCTTCTGAGGTCAGTAAAATGAGGACCCAGATTGTTGGGGGCAATAGGCCGACCTTGTAAACACTTAGAGAGGGCTCTCAAGCATTGTGAAGCGATATATAAACCTAAGTGCTATGGCTATTGCTTCCTTCCTTCCTTCCTTCCTTCCTTCCTTCCTTCCTTCCTTCCTTCCTTCCTTCCTTCCTTCCTTCCTTCCTTGATGGCATAGTGGTTAGAATGCAGTATTGCCGGCTAACTCTGCCCACAGCCAGGAGTTCGATTCTGACCGGCTCGAGGTTGACTCAGCCTTCCATCCTTCCGAGGTCAGTAAAATGAGAAGCCAGATTGTTGGGGGCAACAGGCTGACTCTGTAAACTGTTTAGAGAGGGGCTGTCAAGCACTGTGAAGCAGTATATAAGTCTAAGAGCTATTGCTATAATATAGATGGAGTTATATGTGAATGAAAATTCAGGTCCATATATGTTACAATTCGAGTAGAAACTAAAAAACAGGGTCAAACTCCAGTTAACCCAGATGTTATGTTATGTTTTCAAATTCTCAGTCATTAAGAGAGAACGAGAAGAAAAGAAAGAATGAAGCAGAACAATGGACAATGCCTAGTGCACTATGCACAAGACCATCCATTGGCAATCAATGTCAGATAGCAAAATAAATCATATTCAATATTATCAAATAATTGAAACCTAAATGGGGAAACAATGTAATGCAAATGGTCACCTGTCACATCTCTCAAATTGGGTGCATCAATTGATGTCACACATTTGATAGAATGTGTACCTGAATAACAGAATAACAGAGTTAGAAGAGACCTTGGAGGTCTTCTAGTCTAACCCCCTACCTAAGCAGGAGACCCTATACCATTTCAGACAAATGGTTGTTCATTCTCGTCTTAAAAACCTCCAGTGCTGGAGCATCCACAACTTCTGAAGACAAGCCATTCCACTGATTAATTCTTCTCACTGTCAGGAAATTTCTCCTTAGCTCTAGATTGTTTCTCTCCTTGATTAGTTTGAGACAGGATCAGTGCAAATAAGCATTGGTTACTGCAGTGATAGCAAACTTTTTGGGCTTGGCATGTCAAAATTTCAGAAAATGCCTAACTTGATTCAGCTGACATGTCTCATACGCATGAGGGATAGAATCAAGATCACGTGAAGTGTTAATACCACTTTACAAGGCCTTGGTAAGGCCACACTTGGAATAGGGCATCCAGTTTTGGTCACCACGATGTAAATAAGATGTTGAGACTCTAGAAAGAGTGCAGAGAAGAGCAACAAAGATGATCAGGGGACTGGAGGCCAAAGCATATAAGGAACGGTTGCTGGAATTGGGTATGTCTAGTTTAACGAAGAGAAGGACGAGGGGGGACAGGATAGCAGTGTTCCAATATCTCAGGGGCTGCCACAAAGAAGAGGGAGTCAAGCTATTTTCCAAGGCACCTGAAGGCAGGACAAGAATCAATGGATGGAAACTAATCAAGGAGAGAAGCAACCTAGAACTAAGGAGAAACTTCCTGACAGTTAGAACAATTAACCAGTGGAACAACCTGCCTCCAGAAGCAGTGAATGCGCCAACATTGGAAGTTTTTAAGAAGAGACTGGACAGCCATTTGTCTGAAATGGTATAGGGTTTCCTGCCTGAGTAGGGGGTTGGACTAGATGACCTCCAAAGTCCCTTCCAACTTTATTATTATTAGTAGTATTAGTATTAGTATTATTAGTATTATTACATACACGAACACACATACAAACACACTTTACATATTCATACTTATAAAAAAAAACCACAGTCCAAACTTATGTGATGTTATATATTACATTAAAAAAATCAAATAATCATACAAAAAAAAAATATGAGTACCGATAGTCTTTGGCTTACGACCACAATGGAGCCCAAAATTTTTGTTGCTAAATAAGACAGTTCAGTTTTGCTACGATGCATCTGGACCACAGTCTGGCAATTCCCTGTCCCAGAGGGAAGTTTTAGACAGGTAAAAATCAGTGCTAACTAATAGTTCACATTTTAGGTAGCATAAGCAATAATGATATTAAAGATAAGCACAAAATGACTTGAGAGAATCGTTGGAAATTCTAGGTCACCATCAATCCGTCATTCAACCATACAGGATGAAACAGGATCTTTATTCATGAACTGATGACTTGGTTGTCAACAAGCATCAATTTTAATGCAATATTTTCTGTCAGGCAAATGTTTCTAAAATAATTTCTCTTGCTGAAAATATAGCATTGAAGTTACTGTTTCATCTGGAGATTTTTTTTTTCCCCTTGAAAACATAGGCAATTTGCTTGGAGAAATTAAATTATCCTCTTAAAGTGACATCTAAATATAGTAAACAGTTATAGAAGTTACAGAAAATATATCTGACAATCCTTTATTGCAGTAAACATTCAACTACTATGTCATATCAACGAGCTGCACAACTATTTCAATGCGCACATTAATATTTTTATCAAAAAATGGAAAACCAAGGGCAAACAAATGAAAGAGTGCATGATTTAAAAAAAAAGACATAATATACAGCAAAGAGAGCACGTGGAGGAAAGGGTTGAAATTTACATTGAATTATAAAGAGATTTTTTATAAAATGATGTATCATTGGTATACAAGACTAGATAAATTGTCAAAAATGTAGAAAGGAATTTCAAATATTTCTGGAAATGTAATCAAACTGAGGAAACATTTTATTTTCATCTCTGATGGACATGTAATAAAGCTAGAAAATATTGGGATCAAGTAGATATTTTTGATGCAGAAAGGTTTAAAAGCGAATCTACAGTACAATTAAATACAGCACCTTTTCTTTTGGGCTTAATGGACAAACAAACAGAAAATCGTATGGTAGCAAAAAATTTATATGTTCAAATATGGAAGGACTGACAAATAGTTATAATGGAAAATGGATGGTGAAGTTGGGGGAATTGGCAGAGAAGGGAAAACTGACAGTCTTGAATGAAAAAAAAACTTTTGACAAATTTTATTTCTCATGAATGAAAGCAAATATATATGTCCCAGATTAGTGTTCAGGATTCAATATGTATTGGTCAATGGCACCAGAGGTTTAATTTTCTGAACTTTCCAGCATGGATTGCTCCTGTAACTGTGTAGGACAGATGGGGAGGAAGCTAACCACTAGACTGCAACAACATAAGCAAGCAGTCAGATGAGAACAAAAGTCACTGTAGCCTCACATTTTAATGAATAAGGACATACATTTAATTTCTCAACTGCTAAGATTGTTGGCTGCGCAGGTACAAAAGTAGCCAGGAAAATTATTGAAGCTTGGAAAACGGACCCCTTGTCAGTCAATAGAAGTGCTGACTTACCAGCAGCTTATCAGATACTTAGGAGTCAAGGACTTGGCAGCACAAGGAAACAATAGCCAACAACTTAATAACATGTCCTCAACACCTCAATCAAGAACTAAAAAGCTACATGCAACCAGGCACCAACCACATCAATATTATGCATAGAACAGCACACATTTTGGTAGAGAGAAGTTACTTGAGGATGGGCTCTAGTACGAGTCCAAAAGATAGGAAAAAAAAAACTAAACTTCTCTTCTTGGTGACCAACCCAGATTGGATCCTGTAATTTTATTTCTACTTGGAAACCATTTTTGGATATTTTTTGTGAGAAACTGAAAGAAATGAAAAGTTGATTTGGGGATGTGATGATCAGCCAGGGACGATGGAAATAATGTAGACAAATGTTACCCTTAAAATAAGAGTTGGACTTTTCAAAAACCTGTCATTCTTTTTCTAGCTATCATTCTTTGTTGTTGTTGTTGTTAGTTGCGAAGTCGTGTCCGACCCATCGCGACCCCATGGACAATGTTCCTCCAGGCCTTCCTGTCCTCTACCATCTTCTGGAGTCCATTTAAGCTCACTCCTACTGCTTCAGGGACTCCATCCAGCCACCTCATTCTCTGTCGTCCCATTCTTCTCTTGCCCTCAATCTTTCCCAGCATTAAGCTCTTCTCCAGTGAGTCCTTCCTTCTCATTAGGTGGCCAAAGTACTTGAGTTTCAACTTCAGGATCTGGCCTTCTAAAAAGCAGTCAGGGTTGATCTCCTCCAGGACTGACTGGTTTGATCACCTTGCAGTCCAGGGGACTCGCAGGAGTCTTCTCCAGCACCATAGTTCAAAGGCCTCAATTCTTTGGTGCTCAGCCTTTCTTATGGTCCAACTTTCACAGCCATACATTGCAACTTGGAAAACCATGGCCTTGACTATACGGACTTTTGTTGACAGGGTGATGTCTCTGCTTTTTAGTATGCTGTCTAGATTTGCCATAGCTTTCCTCCCCAGGAGCAAGCGTCTTTTAATTTCTTGGCTGCAATACCCATCTGTGGTTATCATTCTTACTTTGTTCTTTTCTGTTTTCCATGCTTTTACTTTTTTTCTTTCCTGAAATAGTTTTCTTTTTCAAAATTTATTTTTTCTGTTTGTTTATCTTTCAAATTGTAGGGTGTTTTTTTTTAAAGAATCAGTAAAGTTGATTGTAACTTTGATTTGTTTTATAAAGTTATAAAACAAAGTTCTATGATAGGGATGACCACAGAATTATGATACAAGTGAATCCATTCTAACCTTACATTTCTTTAGTATGAAAAACAGAATTATAATCCAATATCCCCTTTCTACATTTTGCGATTCAACTCTTAGCTAAACACGCACACAAACACACACACACACTCCTCAGAAGGAAAATGGTGAATGTGTGTGTGTGTGTGTGTGTGTGTGTGTGTCTAACTGCATGTCTTAAATTAAGGGAAGTTATTTGGAAAACACACAACTATTCTGAGGATCTTTGTCTTCAGGGGACAAAGCTGGAATGGGATGCAAAAAAAAGGCTTGAGAGATTCAGTTGTCAAGACTGCACTACCACAGAGACGAACTTAATTCTGAACTTGATCACAGCAGCGAGACTGTTGGTGGGACAATACTGGAAGAAGCCAGAAATACCACCTATAGAAGAATGGACTTTGAAAGTAATAAATTTGGCAGAAATGGCTAAAATATCGGCATATTTGAAGGATCGCTCAAATGAACAATATATGATAGACTGGAAACAGTGGATAGACTACATACAAGAGAAACACCAATCAAAGAAAATGTATCTGGCTTATAGTTAAATCTTGACATATGGAGTGAAGAATGTTTACAAATTTAAATCGATTGTATTAAGTTGGATAGCAGTTAGCTTGAATTTTCCCCTGGTTTACATATACAAATATTTATCTATTGATTATTGGAAGATATATATCAAATAGACTAAGAATGTACTTGTTGAAGGGATGGGTGTATCGACATGAAAATTATTAATTTTAATAAGATGACTTGTTTGTTTGATGTCCAATGGATTGATCTGAAAAGAAGTGAAAGTTAAAATTTTTAAAATGTAGTTGGTTTATAGTTAAACTTGGATATACGGAGTGAAGAAGGTCTACACATTTAAAATGATTGTATTAAGTTGAATGGCTTTAACTTGAATTTTTTTCTTTCTTTCTCTTTGTTTACATGTACAAACGGATATCTAATAATAAAAAAAATGTTAAAATTAAAAAAAATAAAAAAAATTGCTTGAACTGAATTTGGCAGGGCTGAGAATTCCTAGCTCCTGTTTCTCTCGTGTTTGTGGTTTTGTTTTTTCCCAGTGGGTTTTCTTCTGTGGTTCGAGCAGCAGCAGTTGGCTTCAAATTGAAAATGCATCTGGCGTTTAGCTGAGGCTCGACGTGAAGAGGGAAGAATGCTTACCAAACCAAATGTTTACAAAAACTAACACCTAATGTTGTATGTACCGGTATATGTTCTATGACGAATGCCTCTTAACATGATCTTATGTCTAATGTTGTTTGCTTTAATATTGATAAAGTGGATTGAATTTCTACCTCAGGTTAGGAAACTTCTACCTCAGGATCTTTGATTAAAAGATTGCACTAGTACTGAGATGAAGTTAATCCAGAAGCGCGAATGGACAATAGGTGACAGACCAGAAATAGCAGATAGACCATATATATGACTTATCTCAGGTTATTAAACTTTTACCTCAGGATCTTTGGTTAGGGATCATAAAAGATTGTACTAATACTGAGATGAATAATATGTAATAATAGGTGATAGACTAGAAACTGTGGATAGACTATAGAGAAGAGAAACACCAATCAAATAAAGTGTAATAGGAGTATAGTAGAGGCTTGAAGTGAGGAGTGAAAAATGTTTACCAAACCAGACGTTTACAAAGAATAATACTTAGTGATGTATATCAGGTGCTATGATGATTGATGCATACTATGATTTTATGTTCAATGTGGATTGTTTTAATAAAAGAATTTTATATATAAAAAAAAGAAAAAGAAAAAGACAGCATGGCATTCCTTTCTCAATCCTTTTTTTTTTTTTTTTTTTTTTGGGTAGTGGTGGTGCTGCAGGGAAGGCAAGTCAAGCTATCTTTTGGCACTCCCCAAATCCAGAAGATACAGAAGGCCTTTTACTGGCCTACTGGAGAAAGCAAACAAAAGACAGATTCCCTTGGAGAAGAGAATAATGTTGCTTTCCTGGTGTAAAGTAGTTTGCTGCTTGAAACCTGCTTGCCAGGTCAATCCCTCAGTGGGCTGCTTATCTAATCCAAAGAATGGTTGATGTACAGAGTGATGCAGGTTTGATGTAGAATGTGGTTCACTTAGTAAAATTTAGTTGGGCCTTTGACTCATGCCCATAATACACAACTAAGACAATGTTGCCTGATAAGGAAGTAGACAAAGAGAAAGAGAGAAGACTGCATCACATTATTAATTTGATAAGTTACAGAGAAAGTGTAATGTATTGAGTGAATGTATGAGCAGATTGCTGAAAGCTGTGCAGGCAACCGTTAGCAGACCACATGGCCTGCTAGCCAGACTTGTTGTCTGCAAGGACTGAGTAGTATGCATTTGAGCGGAAGAATACGGTGCATTCATTGGCTGACACCGCCCCAAGCTGAAAGTATAAATAGGGGTGGAGCCATCTTTGTTCAAGTTCTGTTTTGTCTTCAGTAAAGAAGTACCTGTTTAGTACTCCTGCCTCTTCAATGCTGAACCCAGCAGAAAACAGAACAGAAAGTTTATAGGCATTCATCTTTAGTTTGGACTAAATCTAGCTAGGGTGATGCTGTCTGTGCAACCAAATTATGACACAAATGTGCTGAAGATTAGAAAGACAAAAGCCATTTATGCAATCTCTTGTAACATGCTAAAAGAAAAAAGAAAAAAAAGGAAAGCTGTTGATTGGATCGCAATCCTCAACCCAATTTATCTATCCGCAAATTGTAATGGAGGTGATAGTTTTAAGCCATCTGAGTTTAAAGTCAGCCTGGACAGTCCACTCATCAGTTTTAGCAGAACTAACAGCATCTTCTTCCCCTTCTCCTCCTCAGTGCACTAAAGCAAAATTTCCTTGATCAGCACAAAGCTTTCGTTCCTGTACTGACGGTTGCAATTCATTAAGAGTGTGTGATTTCAAGGTGACTTAAATTTTAATGGATTCCTTTAAAAAGAAAAAAAAAAGAAAAAGGTTTAACATTTCTTAAGTGATAGAACCGAAAGAGAACTGCAGGTCTCTTTTATTAATTTGGAGCTTCACACTGTGAGGCTATAAAATCTACATGCCACAGGATGTAATAGTTAAAATATACAACATTTGCATGGTTCTCCATAGCAACTGAAAGAGAAACCACTTTTTTTTTCCAGAGAGACAGTGCTTTATTACATCAGATAGTTCTCTATGAGTTTCAACCTGATTAAGAAAATACATTTGGCAGAAATGGCGAAAATTTTGGCATATTTGAAGGATCGCTCAAATGAACAATATAAGATAGACTGGAAACAGTGGATAGACTATATACAAGAGAAACACCAATCACATAAAATGTATCTGGCGTATAGTTGAGGCTTGACGTGAGGAGTGAGGAATGTTTACCACATCAGACGTTTACAAAAACTAATACTTAATGTTGTATTTTATGTTCTATGATGATTGCTTCTTAATATGATCTTATGTTTAATGTTAATTGTTTTAATAAAAAAAATTAAAAAAATAAGAAAATAATGTTTACCATTGTTTTAATATCACTGTCTTTGTGGTGCTGATGTCATCCCTTTAAATCAGGGGTATGAAACTGCTGGCTCATGGGCCGGATGTGTCATGCCGAAACCGCGTCTACCCTATTGCCAGCAATGGAAAAAAAAGTTGTGATATGTCACAACATGTCACGTGACGTTGCAAGTTTGACCCCTGATTTAAATCATCCACTCTTTAAAGGACATTATGAAGCACTGAGTTAAGTTAAAAACCACTGACTTAAGAAATTCTAGTAATCCAAACTGCCTTCTTCTTCTTCTTCTTCTTCTTCTTCTTCTTCTTCTTCTTCTTCTTCTTCTTCTTCTTCTTCTTCTTCTTCTTCTTCTTCTTCTTCTTCTTCTTCTTCTTCTTCTTCTTCTTCTTCTTCTTCTTCTTCTTCTTCTTCTTCTTCTTCTTCTTCTTCTTCTTCTTCTTCTTCTTATTATTATTATTATTATTATTATTATTATTATTATTTATTAAACTTATATGCCGCCCTTCTCCGAAGACTCAGGGCGGCTCACAACAACAATACAAGTATAAAAAACATAATACCGGTATAAAATCAACTAAAATTACTAATTTACAGTATAAAAACTAAATAATTTAATTCACTCACACAACACACAATCACAGTCAAAGGCCCAGGGGCAGAGTGCAACTCACACGCCCCAAACCTGTCTGCATAGATGTGTCTTCCACAGTTTCCGGAAAGCTAGGAGGGAGGGAGCAGTACGGACCTCTGAGGGAAGCTGATTCCAGAGGGCTGGGGCAGCAACGGAGAAGGCCCTAGCCCTAGGCCCCGCCAGATGACATTGTCTAACAGACGGGACCCGTAGGAGGCCAACCCTATGTGCCCTAACCAGTCGCTGGGATTCATGAGGCTATTGCTATAATCCGAATCATAGTTTGCTTTTTTGGATATCTTTCATTCCCAGAATTAGCCACAGTTTATTGAAATGCTACAATAAATGAATGTATGGTAAATTCATCCATATATACTAATGGATAACACTGTTGTTTAAAGTATAAGTCAAAGGTACTTTGAGTATTGGCTGGCCTGCAGCTATGTAATAACCTGGTTTTTTTTTTCTTACATGGATAGATGTTATGACAACTTTGGGCACTGCTGTAAAAGTGTTCTATACCCTACAGAACCTTTTGTTCCCATCCACCTGTCTGGGATTTAACTTTCCAAAGTCAAACGCTGTGGGACCTCTGTAGGTCCTTGCAAGTGGGCTAACTAACTCTGAAAGTGAGTAAATTCAGCCGGTGCTCCAGAGCAGCGGTTCTCAACCTTGGGGGTGGGGTCGCACGACGATTTCGCGGGGCTCGCCAGACACCGCGGGCCGCCATTTTGTTTTTTTTTTTCATTTTTTTTAATTTTTTAATTTTTTTAATTTTTTTGCCGTGCGCGCCGCGCATGCGCAGATCTGCCCGTCACGCCGGAAAAAAAATTAAAATTAAAATTAAAATTAAAAAAAACAAAACAAAATGGCGGCCGCGACGGGCGGATCCGCGCATGTGCGGCGCGTGCAACGGGCCGATCCGCGCATGTGCAGATCCACCTGTCACGTCGAAAAAAAATAAAAAAAAAATAAAAATTAAAAAAAAATAATAAAAAAATGGCGGCTATGACGGGCGGATCCGCGCATGCGCAGATCTGCCCGTCACGGCCGCCATTTTGGTTTTTTTTGTTTTTGATTTTTTTTTAAAAAAAATTTCGCCCCGCGCGTGCACATGCACACGCCCGGCTCAGGGTTGCGGCGCGCATGGGCGGGGCAAGTGGGGTCTCAACCTGAGAAAGATTGAGAACCACTGCTCCAGAAGAAATACAATTAATGTAGCTGTGGAGACTTTCCTTTGGAAAGATAAAATAAGTGATTCCCCAGTGGAAGAAATTTCTACTCATCCGTCCTCAGAAATGAAGGCATTAGTGTTATTATTCCTGATGCAATGAGGAGGAGAGAGGAGCTGGTAAACAATACAGCTAGAGGCTCAATTTTTGTGTTCTACGATTGGCCAGCTCAGCAAGAGGAAACTAGCACTGCTAACTTGAAGGGAATCTTTGCAAACAAAAAGTGAGGATATTCATAGGATATAGGTTGGAGTTGGATGCCAGAATAGTGACTGACAGTGGCTCTTGAATATATTGGGTATAATGTTCAGATGCTATATCAGTGGTTCTCAACCTTTTTCAGGTTGAGACCCTACTTGCCCCGCCCATGCGTGGCGCAACCCCGACCCACGCATGCGCGCGCGCGATGGGCCGATCGGCACATGCGTGGTGCGCACACGATGGGCAATCTGCGCATGCGTGGTGCATGTGCGACGGACTGAACCGCGCATGCATGGCGCAACGGGCTGATCTGCGCATGCGCGCGTGGCAGGCCAATCTGTGCATGTGCAGCGTGCACGCTACGGCCCAAACCGCGCATGCACGGTGCAACAGGCCGATCCGCGCATGCGTGTGCGACAGGCCGATCTGCACATGTGCAGCGCCTACGCGACGGCCGGACCCGTGCATGTACGGCGAGATGGGCTGATCCGCGCATGTGCGGTGCGTGCGGCGGCCCGAACCCCGCATGCGCAGCACGCGCGCGACGGGCAAAAAAAAAAACAAAAAACAAAATGGCAGACCGCGGTGTCCGTCGACCCCCGTGAAACGGTCATTCGACCCCAAATGGGGTCGCGACCCATAGGTTGAGAACCGCTGTGCTATATGAAAACACCCCAACTAACCATTGGGTTTAGGACAACTCGTTATGATCAACTTGCCACAGCCAACTTGCCACGGGATAATAGTTAACTAATATCAAAGAAACGGTGGAATAGAATCATTAAAGAAAGGATGCAGAAGGAGGAACAAAATGAACTGTGAATGAGAAAAATTAAAATATATTTTAATTGTTTTTAATAATTAATTTTAATTGTTGAATTGTCCTGCAGAGACTTGGCCCATGGCAAGTTGGCCTTGGTGAGTTGACCACAGTGAGTTGGTTGCAATGAGTTGTCCCATTCTCCTAACCATCAATGTTCAGCTTAAATCGTCCTCTTTTTCTTTCCTTAAGATTACAAGAAATGACAAACTTTGCACAAGCTTTTTCAACTGTGCATGTGATCGACTCTTCCAAAAATCTGTCTCCACGTTGCCAACCTTTTTAGAATTGAGAGATACATTTTGCCATGGTTACAAAGCCTTCCTGTCTCTTCTGAACTTCATGGTAGATTCAAACAACTTTTTTTTTTCAAAAAAAAAAAAAGAGAGAGAGAGAGAAATGGATGGGAAGAACCTAACCAGGCATAGAGTAATTAATCAAAATTTTAAAAAACTGGCATGTGTAGTAAATACTGTAAATGAAAGCTGTTCTAAAGCAATTAGTTCTAAATCAATATAAGACATTTTGCTTGGGGGAAAACACAGATTAAACTCTTGATAATGTGTCATTATTACTAGGACAGCATTTATATTGCTTAGTTTATTATCAATAATTGTAACCTAGTGACACTTTTTCTGCCACCAATGCTGATGTTGAACACTTTCACTTTTTTTCAATGTCAGCATAGAAGGGCCCCTTGATGATATTGAGTTGACATTTTTTTTCAGATTAATGGGTTAATGTAAGGTGAGTTAAGTACAAACTGGAACAAAAACACCAGCCTGGGACACAAGGTTAGCCTTCAGTCAGCACCCTGAGTTATTGTTCTTATTAACAACAAGGGAAAGATAATCTCTAGAGCTTTGTGTTTCTTTTTTTTTTTTTCCAGGCTAAACCTCCTAAACTTCTTGGGTCCCTTTGGGGAGGAAAAAAGTAAACTTAATACACTGGATGCTAAATGTTTACCAAAGCTGCAAACGAAACCTTGAGCTTCAACTTGCCAGCCTACGAAGTCTGCTTTTATCTTTGCTCTTCATGCAGAACAATGGTTTAAGTGCAAATTGTCAGCTGCCCGCTCCAATTTGCTCTCTGCTCTCTTTGATTTCCTTCCCTGTGAAATGACAATAATAAAAAAAAGCGGGCAAAGGGAGACATTCAATAATCAGATAAATGTGGCATTATATTGCAGAGGAGGGAAAGAAATGGGGCACAGGGGTGCAGTTTCAGGATAATGCAGGGATCGTTTGATCCTCTTTTGCGTTCAGTTCCTTCGACTCAGCTGGGTCTACCATGAGATCTCTGATTTTTGAAACTAAATGACTGACATATTGACATAATAAACAGTAATGTACTAGAAGTGCACACCAAAGGCACTTTCCCCCCTTGTAGGCACTCTTATTCCTTGAATATGGAAATTGTCTTGCTCTGCCAATGACACACGGAGAGCCTTTCTTCTCTGCTTTCTTGCATTATTAAATTGCATTGAGTTATTGTTAGGAAATATACCGGTAGATGTTTCAAGAATCCTCAAGATACTACCATGAAACTGGAAAGCAGGAGACCCAACCACCACCACCACCACCACCACCACCACCACCACCAACACCACCACCACACCCAACACCTTCTTCTTCTTCTTCTTCTTCTTCTTCTTCTTCTTCTTCTTCTTCTTCTTCTTCTTCTTCTTCTTCTTCTTCTTCTTCTTCTCTTCTTCTTCTTCTTCTTCTTCTTCTTCTTCTTCTTCTTCTTCTTCTTCTTCTTCTTCTTCTTCTTCTTCTTCTTCTTCTTCTTCTTCTTCTTCTTCTTCTTCCTCTTCTCCTCCTCCTCTTTCTCCTTCTTCAAAATTGAAAGAATAAGCAAATATAGCATCCTTCCATCTCTCTCTCTTCCCCAGTGCAAGAGAACACTTTCTATTTTCCTGGCACAGACCCAGATTCAAAGTTTTGATAATTGTTCTCCCTTGCAGTCATATGATCACATGATTTAGGGAGCTCACTAATTGATCCACATATACAGCTCTTTGCAGTGTCCCACAGTCCTGTGATTTACTAAGGTTTTTTTTTTTGCCAGAAATCAACATTAACTTTCAGTTTTTGGCAAAATAATGTCCACTGCCAACAACGGGTTCTGTTAATAACCACTGAAAAAAAATTGTAAATCAGGTGCAACTAGTATGATTTACGACAGTAATCTCTGGTTTAATTATGGTGGTAAGTCAAGCACTACCTGTAGATTATACCCATCCTTCTTTGGTTTCCACCCTTCCTCATCCTCTTAGCAATTGTCTACATTTCCTTCAGTGACTTTATTTTTAACATGGTGCTCAAGTATTGTCTCCTGTTGAGAAAAGATCCTCTGTGAAACTAAACCATTTACCTTCACATTACTAACTTACAGTATGTTCCATTTGTAATTAACTATAATGTCACGAAATGTCTCACCTGTGTCACAAATTCATTTCTCCCTGAATGAAAAGTCTTAGAAAATACCATCCACGGACAGTAGGTACCTGTCCTAAACACCTGGGGCAATGCTAGATGCTGCATTTTGCTTTGAAAGTCACCTCCCCTATTCTGATCAATTAAGGTCTACCCCTTTTATAAATAATTAACTTGAATGTGTGCACCAGTATTTTCATAGCAGAAAATCCTTAAACTGGGTTTAAATTGTGAGTCAATACAGCTGCGATCTATCAAAAGCAACAATGTAAGCCAGACACATATTAGGAACAGGGAGAGGTATTTATTTGATACCCATTTCCTATGCAACTGTTGTCAGCAAGGAAGTAGTGTTTCCAGCTGTGAGCAATATATCTCAGAGCTATTTGGAACAGGAGCCAAAAAGATGTTATGGCATAATAAGCAAGAGACTAGACAAGCTCTATTTCAACTCCCCCCCTTTTTTGCCAGATGCTAATGCCTGGAAACAGTAATATTAAATTGGTGTCTAAATTAGCTCCTTCCTAGAAGGAAATGCAGTCCACTGATCCTGGAATCTAACTTGTAGATAGATACCCATAACACATTTGACACAGATCTGAGAAGAGCTCATTAGTGCATTGACAGCACACAGCAAACATGTTCATGTGGAATCGGGGACTGGAGGCTAAAACAGGGGTCTTCAAACTTGGCCCTTTTATGACTTGTGGACTTCAAGTCCCAGAATTCCTCAGCCAGGCATGCTGGCTGATGGATTCTGGGAGTTGAAGTCCTCAAGTCATAAAAGGGCCAAGTTTGAAGACCCCTGGGCTAAAACATACAAAAAATGGTTGCAGCAATTCGGTATGTCTAGTTTAATGAAAAGAAGGACTAGGGGTTACACGATAGCATTGTTCCAATATGTAAAGAGGTGCCACAAAGAAGAGGGAGTCAATTTATTATCCAAAGCACCTGAAGGCAGGACAAGAAGCAAGAGATGGAAACTAATCAAGGAGCCAAGCAACCTATTGTAGAACTAAGGAGAAATTTCCTGACAGTGAGAACAATTAATCAGTAGAATGGCTTTCCTCCAGAAGTTGTGGATATTTCATCACTGGAGGTTTTTAAGAAGAGAGTGGATAACCGTTTGTTTGAATGGTATAGGGTTTCCTGCTTAAGCAGGGAGTTGGACTACATGACCTCCAAGGTCCCTTCCAACTCTATTATTATATCTCCTTCTATTCTGGAATGGGCTGACCAATTTTCACTGGAAAGCAAATTGATAGATCTCATATGTCGAACGGACCACTCTGGGGCTCCTTCAATGCTGGAAGAAGGAGATATGATTTTGCCCACCCAGGAATATGTTTGCCCTGCTTGAAATAAGTAATAAGCCAAGGGTTGGGATGGGGACCGCTTTCAGGCCTGGCATAATTTCCCTGAGGCACAATGCCACGTTCACACTCATGCCCATAATTCATCTCCTGCTTGAAACAATCTCTAGCGTGCCAGTCTCCTTAATGACCAAGGTACCCCCTGACAGTGCTTAACATTTAAGAGTGCTGGAGCACCACGTTTGCCCAAAGAACCCTCTTTTCCCATTTACCGTATCTCAAAGGCCTCCTAATTTTTCTTCAGAGACAGAAATCCTTTAAGCCTATTGTATCCTTAGGCTACAAATTTACTGAGATTTAGGTTTCCAATAAGGGCGTTGAGATGAATGCCACCTTCTCATTTATGAATCAATTTTTGCCCATTGGCTTTTCAGCATTATTACTTTTTATTTTATTTTGCACTCCCAGGACCCAAACTCAGAAATATATGTCCTAGGGTAGGGGAAAAGCCAAGAGGACCTATTTGAAGCCTTGACTGAACTAAATGTGTGTCCCATTTTTCTCTTCCTTGGCTATTAAAATTTATGGCATACAACCCCACTCCCACCCACAGTGTTGCATCCCAGTACAAATTATGTACCACACACTATTATATAATGCTTACAATTATTTAAACATTCTCCTTCCTTAGCTGTAATTCGGGACTCATAATCTGATTTAAGGACAATCAATTGTGACCTGGCACAAAACAACTTGCTCTATAGTTGCAAACTGCAACAAACTTAACATTTTTTTTAATTGTAAAGTAAAACTCCAACTCAAACTAAACAGCTCTGTGTTCTAAAAGCTAGACACTACATCCTGCGATTGAAGGAAAAGTCTTCATCCTGGTTCATCCAAGCTGGGGATAAACAACATGGCGACTGCTTTAGAAAGAAGGTTGCAGTTTATTGAAGAACCAGACCGAAAGATGGTTCTGGCAGGGAAGAAGAGAGAAAAGAGGGGTGAGCACATGTGGGCAGTAGGTTTTTATACATGCTGAAACCTTGTTTGAAGTTTCTTCCGGTTCCTGTGTTGAGGCTTTGTATTTCCTGTGTCACGTATTCTGACCTGAGTCTGGATGTGCCTTTCTGGTATTCTGATGGTGCTGGGTTAGTCCTATTATGACCAAAGGTCATATCCTGCTTTCCTGGTGCTGGGGCTAATGACTCTTAGAGTTTGGGTGGGATATGCAGATTTTAGGTGTCTTTGTCTTCCATAAGCTTCTAGCTCCTGATGGTTTACATCTGCATTTGTCAGAGCTGGCTTCTGCTTGGGACAGAGAGATCTGGGGGCAGGGTTGGTTTCTGCTTTTAAAATCCTTTTGAGGAAATATATTTTTCTGCCCATTTAATATTTCCTTCTCTGGGGAGGGGGGGTTGGCTTCCCACACTGCTCTATAGGTTAAGTAGCATAGCATATAAATAAACAGTTAAGTGTTTGTTCTGAATCATGAATGGGTAAATGCAAGACATTTCTCAAGACAAATTTCAAAGGTGGAAAACTTTTGGGGGGGGGGGTTCTACATAAAGAACCCATGAAAGGCAGAGTTGAAATTTTCCTCCTGTTTTATTTGGTGAGGGTTGTTTTGTGGTTGTTAGCTGTCACATCCTTCTAAGTTTCTACATCTGCTTAGTCATCTCCTCTATCCTGACAAACAGTGGCATCTGCAGGATGTTGCTGCTTTTGTCAAAAAGAAGAAAGCGGTGTTTGTGACATCGCAAGGCGAACCCCATCCCTTTCAGTGATGCAAGGGAGGAAGGGGTGGGGTTTGCATTGCGATGTGATGCCACAATGCTGCTTCCCTCTTTCTCCCCCCTCCTCACCTTCCCTCCCCTGCTGACACTATGAGCATCCATGTGGTCTCCTGCCAAGAGAATGGTTTGAAACAACCCTCCACGTGATTAACCCATCAAAGAGGGAATTGAAACAAATCTTCACACACACCCTGTTTTTGCTCACAACCTGCTCCTCTTTTAGGTGCAGCCTGTGAAATGCTGAGTAATTTTTAGCATTTGCAAAGAGGAAGGAACTGTCCCTTAATATCTGTCAAAAGAAACAGGCTGCTGGGATAAGGGCTTCAATCTATTTTGTTTTTTAAACAAAAAGAGACCTTTGGAGTGTAAAAAAAAAAAATGCACCCATCTCCACTGCTGAAGCTCTGCGTATGGAAGGTTTGTGGATTTCTGTATTTTTTGGGCAAACTTTTTTTTTTCCTCCCAGATGGGGAGTAAAAACTCCAGGAGCAAAAGGCAAAAAAAGAAAGAGTGAAAATTCCTGCAGCCTGCATCTCAGCACACAGGTTGCATAGCAATCAGGAGCAAAAGCCATTTGGAGGAGGATTTGAAAGCATGTCAAATAGTTGGTGATTCAGCAAAAGAAAAAAAAAATAGATCCAGAAGATAAAAAATAAAAAATAAACTCAAGAGGCAACAGATCCATGTGCTTTTTTTTTTTTTTAGCAGAGAAGCGGGTTTGATTGAACAGGTAATAGGAACAAGGTCTCCTGTGTTGCTTATGGAAAGCAACTGAGCGGTGACACATTTAAAGAGTTCAGCCACAGTGACTTAGAGCTCCTCTTTAGAAGATGCACTCACACACACACACACACACACACACACCTGCATTTGAGGGTGGTGATGCATCCTGAATTTTTCTTTTTCTTGAAAAGGTTTCCTATGTAGCATTTAGGAGGGGGGGAAATGTGATGTCCCCATAAATAAATAAACATACAAATACACACAGTTCCATTGTAAGCAGTTATAGTCTTGAAAAGGCACATTTCAATGTGATGGAATAAAAACTTAATCCTGAGATAGATAGATAGATAGATAGATAGATAGATAGATAGATAGATAGATAGATAGATAGATAGATAGATAGATAGATAGATAGATAGATAGATAGATAGATAGATAGATAGATGGCAGGCAGGCAGGCAGGCAGGCAGGCAGGCGTAATGATGATAGATAGATAGATAGATAGATAGATAGATAGATAGATAGATAGATAGATAGATAGATAGATAGATAGATAGATAGATAGGCAGGCAGGCAGGCAGGCAGGCAGGCAGGCAGGCAGGCAGGCAGGCAGACGTAATGATGATGGATAGATAGATAGATAGATAGATAGATAGATAGATAGATAGATAGATAGATAGATAGATAGATAGATAGATAGATAGATAGATAAGCAGGCAGGCAGGCAGGCAGGCAGGCAGGCAGATGTAATGATGATTGATAGATAGATAGATAGATAGATAGATAGATAGATAGATAGATAGATAGATAGATAGATAGATAGATAGATAGATAGATAGATAGGCAGGCAGGCAGGCAGGCAGGCAGGCAGGCAGGCAGGCAGGCAAAATTGGACAACTAGTCTGCAGGCAGAAGACGAAGTTAATCCATTGGTGGATTCTCCACTCGTCACGCTGGAGAATGGTAATTTATTATCCTCACATACATGCTAAATCTACAAGTATCCCCACCTTTCTATAAACAAAGAGGGATATTTAATTTAATCCATCATGCCTTCCTTGTCTGAAATAAGCAGAGAGTAAGTCTTCCTCTCCTACATTTATGCACTTAAAATAATGCTGCTGTCAAGTACCTCCCCAGAAAGGCAGAAAATTACACGCTGCCACACATTTCATGTAGCTTTTGACATGCTAATATTTTCATTTCACTTTATGACCACAAAGTAGGCTTTTCCCCCCCTATAAAAATATTGTTTGACAAGAAGTAGGGGAAAAAAGTCCTAAAACATATATTCTCTAAATGAGGTTTGCTAATAAATAATCCAATAATATGAAGGGAGGAGGAAAAATGTCCATTCATGAGTCTTGTTTTGTCAAAATCTGGAAAAATGTTTGCAATCTGAATAGAAGATTGTTGGGAAATATTCAGCAATTAAAACGTACCTCTATTTGTCTGTCTGTTTATATCCATCCATCTATCTCTCTATCTCTATCATCTCTGTCTATCGTGTATCTATCAAACCGGAGCATCGTACATCTCAAAAACAAGACATAATTAAAAGAGAAAAAAATCCATGCATATGTGGGGGGGGGGGAAACCACAGCATACCAAAACAACAGCAACAAAGAAGAAATGGCAGGTTCTCAACAAGTCTCCTAACCCCAAAACTGAAAGCAAGAGTAGAAATTTAGGAACGTGTGAAGGGTGGGAGGCATGCCATTATCCAGGGATAGCTTCTTCTGAGGGAAAATGCCACAGCAGAGAAGGAACACCTTTTAGGTCCCAATAGAGGTCCTTGTTTAATATCTGCCAGATTTTACTGGACAGGAAGCATCTATTGGAGACTGATAGTTTTGAAAAAACATCATGACCATTTGTCATAACCGTTGTGACAGATATTGATATAAGGGGTTGACTTGCAATAAAGCCAACTCATCCACAATTCAAATGTAGATGAGTGAGCTGACCTGGCTTTTATCTCTGAGACTTGATTGGTCACTGAAGGAGAGTAGATTCTCCTATCTGAAATGTGTCTTCCTGAGTTTTGAGTGAACCAGGACAGGGATAGGGCAAGATGGCTGTCATTCATGAGTTTCTGGTGATCTTGAGGGGCTTTGCTGCAGATAACACCATATGTCAGACCCTCCTTGTGAGGATTGCTGCTCACCTACCTTCTTCCTTACAGTGCATCTGCATTCCTGCCTGGACTCCTGCACTGGTGGAGTCCCCAAGTTTATAGTTCTAAGAGGGTTCAACCTGCCTTCTCTGAGCTTGGGGTCTGAAGCAACATAGGAGTCATGGCTACAATGATAGCCATGGACCTCATTCAACTTATTTGTGGACTGATGTACACTCTATGAGTGTGTTTTTTTGTGTGTGTGTGTCCCTCTGGATGTGTGGCTTTGTTTGGGGCATAGTGTGGCATTAAAGCCAGTCCCCTGCCACGACCACTTCTGTTGACCCTAGAGTTCTGAGCATTTACCCTCACTGCAGGAAGGTAGGGCTTATTATAACAAGTGCCTGATGGATCCTGTGCAGTTTCAGAGGGAACTTGAGGTTTTTCCTGAAGCTCCCAAACATAGTTTTGCAAATACCTGTCAATGTTCTGATCAATAAGACCAATTAAATCAGAATTCTGAAGCGAGAAAGCTCCTCAAAGAACATGTGTATTGGATACATAATATCAGCACAGTCAAAAGTGAAACCAAATCTAATTCTTCTCCCCCAAGAATCAATGTAACAACCCCCACCACTCTATTCATGCTGCCCAATAGAATCCCTTGGCAGGCTTTTCTAACTCAACAATCCTCCTCTGTCCCTCTGGCATGGGAATTATCTTGGTTCCCACAAGTGTTGCTCATGGTGCTGGAGAAGACTTCTGCGAGTTCCTTGGACTGCAAGGTGATCAAACCGGTCAGTCCTAGAGGAGATCAACCCTGACTGCTCTTTAAAAGGCCAGATCCTGAAGGTGAAAGTCAAGTACTTTGGCCACCTAATGAGAAGGAAGGACTCACTGGAGAAGAGCCTGATGCTGGGAAAGATGGAGGGCAACAGAAGAAGGGGACAACAGAGAAGTAGGTGGCTGGATGGAGTCCCTGAAGCAGTAGGCGTGAGCTTAAATGGACTCCAGAAGATGGTAGAGGACAGGAAGGCCTGGAGGAACATTGTCCAGGGGGTCACGATGGGTTGGACATGACTTCACAGCTAACAACAAGAGTACCAGAAATAACTTCTCCTCCCACTCCCCTTCTTGTGGCAACCCAAAATGAAAAAAAAATGGCTGCATCCAGGTTTGTTGCAGAGTTAACAATACTCTCATTGCTGTGTGGAATGAGGAGATAGTGCTGGCTTGGCCAAATTACAAAGAGCTAGTCTACTTGCTAGCTCTTAATTCCATGGTCTTTCTGCAGAGCTGTCCTTGAATCACCATTTCTTCTCCAGAAGAAAAAAAAAAAGAGGATTTCTATGCTAGGATAGGAATGTTCAAGTTCACATCATTTCTGGATAAAGAAAACAGTAACATATTTTACTCTTTTTGGGGTGTGTGTGGGGGCTAATCCTCTAATTATTCATATTGGAGTAGATTTAGTAGGGTAGACTTATCGATGTATGAACTGATTCCAAAGCCAAAATGTTATGCATCACACTGTGCAGTATGTTAAGCCATGCAGACTCCTTTATGTAGGTTGCAAGCTGATAGAATACTAATAGTAGGGAGCTGTCCTTAGTCACATAATAATTTTGGCCTTCAGGAGAAACTGCTTTTGCAATCAAGGTTGTGCTACAGCTTCCTTTGACATAGCAGCGGTAAAGCTTTCTAAGAACAACTGTGCAATCCTACAAGTTCATCCCATTGGAAGAAAGATTCATGGACATATGTCAGCCATAAATAAAGTGACTTTCTGATGTTCAAGATGCACCACCATTTTTCACAGGAGCAGAGCACAAGTTGTCCAGACAGCTGCCAGGTCTCTCCAAGATATAGTTTCTCTGGTTAACCTCTTCTTTCCACCTTTGTCAAATTTGAATCCCTCTATCATAGGTTTATGACACAGAAAATAAAGATGCTGGCCTTGCATTTGACACAACACAAGAAATATTTTCTGTTGACAAAATATTTGAACAATCAGGAAGTAGTACCTTTAAGGTTACAGAGAGAAATAAGCAAGCCACTATCAAATGTTCAACAATGGATGGGGGGAAAAAAAGGAAAGGAGGATACATAAAAAGGCATGCAGAGTTCTGGGACTAAAGACTATAATCCATGAGTTGGAACATTGGACTCAGTTCCATATGGAATTGGAAGATTGCAGAAGATCCCACCAGAGGGTTTTGTAACTGGCTGACAAACTGTACTCAATGAGTAGCCCTTAATGGTACTACATCTACATGGAGGGAAGTAAGCAGTGAGGTACCACAAGGCCCCAGTACTCTTCAATACTTTCATAAATGACTTAGATGAAGGAATAGAAGGGAAACTCATCAAATTTGCAGATGTCGCTAAGCTGGCAGGAATAGCCAATACCCCAGGAGACATGCTCAGGATCCAAAAAGACCTTGACAGACTTAAACAACACGAAATTTAATGTGGAGAAAAGCAAGGTTTTTTCATCTAGGAAGGAAAAACCAAAGGTACAAGTACAGATTAGACAAAACCTGGCTCAAAAACAGTAACTGTGAGAGGGACCTTGGAGTCCTAGTGGACAATTGTTTAACATGAGCCAACAGTATGCAGCAGCAGCCAAAAAAGCTAACACAATTCTTGGCGGTATAAACAGAAGCATAGAATCAAAATCACGTGAAGTATTAATACTGCTTTATAAAGCCTTAGTAAGGCCACACCTGGAAAACTGTATCCAGTTTTGGTCACCACATCACAAAAAAGGTGTTGAGGCTTTGGAAGAAGTACAAAGAACCGCAACTAAGATGATTAGGAGCCTGGAGACAAACACATATGAAGAATGGTTGCAGGAATTGGGTATGGCCAGTCTAGAGAAAAGAAGGCCTATGGGTGACATGATGGCAGTATTCCAGTATTTGAGGGGCTGCCACAAAGAAGAGAGGGTCAACTTATTTTCCAGAACACCAGAAGGCAAGACAAGAAACAATAGATGAAAACTAATCAAGGAGACAAGCAACCTGGAATTAAGGAGAAATTTCCTGACAGTAAGGACAATTTACTGGTGGAACAGCTTGCCTTCAGACATTGTGGGTGCTCCATCACTGGAGGCTTTTAAGAAAAGACTGGAAAGCCACTCGTCTGGAATGGTATGGAGTCCCCTGCTTGAGCAGGGGGTTGAACAGGGGTAGGCAACCCAAAACACTCAAAGAGCCACTTGGACCCGTTTCCCACCAAAAACAAAACACTGGGAGCCACAAAACCCTTTTGATATCTAAAATGAAGCTAACACTGCATATATCCTTTTTTACCTTTATTATAAGTGTGTGTGTGTGTGTGTGTGTGTGTGTGTGTGTATAATAAAGGTAAAAAAGGATATATGCAGTGTTAGCTTCATTTTTAGATGTCAGAAGGGTCTCTCTCTCTCTCTCTCTCTCTCTCTCTCTCTCTCTCTCTCTCTCTCTCTCTCTCTCTCTCTTTCTCTCCCCCTCTCTCTCTCTCTCTCTCCCTCTCTCTCTCTCTCTCTCCCCCCTCTTTCTCCCTTTCTCCGATCTTCTGCTTACCTGACAAGCTGGCTTCAAGCTGTTCTCCAACAAGCTCAGGAGTAGGCAACCTCAGCTCTTTTATGACTCATAGACTTCAACTCCCAGAATTCCTGAGTCAGCATAGCTGGGCTAGCTAGCTCTCTCCTGCCCTTCCTGCTTCCTGCTTCCTGCAGAGATGCAGCAAAGGGAGGAACTCCGCCCAGTAAGCTTTTCAGCTCCTCGGAGAACACTGTGATTGCACTCTCTTTTTTACACACACACACACACACACATACACACACACACACACACACACACACACACAGAGAGAGAGAGAGAGAGAGAGAGAGAGAGAGAGAGAGAGAGAGAGAGAGAGAGAGAGAGAGAGAGAGAGAGAGAGAGAGAGAGAGTCTCTCTGTGTCTCTGTCTCTCTCTGCAAATGGCAGAGGAGGCTGCAGGGGAAGGCTCAAAGAGCCACATGCAGCTCCAGAGCCGCAGGTTGCCGACCTGTGGACTAGAAGATCTTGAAGTCCCTTCCAGTTCTATGCGTAGAACACTTCCTCTCCCAATGTCAGTCATTAAGAAATGTATCATATTAGTCCCACCCCCTGATCAAGCAGGAACATTTAGACAATTGGCTGTCCAGTCTCTTCTTAAAAGCCTCCAATGTTTGGGCACCCACAATTTCTGAAGGCAAGCTGTTCCACTGGTTGATTGTTCTCATTTCCTGATATAGGGAATTTCTCCTTAGTTTTAGGTTGCTTCTCTCTTTGTTCACTTTCCATCCATTGCTTCTGGTCCTACCTATAGGTGCTTTGGAAAATAGGCTGTCACCCTCTTCTTTGTGGCAGCCCGTCAAATATTGGAACATTGCTATCATGTCACCCTTAGTTCTTCTTTTCACTAGACTAGATGGAGTAGAGGACCATTCCAACAATCCTTGATCTTGAACTGCAGCCTTGATGTCATATCACTACATACTTAATGAGGAACTACACTACCTAGTTGTGTGATGCCTACTTCTTGTACCATAGATCTGACCCATTGTTCCACATTAATTGATTTTATTGAAATCAAGTCAACGTTAACTCTTTGTGATCTCATAGATCATTTCTCCATGGCGATCTATTTTTAACCTGGTCCTCCTGTCACCCTAAGGTGCATTCACTGCCATTCCAACTATTAGTCAAACAAAATTGTGATTGGATTAATAATACATTAAATTAAATACAAATGAGTGACATAGAAAGAAGAAAATCAAGAAGGACATCTAATGTTGGTAATGCAGTGATGTGACATCAAGACTACAGTCAAGATCAAGGGCTGTTGTAATGGTTCTCCACTCCGAATGATAAGCCGAGAATGTGACTGGTTAATTCATGGATGTTTCTCAGGGCCAGGATTCAAAGGAATACTGGATGAAGTACAATTCCATCTCCTGCAACGCATTCAATATTTATCGGCTAAAACCAATAAAGTTTTTACCTAACTGCATATCAATTAATCGTTAAGATATTGAGAGGTATGTAACTACAGTCTGTTCTCTTGTTTTTGCATCTTTCAAACATCATTATTGTACGTGTATGGGTAGAGAATCTTTCATTACCCCTGAAAAGCCCAGCTAGTAGAGCTAAATTAACTGTTTACATAAAGTTCCTGCTAGCAGGGAATGAGATTAAATAGACTCTCAGAGTAGTCAGGACCATCTTGACAAACCTCCACATCCGCTATCACACAGGCAGCATCCCATTTGTCAGCAAACTCCTTCCCTTCCCTTTCTGAATCTGATCTGCTCTTCAGAGTTGAAACCTAAACAATTGATAAAAGGGAAACCCTCAAAGGTTAATTTATTCTCCTAATTTGAACACTTGTCAAAGTGCTTAATTTTCCTTTGAATTGCTTTTGTCTGTCTTTTGTCTTTAAAGGCACATTTAACAGAATGCTAATAAAACAGGCCTGCATGATGGAAGAAATGTCAGGCCCCAACTTTTAATCTCATAAACTAACCTTCAAATGACTTTTAAATGGCTTTTAAACACTGCTAGCTACAGTACCTGTGTGTGTATGTATATGTATCTGTACACATGTTATGTATATGCATATGCATATGCGTATATCTACATCTACATCTACATTTACATCTGTCTGTCTGTCTGTCTCTATCTCTATCTCTATCTCTATCTCTATCTCTATCTCTATCTCTATCTCTATCTCTATCTCTATCTCTATCTCTATCTCTATCTCTATCTCTATCTCTATCTCTATCTCTATCTCTATCTATCTATCTATCTATCTATCTATCATCTATCATCTATCATCTATCTATCTATCTATGTCTCTACCTCTATCTCTATCTCTATCTCTATCTCTATCAATATCTATCTATCTATCTGTCTGTCTGTCTCTGTCTCTGTCTCTGTCTCTGTCTCTGTCTCTGTCTCTGTCTCTGTCTCTGTCAATATCAATATCTATCTATCTGTCTGTCTGTCTGTCTGTCTGTCTGTCTGTCTCTATCTATCTATCTATCTATCTATCTCTCTATCTATCTCTCTATCTATCTATCTGTACATATATATATATATGTGTGTGTGTGTGTGTATGTGTATATGTATATGTATATATATATATGTATATATATGTGTGTATATATATGTGTGTACATATATGTGTGTATATAAATATATATGTGTTTGTGTGTGTTTATATATGTATGCATGTATGTATGTATGTATGTGTGTGTGTGTGTGTGTGTGTGTGTGTATACATTTGGCTGTAGCTACAATCCATTAGTTAATGACTAAACTGAACCTGCCAGATCACATTCACATTTCAGTGGCTGGATTTCAAGGGTTTTCCAGGCTTGTAATGATCAAGCCAGCTCCTTTTGTTCCATGTTTGCAAAACCAATATGCTTAAAAACAACAACAACAACACTTGAATTTTATTGGCTTCTCTATTGAAAATGCAAGCCTTATCTTCTAAGGCCATTGCTTTGTCACAGCAAATTTATTTTCTCTTGCTGAAGTGGATTGTGCATATTACATTCAATTCTCCTTCCCCAAACAAGGCTTTAACTTAGGGAGCAGCTGCTAACTTAAGAATTTGTTCAAGATAAAAATCAATTAAGGACACACCAACAGTAGATTTATCACCCTAGTTGGACAATGGTAGAAACCAACTATTACTCAGGTTAAAACCTAAGTGCCAGAATTAGGCTGTTGTATAATTTTATGCAATACACTCTTACCATGCTACAAATTGTGCCTTAAATCATAGACATCACCTTTAAAAGCACCAGAACTTTTGCTAATATATCTGTTTCTCTCCCTCTCCCCCCTCTCTCAGCTATTTTCCCATGGAATCTTAAAATTAATATGGTTGTGACTCCCCAGATGTAAACAATGCTCCAACTTTAGTGGGCTTTATCATTTTTCAGATCTACTCCCACTACAGAAACCTAAATATTCAATATTCTTTATGGGTCAAGTGTGATTGGACACAGAAGGAATTTGTCACTGGTGCATCAGCTCTCAGTGTAGATACAAACAACAAAATAAAAAGTAATATAATCATAAGATACCAATTGCAGAAGTTAATAGGAAAGATGAGAAGGGTAATAGCAATACAACCCTACTACATGGGTAAATATCGTTAGGCAATTAGGTGTTCAGTAGAGTGATGGCATGAGGCTGTTTTGACATGTTACGTTACGTTACGTTACGATACGATACGATATGATATACACAAAGATGCTTCCCATTCAAATATTTGGAACACTTGCATCAGATGTATCTTATACCTTAATTTGGAGGTCTCCAACCTTGGCAACTTTAAGATTTGTGCTGGCTGGGGAATTCTGGGAGTTGAAGTCCACAAATCTTAAAGTTGTCAAGGTTGGAGATCCTGGCCTGAACTGTTCCAACCCACCACATGTAATCCAGATGCTGCTTTTGTCAATGTTGGATGTTGCTAATTCCATAGAAGCAAACAAACTCAAATTTTCACTCAGGATGAAAAAAAACCTCTTCTCCATAGACTTATAGACCTATAGACTTATATATTCAATGTTAAGAACACCAAGATGTCAGGGAGATGCTAAGGTCTTGTTGAACACACTGGCTCTCCTCTAGAAGACAGCTGTTTATCCATCTGTGCAGAATTCCCTCCCTCGCCATACCCACATTCTCATTCAGTCTGATAAAAGAGAACTTGCTTTCAAAGTTGCCAGTCAAAGGTAAAGCAAATTTGAGTGAAATTTGGAGGGATGGAATATAACGTCTTTGCACCTATTTAGCTATGAGGTGTCTGAGAGATTAATCTATGTGAACGTCCTGCCTTTTAATTTCACAATTCCCTTTTTATTATTATTATTATTATTATTTATTTAATTTCTATGCCGCCCTATTCCAAAGAACTCAGGGCGGCTCACAGCATGATAGAAATTACAATAAACACATATCTATAAAAAAACCCTTGAGCTAAAAGAAACCAATCACTCCACAAACATACACAGAAACATACACTGGCTAGGGGCAAGGTGTTAGCTGCCCCAGGCCTGCCGGCAAAAGTATGTTTTAAGCAATCTACGAAAGGCGAAGAGGGTGGGGGCGACACGGATCTCCGGGGGAAGTTGGTTCCAGAGGGCCGGGGCCGCAACAGAGAAGGCCCTTCCCCTAGGCCCCGCCAGGCGACACTGTCTGGCTGACGGGACCTGGAGAAGGCCCACTCTGTGGGCCCTAACCGGCCGCTGGGATTCATGGGGCAGCAGACGGTCCCGTAAATAACCTGGTCCAATGCCATGTAGGGCTTTATAGGTCATAACCAACACTTTGAATTGGGTTCGGAGACCAATTGGCAGCCAATGCAGCTCGCGGAGTGATGCCGAAATGTGGGCATTTCTAGGCAAGCCCAACACTGCTCGCGCGGCTGCATTCTGCATTACCTGAAGTCTCCGAACATTTTTCAAAGGTAGCCCCATGTAGAGAGCATTGCAGTAGTCGAACCTCGAGGTGATAAGGGCATGAGTGACTGTGAGAAGAGACTCCCGGTCCAAATAGGGCCGCAACTGGTGCACCAGGCGAACCTGGGCAAATGTCCTCCTCGCCACAGCCGAAAGATGATGTTCCAAATTTAGCTGTGGATCGAGGAGGACGCCCAAGTTGCGGACCTTCTCCGAGGGGGTCAAAAGCTCCCCCCCAGGCTAATGGACGGATAGATTGAAATATCCTTGGGAGGCAGAACCCATAGCCACTCCGTCTTGTCGGGGTTGAGTTTGAGCCTGTTGGCACCCATCCAAACCCTAACAGCCTCCAGACATCGGCACATCACTTCCGCTGCTTCACTGAAATGACACGGGGTGGAGATGTAAAGCTGGGTATCATCAGCATACTGATGATATCTCACCCCGTGTTGTCGGATGATCTCGCCCAGTGGTTTCATGTAGATATTAAACAGCAGAGGGGAGAGGACCGATCCCTGAGGGACCCCACAAGGGAGGAACCTAGGGGTTGACCTCTGACCCCCTGCCAACACCGACTGCGACCGACCAGTGAGGTAGGAGGTGAACCACCGCAAAACAGTGCCTTCAACTCCCAACCCCTCCAGTCGGTGCAGAAGGATACCATGGTCAATGGTATCGAAAGCCGCTGAGAGGTCAAGTAGCACCAGGATAGTGGATAATCCCCTATCCCGAGCCCGCCAGAGATCATCCGTCAGCGCGACTAAAGCAGTTTCCGTGAGTAGCCGAGCCTGAATCCTGACTGTTGAGGGCCCAGATAATCGGCCTCATCCAAGGACCGTTGGAGCTGGAGTGACACCACCTTCTCAACAACCTTCCCTATAAAGGGAAGATTGGAGACAGGACGGTAGTTGTTTAAAACAGCTGGGTCCAGGGAAGGCTTCTTGAGGAGGGGGCGCACAATTGCCTCCTTGCAGGGAGCCGGAAAGGACCCCTCCCTCAAAGAAGCGTTGACAATCTCCTGAACCCAGCCCCGCGTCACCTCCCTGCTGGCCGAAACCAGCCAGGAGGGGCACGGGTCCAATAAACAGGTGGCGGAGCTCACAGCTCCAATGGCCTTGTCGACTTCATCAGGTGCCACCGGGTCAAACTCCTCCCACACAACAGGATCAAGACGAGTCCCTGTCATCTTGACTGAATCATTATCAGCCGATACTGCATTCCAATTGGAGTCAAGGTCCATCCGAATCTGGGCGATTTTATCCGCGAAAAACTTATTAAAGTCCTCAGCACTACCCTACAAGGGTGCATCAACCCCCCCCCCTGATTAAGGAGGGAGCGAGTTACCCTGAACAGGGCGGCTGGGCGGGATTCCGCAGATGCAATCAAGGCGGAATGATACGCGCATCTTGCCGCCTTGAGCGCCACCTGATAAGTCTTGATATAAGATCTTACAAGTGTTCGGTCAGATACGGATTTGCTTTTCCTCCATCGCTTCTCTAGGCGTCTCTTCTGGCGCTTCATCCCCCTGAGTTCCTCAGTAAACCAAGGAGATCTCCTGGGTCTGCTACCACAGAGAGGTCGCAGCGGCGCAATCCGGTCAAGAGCCCCCTTCGCAGCCATATTCCAGGCCGTAACCAGGGACTCTGCCGAACTGTGAATGAGAGAATCCGGTATTTCCCCAAGCGTCCTCTGAAAACTCTCTGGATCCATCAGACGTCTGGGGCGGAACCACCTAATCGGTTCCGCCTCCCTGCGGGGGAGGATTGGAGCCTTGAAAACAAGCCGCAACAGAAAATGGTCTGACCATGACATAGGCAAAATATCTAAGCCCCTTAAATTCAGATCATTGCTCAACTGTTCTGAGAGGAATACCATGTCGGGAGTGTGTCCCCTCTCGTGAGTCGGACCCTGAACTACCTGAGTCAGGTTCATGGTTGCCATGGTGGCCATGAGCTCCTGCGCCAACCCAGAGGATTCGCCGAGCGATGGAAGATTTAAGTCCCCCAAGACAATAAGCCTGGGGAACTCAACCGCCAGCCCAGCAACCCCCTCAAGTAGCGCAGGCAGGGCTGTTGACACGCAGCTGGGAGGCAGGTACGTGAGCAACAAGCCCACCTGAACCCCTAGGTCCAACTTCACAAGGAGCAACTCACAACCCGCAATCTCAGAAACAGCGAGCCTGCGTAGGCTAAAAGTCTTCTTGGCTATAATAGCCACTCCTCCCCCCCTTCCCTGGGGTCGTGGCTGGTGCCATACCTGAAACCCGGCTGGACACATCTCAGAGAGAGGAACTCCTCCCTCCGGGCCCAGCCAGGTCTCGGTCACACATGCGAGGTCGGCCTCCTCATCCAGTAGAAGATCATGGATGAGGGGAGCTTTATTTACAACCGACCTGGCATTGAGCAGCAGCAGCCTGAGCCCAGGGTCCGGATTTCGCCCATTACCAGTACTTCGGGTTGAACTCACAGGGTCGGAGCAAGGGATCGCTTTTAGACAGCGAGCTCTTGTTCCCCGGGAATGGCCTACCCTATGGCTCCCACCATATCTGCCTCTCCCCAGCAAGACCGGTATACTTTGGCCCTCTATCACCCCAGAGCCAGCGTCTCCCCTCCCCTCCGCCTCTGCCATGCCAGGCAGGCTAGCCAGTTCATCACATTCATTCCACTCAACCACAACTCCATCCATATCATTAATTTATCTCTCCCACTCTTTAAACTAAACACATTAAAAACAATAAACTAACCATCCATTCAACCCGATTCACTCCACAATCAGTCAATCCCCCCCCACATCATTCATAACATCCAACAAAAATAAGTTAAAAACAGTATTAAACAACTTGAATTATTTAAAAATTTAAACAAATAGTAATTAAAACAATTTAAAAACATAGTAATAAAAAAAATAAAAACAGGCATGCCAGATGTTAATCCTGCCGCAATAACTATAGCTGTGCCTGTATTAGTCCCTCCTAAGATAAAACTTGTAGTAGAGTCCAAAACAGAACCCACAGGAGGAATAATTATACTAACAGTAATTATGGAACCCAACGTCCCAAAGATAAGGCCTTCGAAAAAATCCAACATAATGGCGGCAGCAACAAAGGCCTCACCCACAGGTTTGTAGTGATCTGTTTCTTTCCTGGTTTGAATATTTCAAAGGAATAGAAGATTTGCTTGGAGAAATTTGAGTTTATGCATCTCTGCACAGTAAAGAGGTTCCTTCGGTATCTGTAAAATCAGGATTAGCCAGATTCAGATATAAAATAGTTCATTGATTATTCTTCATTGATCCATTGCGGGAAGAAACTTAAATGTGATAATAAATAGTGGTTTAGAGTGAAATTGTAGGACTTCGTGGGATATAATAACAAGGTCTATTATAGTCTATGTAAGAGGTACTCCACAATAACCCAACCAAAAAAGTAATAGAGGAATAACAGCAGGAAGATACGTAGCTGGTGAGAAGACTACTAAGTTACATACTTTGAGCTTGTAAGGATTCAGGATGAAGTGAAGGAAGAATGCAGTGACTTGGATTTAAAACTAACTCTTTGGATCATTCATAAATCCTGCAAGACTTCACCAATTTCCAAATTCATCTAATCTGTCACAGTACAATATTAGAAAGCCTTAATTCAAATCTCAAAAATGACAGATAATGTGAGAATTTAATACCATCACCATCAGTTAACCATCTGCAAATGACAGCCTCTGTACTCTATAGGCTCAGACACTTTGACAGCTGTATGCAACAACATTTCATTTTTATGTATGCTGATTAGTCTACATTCAAAGTGGCAATAAAGTTATTGTTCTGTTCTGTTCTGTTCTATGCTGTTCTGTTCTATATGCTGCATAGCTCAACCACAATTGTTTTTCAGAATATCGAAAACTAGAATATCATTTTTTTCAAGTATTTCACTTGAAGTTTCAGATGTTATTAATATTTCACATCATTCTCCTCCTACATGACAATCAACCATCAAACCTTGGGAGAAGTTAAATATAATCAACACAAATACCTTATTTTAAGATTCATAACAAAGGCCATTGGATTACTATTATTTGAATATGCCTGAGAATATACATGAGAATGTTAAAATCAATATATGCATTTTTTAAAAAAGCTAGGAAAAAAACTTAATAGGTTGTTATGTTTTAAGATGACAGCTTGTGACAGCAATATAATCTTCACATATTATAGCACCGACATTAAGAAATTAAAAAAAAACCATAATGTTTTCCCCTTAAATACAACTCCTAAAATATGTATAATAGTATAAATAGCCTGTCTCCCTACATATGACAGTATTTCTCCCATGAGCACAACTTCATCTCTATTTTTACTTTTTTAAAAAAAGGAACAGCCTGAATTCAAAATATTTTAAGAAAATATCTTACCTATATCCCTTACTGTCTTCTTAATGAACTTAAGACATTTACTTCCTTGTAAGTATTAATTATTGGCTATGGGAAACCTAGCATTTGAGTTTGAGATTCTATATGTGGTTAAAAACAGAATTTTTGTTTTGTGGTTCCCACTGAAATCTAAAGACTGAGTTTAAGTTTAAGATTAAGTTCCAAGTGGGCATCTTATGCATTTCTCTATCAAGCCAAAATACCAATGAAAGGAAACTGGTTCTAAAAAGCCTCGTTATGTTGTACTCCATTTTAAAATCTAAATCTCTCTCAAAACAGCACAGTGAAGATCAGATCTGATGTGCAAACAACTGACATGAAGAAGTGAGGGGGAAAAAAACTAGTAGCAACATTTATTTGTTGCCTAAAGTTCTGAATCTTTGAAGGTATCTTACTTGCTTCTACAATAAGTCATATATAACAGTGCAGGATAAGACAATAACAGAGTTGGAAGGGATCTCAAGAGGTCTTCTTGTCCAACCCCCTACTCAAGCAGGAGAGCCTATGCCATTTCAGACAATCTCTACCTTCAGTGTTAGAGCATCCACAACTTCTGCAGGCAAGTTGTTCCATTGATTAATTGTTCTAACTGTCAGGAAATTTCTCTTTATTTCTAGGTCCGTTCTCTTTTTGCCTCGCTCCCTCCCTCCCTCCCTCCCTCCCTCCCTCCTTCCTTCCTTCCTTCCTTCCTTCCTTCCTTCCTTCCTTCCTTCCTTCCTTCCTTCCTTCCTTCCTTCCTTCCTCTCTCCCTCCCTCCCTCCTTTTCTTAATAGTGGTGGTGGGACTTTATGCTGCAAAGGGAACTGAGAACCTACTACTTAATCTCTCATGTAACCAAGGGGAGGAGGGAAACCATGCCCTAGAAATAGTACTTCAAAATGAAAATTTAATTTTCTTTGGCTTATCTTCTTGGTATCATGTTGTTATCTTATCATAATATCTGCTTCTTTGCTCAGAATTGTAATGGATAATTACAATAACAATGTAAGTAAGCACTAATGACAAAAAAGCTGCAGCTACAGACTTTAACTTGTGACATAAAATAGAAAATTGATGTAGTGGATCCCCTCTTGGTGTAACTCTTTGGAACTGGATTCCTGTCAAAACTAAAATGTTCAGACTCAACAAAATTTACGTAGGTATAAAAAGGATAGTAAGGAAGAAAATAGAGCCTGAAACAAGACTTCAGCTAAATCACTGTGTAATGAATGGAATAATAATAATAATAATAATAATAATAATAATAATAATAATAGCAACAATAGCAACAATAGCAACAACAATAACAATAACAATAACAATAACAATAACAATAACAACAACAACAATAACAATAATAATAATAATAATAATAATAATAATAATAATAATAATAATAATAATAATAATAATAATAATAATAATAATAATAATATGCTACACAAAGCAAACTTATGTGAGGAAAGCACAACTCTGTACAAAGGGAACTGGAAACACACAATAGAGTTTGAAGATTAAAAGATGGCCTTGTGTTTATTTTATTCATTTACAGTAGTGGATTCCCCCCCACCCACATCTATTTATCTGAGGGCAGAAATAAAATACTTGTGTGCTGTTTACTTGGGCTATTATGATTTACCTGCTTATTCAGAGTTTACTGAATAATTTATTCAATAAGTAAGTACTATTTTTAATGCAATGTTTGGACAACTGATTTAAGCAAATGCGATGATGAAGTGGGAGGGAGGGGGCCCTGCAAATACAAGCTTTTTAAGTTTGGTTTTCAAAATAGTTTGCATTGTCTAATTTCTTCCTGATGCTGTTACTAATTCTACTCGCTGTCTTCCTCTTCTTTTACTTCCCTCAACTTTGCTAGGCACAATATCTTCTTCCCCTTTCTGTTCTACCATATCCTCACATTACATGCTCAGAGTGTTTGATAATGACTTCAAGAAGCAACTATTCTTTATTTTGGCTCTGAAAAGGATGATTGGTTCTTGAATTTCACAATATTCTTAGTGATCATCTTCAAAATAGGATGGTGTGTATCTTCTTTCTTTTACACTTTCTTAGCACCCAAGTTTTAGAACCAGACATTAACAGTTTTGATGGCTCCTTCTGGAGGTGATGTCTCTTAATGAACATTTCAAAAGTGTTTGGACATCTATGAAGTTCAGATTCTTGTAATATTCATTTTTGCCCAGATGTTTTTCAGCACTAGAGAAAATGAAGGATTAGGCTGTGGGGATTAGAAGGAAGATTAAAACACCATTACCCACTGAAGGTAGAAGCATCACATTAAAACCAAAGTTCTTTGTGTGAGTTCCATCACATAAACAACTGTAATAGTAGACACCTTTTGAACTTTAGTCATAATTAAACCATCAATACAGATATGGGCCTAATAATAATAATGGAAATTATAGTATGATTTAACTCCCCTTACATTATTTCACCAAGCCACTCTAGCATTAGGCTTATTAAGATGTGGGGTACTTATCATCTATAATTAGCCAAATAATTTCTAATATACTAAGGTGAAGAGGTGAAGAGTGATGGAAAGAAAGAATGCAGTTTGGAAAACACAATTCAAGCTAAACCCTTTAAGACTACTCCAAGGAATAATGAGGCTTAAGATAAAGCAAGAGAGAGAGAGACTCTGAGGAATTCTAAAACTTTGTCTTATATGTTATGTTGAGATATTATCTTGAAATTCTGTTGTTGCTTCCTCTTTTTCTTTCTCTCTTTCTCTCTTTTTTCCTTCCTTCCTTCCTTCCTTCCTTCCTTCCTTCCTCTTTCTTTCTCTTTCTTTCTTTCTTTCTTTCTTTCTTTCTTTCTTTCTTTCTTTATTTATTTATTTATTTATTTATCCCACCATTCTCACTAAAAGTTTGATAGATTATTTCTCTACCTACTTCATAAAAAATAATTGGTGAACATAAATATAATTCTGGCTCTTACATAAATGGATTTATTGTGCACAAATAGCTGTTGTGAATAGGTACTTGTATCATTTCCCAACACCCTTTAAATATATCCTAGTTTCTTTATCTCCTTGAAGATGAATAAATATCTTCTGTTGCTTGCAGGTATCAATGTATAATTTCATCCAGCATCCTCACCAACTTTCACCATTCTCCCACTCTTTATCGGGAAACATCCCTATCATACCTCCCAGATTAGGCTATTGTGTTGTTACCTGAATTATACATAATTGAAAGTTGTGTTTCGCAGCTTAACAGTTTGTTATCTTCTGTGGTCATGCACTGCCATGAAAACAGAGCTGCACACCAGAAGTTCTAGATGGCAGCAATTTTCTGGGCTCCTAAAATGATAATTTAACCCTCCTTTTAAAAGTCTTTAAAATAAATTGTAAAATAAAGTTTAAGAAGATTTCAAGTAGAACTGGAAGTACCCAACTGAACTACATCCATACTGTATCCTGCAGTCTTCTTTGATGGTTTTTCTCTACAAATCATAGAGAATCCCACTGAATTAGTGTCTAAGGCTGATTCAGTCTAGCCTTTTATTATAGCCAAGCTGCCCAGCATGCAGACAAAAATATGAACATATCCATGTTGTTCTCCCAGCAACAAGATAGAAGAGGTTGTTGTGTGTTTGTGATTTTTAACTACTCAATCTAGCCAAATCCTCTATAAGCACCAGGTGGTCTCAAATCTAAGTACTCACTAGGGTTGACCTTGCTTAGCTGTTGAGATTAACACAAGTCAAGCTAGGTCAGGGGTCTTCAAACTTGGCCCTTTTATGACCTGTGGACTTCAGGCACTCTGGCTGAAGAATTTTGGGAGTTGAAATCCACAAGTCATAAAAGGGCTGAGTCTGAAGACCCCTGAGCTAGGTGATCCATATAAAATCCTTTGCACTAAGCTTAAACTGCATAATCAGTATCTCATTGTTTCCCATTAATGACTAATTTTCATGTACAACCTGAGAACCAATCATGGAGTTCAAATCTATATTCATGAGATTTTATATATGTTTAATCATGATATCCTTTACAGTCTTGTATATTTGACTAGCAGTGACCTTCCATGAATAAAGTAAGCAGAAACAAACTGATTCTATTTGTTACTTTCATTAATAGGATTTTTTTCTTGAATTGACCCAGTATCATTTATCTCCCACTTCAAACACTTAATTTGAAATAACATCTGAGACTATTACATTTGCATATCCACTGCTTTAATTGTATCATTATTAAAACTATATTCAGCAAAATAAGTAATTATCTAATGTGAGGACAGCATGACTGCAAGTTTTGGATGAGTTTTCTTACTATTCAAATATATGAACATGTCCCCTTTTTTAAGTGCATAAAAATATCAACATCATTTGGTCATAAAACAAAGTGATTTTACCTCTGTATATTAGATCATAAACAAAATACCAAGTTACAATTTGTACAGCAGACACAATAAAGTCAGGTTGTCAGGGAACAATTAATCATGGAGTGTTTTGCTATTTGCTGAGGCAATTAATATTTTATGCAATTTTGAGCATGCAAATTTGTGATAGTGAAAGGTAACGGGCAACATTACTCAAACTTATGTGAACATTGTCCTTATTACCACATTAATAGCAAAAACAATCAAGTTATCTGATTTATACATTAGCTAAATACAAGGTAGAGGCCATCTTTTTGCATCTGTGGATGGTATCTATGGACTTAAAAGACTGAAGACGATTCTTAAGTCCAAATGAGAAAATAAAGTCTTCCCTATAGCGTGTTAAATAGCTACACAGGGGCATACTTGAATTATTTTCATACAGGCCAAGGTTATTCTTGACTAGGCAATATATAGTTGTGTGGTTGAGCTCAGTTGCCCTGTAGTTCCTTACTCACCTTCAAGCATCTATCATCACAGTAAAGGGACAAAAGCTGCAAGTAGTGGACCAATTTACGTATCTTGGTAGTACCCTCTCCCGTGCAGTGACAATTGACAACGAGGTCAACTGTAGAATTGCTAAGGCAAGCTCTGCATTTGGCAGATTGCGGAATAAAGTGTGGGACTGCCATGGAATAAGCCTTGCTACTAAGCTTAAAGTTTACAAGGCAGCAGTGTTAACTACCCTGATGTATGCTAGTGAGACCTGGACAGTGTACAAGAGGCATGTGAGGCAACTGAATTATTTCCACATGACTTGCCTTCGTAGAATTCTGAGGATCCGGTGGCAAGATAAGATACCAGACACTGATGTCCTCTCCAGAGCAGGCTTATTCATCAACAGAGTTTACACTCTGTTGATGAAAGCCCAGATGCGCTGGGCAGGCCATGTTGTAAGGATGCCAGATCTCAAGGAAAACAATCACATGGGGGACAAAAGAAGCGATATAAAGATATGCTGAAAGCCTGTATCAAGTCCCTGGATATTAACATAACCTCCTGGGAACCTCTGGCACATGTACCAGGGTTGCCAGACATATGAACATAGAAGGACAATCTTGGCACAAGAGAAGCATGCACTCCGCAAAGCCAGAGCTGTAAATGCCGAAGTAACAGTGTCTACTTTTCTTTGTTCAGTATGTGGCAGAACATTCCATGCTAACATCGGTCTTATCAGCCACCTACAGACACATTGTTGATGGCCCATAACCCATAAGATGTCATGGTCCTCATCGAATTCGATGGACAAACAACACTCACCTTCCATAGTTCTAAGGTGGTCTTTGTGACTGCTTGTTAGGAAGGGAGGAAGTTTTGAGGAAGCTGTTCCTCAGTTGTAGTCTTGACCACGGAGGTTGATTGCTGTATAATATGTGTGTTTCTGTGAATGTCATTTTAACTCACTCTTTTTGTGCAACATTTCCCAGCAGAATTCGGAGGGGGGGGGGGAAATACCAGCTAAATAATGAATGTTTTGTATTTGAACCACTTTGACCTGTATGGAAATTGCTGAATAGACTGTGCACCAGAGCAGAAAGATCAAAGGAAAATCTAAGGAAATAAGGTTTTCCTATAGAAGATAGGCAATCTGTGTGAATGTGGAGGAGCAATCCATTTCATATATGCTACAGTCCATATGATGTCCTACAACATGCGTGAAGGAAGACCTTGTGTCTGTGAAATAAAACGCTCTCCACCTGGCCCAGATACTGGAAAAATGTTATTTAGTTTTAATCCTATTTATTTTACATACTTTTTACACACTTTATATTTCTATGACCTATTTTGTACCTATGTTACTTGCTCTGTGTTGAATGTTATATGTCTATAATTTGAAAGTGCTTCCGAAACAAAGAAAGGAAGAACTTGAAGGATGATTCATAGACAGGTGGAAAGCTGCATTCTCACAGTTGACTAAAAGCACATTCAATGGGATTCAGTTTCAAGCTTCCATTGGGCATGTGGGAAAATGCTGTGCAATTTGATGGGGAAATTATGCATCTTGGAAAGGGACAGCCAGTTGTCCTTATGTAGCCAGTTACAAAGCCAAGTTGTGACTTTTTGCAGGAGAAAAAAAAAATGCAGGAAAGATTTCATCAATTCAAAAGTGTTAACAATAACAACGGCCCAAGTATTAACCTATCGGAAGTCAGCTAGATGTGAAAAAGCATTTTCAGTCCCTGTCCTCTGCAGCAAAATATCATACAGTATTCATAAGCCCACAATTGTTTTTGTGTGGCAAACTGATTTGTGTGATGTTTGTTTCATTCAAGGAGGGGAGAAAATAGGAAGGCACAAAACACAAATGAGGCTATTATGCGCACAGATGTCCACTCAAGTATGACTTACTCATAGAGGATTTGGGCTATCAAATGTAGAAATTACACTCTAATCATGATTACATGCGCCACAACAATACTAGGATTAAATACAAATTATGGTCGGAGAATAAATGAAGGGGTTACCATGGGTGCTCTCAACAGAAAAGAGCCACATGTAATTACTGCAAGCACTGGATCTGGTAAGCAAGAATTGCATCTTAATAAACAGGATGGCCGTGAGTGAATAATAAAGCTAATGTTGAAAATCTCTTTCATGCTTTCATCCAGCATGAATGATTGCTGGCTTTAAGAATTTTCGCTCACTGGGCAGGCTTTTTCATTAAGCAAAGGTAATTGTGTAACTCTCTTGTCTCTTCCTTGACTGGGGAAGCTGGGAAAATATGACAATGAATTGCTGGCGCACTGCTTCATTAAACCTGAAGAACATTTAACTCAGAATACAGTCGGATTTTGAAACCTCAGCCTAATTGCAGCGCCTAAATACAGAAAGCATAACGCATCTCAGACAGAATGGTATTCATCTTAAACAACAACGAACAGTGATTTTTGTGCACCTGGAAAGCACGGCCCGCCAGAAAGAAACACTCAAATCGAAAAAGTACATAATGAAAACTATGTGTGAAAGGGAGACAGGGATCAGAATGTGCTTTTTAAGATGTAAACAGCAGGTTTTAATTTGGCTGCGCATGTAACATAGCCCAACCTCAATATTATAAGCGAATTATTTTTGTATATTTCTGTTCTGGAAATGAAAACAAGCACCTTTTCAAACAGTTGTACAAATGGAGGCCCTAAGGACTGGCTGTATAAAGCACAAGGCTGCTTGTCAGTCAGGCAAATAGAATAGAAATTACCTGGGATTCTAGTATTCTATCATTCCATTTATAAAACACATGAAGAACAGTTGCAGGAATTGGGTCTGTCTAGTCTAGAGAAAAGTAGGACTAAGGGGTGACATGATAGCAGTGTTCCAATATTTGAGGGGCTGCAGCAAAGAAGAGGGGGTCAACTTATTTTCCAAAGCACCAGAAGGCAGGAGAAGAAACAATGGATGGAAACTCATCAAGGAGAGAAGCAACCTGGAATTAAGGAGAAACTTCCTAACGGTGAGAACAATTAACCAGTGGAACTGCATGCCTTCAGAATTGCCTTCACTGGAGTATTTTAAGAAGAGATGAGACCGCCACTTGTCTGGAATGCATAGGATCTCCTGCTTGGACATGGGGTTGGACCAGAAGACTAGTTATTCTATAATTCTAACACAAAGAAAGTGGAACAAATTCATTTCGTTAACCAAACTAGAAGGGAGTGGGATCTGTTCTCTGATTATTTACAAGTGACTTGTCCTATTAGTATAGCACTGATGATGTTACCTGGTTTGGTAATGAAATGTCTGCAAGAAAGCAGTCAAGCTCAGAGAGCACCACGGACCCCACAATTTAAAACAGCAATGGAAAATAAATGACCCACGATAATATTTGGGAGCAATGTTTATGTTTGTGAATATTTGAATACATTACAAATATTTTCATATTTTAATTGGTCAAACAGTGAAAGCAATAAGCAAAAAGAAAGAGGAAAAGATATTGTCCCTTTAAATAATCTTCCAAAGAAGCAGTTGTATTAACTATCCTGGGAGCCACATCCTTAATGAACAATTTTGTGTTACACTGCACCTCCCCCCCCCAAAAAAAAATCTTTGTGGCCCACAGTCCATTTTGTCAGCTGCCATAGATTTCTGTGTTGAAATTATATGTTGAACTTATATGGAGGATGATAAATTGCATAATCACAACTTCTGCATAAGCAATTGGATTTCCTGAAATTGCTGCTTCGTGCTGAAATTTGGTGACATTTTTTTCTATTGTAATTGATAATAATAGGATCGGTATGTGAAATAGTAAAATGATGCAATATATCTAAATTCAAAAACAAAAACAAAAGCTACCTCCTTTAGTCTCAAACAATGCAGAAATGCTAACTCTGTATGATGTCACACATCTCCTATTTCATCATGCTTATCCAGAGTAGGGAACCAGGTCTGCAATGCCATCATAACCAGCTTGTGAAATTGTCAGTGCAGTGATTTACTTAGGAACAATATTACTGAAGCTCACACATGCCCAAGGATGACATTCAAACTTTTTTTTGGAAAAAAAGCTTTGCATTAGGGAATGGTGTGATAAAAGAAAACTAAGATTGTTACTATTTATATTTTAACAATGCAAGGAGACAACTCAAGGCCACGTGATAGAAACAAGCTAAAATGTGTCTTGAATTTTCAAGCAAACTGGCTTTAAATTAACAAAAAAAATACAAAAAAACTTTACCAAAAAAACTGCTAATGGTTTCCTTAAGGAATGATTAACAGAGACCATCTTATGTTTTCCATATAATCCTTCTCATCGAAGTAAAACAAAAAAATTGAAAAGTCTTAATTTTCAATCAACAACCAATAGACAATACAACCAAAGGCCAGCCATGATGACTGGGGATTAAGAAGTTTGAAGTCCAGCATATTTGGAAACAACCAAATGAAAACAATAACTTGCATGAAAGAAACACCGGCTTCCATATTGTGTATCATCTGAGACTTGGCAGTACATTCATAAGTAAAACTCAGAAGAGGAAACAAGTCTTTTCCATCAGTCATGAAATCATACATGAGTACCAAAGAGCGAGTCCCAGCCTCCGTGAATACTGCTCAACCACTTACTCGTGAGGAAAAACCCCTTTGCATTGAACAAGGCAGGACTTGCTGAGATAAACCCCTTTTATTTTGACACAGCTTTTATGGAACAAAACTCCAACCTTTAGCTGTTGAAATGACCAAGATCAGTCTCTGAGTTCTCAGCTGGGATGCTCAAGATTTAAGTCACTCAAACACAGAGAAAGCCGACAAACCTGGTTAAACGTCCAAGAATCCTGAGGCAAGAAATCCAAGGACAGAAGCATGAAGCTGTAGCATGAACGGTTGTCCTCGGCAACCAGCCCCTTCCCATACCCCTCCTCTTTGTAGTCCAGCCAGGGCATGGCTTCTTAAGAGTCTTTTACTTCTCCTGGAGAGAGTCACCTCCACCGCCCTCCGCTGTCCTGCACGCCTTTCCTCCCTCCACATCTGTGCATGTGGAACAGGCCCCAGCTGCTCCTTCTCGTCACTCAGTTCAGGCCCCCAACCCAGCTGTCTCTCTGCCTGAGTGTGAGTAGATGGGCCCGGTGTCACATCTAGCTCTGAGTCTTTGTGTTCCTCAGAGCCTTCCACAGACTCTGATGTGACCCCAGGCAACCCTTCCCCTTCGTCCGATTCATCTGACTTGGCTGGCAGGCGAGGACTCACAAAAGGTCCAAACAAATCTATGCACAACATTAACGATGGTGTGTTCATTTCCTTCTATCCTTTTCTCTGCTGGTCTGTTTCTCCTCAATCTTCTTGTCATGGATACTTCCCTGACCGGTTATGGCCTTTGATCCTTCAAGCCATTTTGGCTGCTATCACAAGAGTGCCCTGGGCATCCGACACGTGAGCCTGCCTCCTTCGCCAGCTACCGCAAAACCCAGCCAGAACATCTTAACAGTATCGAGGGATGTGTGTGTAAGTGTGTGAAGGTCGGAAAATGTCACTCACCAGAGTTGGGGTCCGAATTTCCATCTGCTTCGGTCCTCTTGTCCGGGGAGGCCTGCTCGTAGAATTCGTCCTGCGGCTGAACCAGAGGAAGAGGATGTGAGACCAGCATTCCACTACCCACAGGCTCATGATCTCCTAGGCCACTGTCACTGCAGCTTTCCTGCGAACCATCGGGGAGGTGAAACGTAACACGACGCTGAGACTACAAAGAAGAGCACAGGACAAGCTCGATTAGTGCTCTTCTTTTTCTCTTTCACCCCTCCCTCTGTTTCGATAGATTGTTATATCTATGGTTGATCGCCCCCATCCCTTCCAAATACAAGGGCCACCGGACAAATTTTATGTTTGTTATTTTTTTAAGGGATTCTAACCTACGTTCATATGTCAGGTGGCCAAATATCTTCACCAAGTTATACAACAGCACAAAACTTTTAATTAGTCATGCTGTTTTACCATCCTATTTTTTTCCCTTCCCTTTTTTCTTTCAAATGCTGTTGTCAAGCTTTAAGCTGCACAATATATTGCCACCATTACTGCTTCTTAGCTTGCAAACGCACTAGGGGTAGAATGGAATGCAGAATCCAAACAACAAGAAATCTAACTGTGCAAACCAAGGACGTTTCAGCAGGTGTTTGCCAACCCACGAAGACACTTTCCCATAACAATTTTTTGACTCTTGATTGGACAATGTGACATGCAGTAATACAGGGGAGGGAGAATTGTACATTTTGATTATAGTGGGTTGTGTGGGAAATAGCCAGAGTTGGTTTTGCTTTCATTCATGCTAAAATGATGTATTCAATAAAGTTTTGCACAAAGAGATTGGATTGTCTTGCCAGTGCTTACTTAGTTGGCTTCATTAGTCAGAACCTTTACATTAAACCAGCTCTCGCTATTTCCCTGTTTCCCTGTTTACTGTACTTTTTTTTTCTGTAAAGGCTCATGAAAAACTGTAATAAAGATATTGCATACTGTATATTTGGTCTAGTCAAAGATGATCTACATGCAAACATGACTCTGGGCAGGTATATTATATTACTGTTTAGGAACTGGTATTCACATTTACTACCAAATTTATAGAATGGCACTTGCTTTTGCACATGGAATTGTTGCTTGAGGAGTCCAAATCTAACCTAAAACCACTTTATTTCCCAAAGATACCCATCAGAGTTCCCATGTCATTCATGGCAGGAGGCACCATTCAAGCTGCTTCTAGATTGAAAGGATTAACCGGTGACATAACCTGCTGTGGGGGTGCCCATGGGTGCTCCTTTCATCTCCAGGCAAGATGCTGGAGCAAGTGACAGGAGCTCACCCCAACACAGCAGCAGCACTCAGGCCTTGAATGTGAGCTTGCTAACCTCCAGCCCAGCATTCTAACCACTAGGCTCCACCCATAAGAGTTAAACACAGATTTGCAGCAGGAAGCAACATTTCTTCCATTTTTACACAGCAGCATTGTTGAACAGCATTTTCACACTAATAAGGGACAATGATAGCAGTGGAAATATTGCACTGTGATGGCTTGACTTATGTAACACCCTAAGTGGGTCGAAGAGGTTAAAAAAAAAATGTGAGAAAGAGATCCAGAGTATCTAGCCTTTATATTCTTGGCACACCCATTATTGTGTGACACTTATCCAGGAGCAATAACTTAAATCTTTGGTAGTATTTTTTTTAATCTCAACAAGAGTCCCTACCATCATTGATTAATGGCAGAAATAACCAGACTAAATCATCCTATCATATCTAACATCACATGCTACTTATTACATTATTGTTATATACATAATTTTAGATAAATTAAAAGAAATAGAAAGATATGGATGGACTTTCACTACATGTGTTGGAATCTTTGAATTTTTCAATCAGAAAGGTGATGATACAGAATAACAGAGTTGGAAGGGTCGTTGGAGGTCTTCTAGCCCAACCCCCTGCTCAGGCAGAAAACCCTACACCATTCCAGACAAACAATTTTCTAATCACTTCTTAAAAACTTCCAGAGCTGAATTTTTTCCAGGGGAAAAAAATGGACTATGTATAATCACATCCAGATATGTCTCATAAGAAAGATCAAGATGCAAAATCAGCATGAAATAGTTGATCTTTACTGGACTGAAACAAAAGTATCAATGACATGCTAACATTGTGCTTAGATCCCAAAGTAAGATTACTAGAAGAATCTACTTTTCAAATAGTGCTTCAGAAGCAAGCAATATATTCCTCCCAATGGGACTCAGTCTGGAGGTTTTTATAATAGTATTACTTGCAGCCATGCACACAAACCTACTCTTGTGCACAATTAAGAGATGGCAAATTTAATTTGCTTGCAAAAGGGACAAGGAAACAACATTGAAACAGGAATCTTTAGCTTTGTTTTGCAAGCTTTAATACCATGGAAAGGGCTAATGTGGATGATACATAGGCATTTGTGTGTTTGTGTGTGTGTGTGTATGTGTTTATGCACGCACAAATGCTTATATTTTACAACTACTGCACAACTTGGTCCTATCACCTGTGCATTTAAGATTAGGGAGATATATTTAATCTAGACTTTTCTGTGCAAACCTAAAAAAAATAGCTGCTTTCATAAGCTATATTAAATATGTGGCTGTCTTAATGACTGACTCATTAAAATAGGTGTGTCTTATTTCAGGGAAATGGGGGAAATAAATGCTCTTTAATGAGTGCTGCACTTGTTTCCCAGCACATCCAACACCTCCAGGGGAAGAAATTGAAATATATACAACCACTTCCATATATGTTTCATTTTCAATAATATGCAGAAGCTCTCCTTCTGAATTTTGAAATGGAACATGAGAGCTATATGTTTTGTTTATTTAATGGCATTTTGCTTCAACCCAACAGTCTTAATTTAATGCTGTGCAGAGTTGACTTCTAGACAATGCCAAGACTACTGTACATACACAGACACTGTACTTAAGTCCAAATAAATCTAATTAGGAAGATAGATGAAGCTGGTCACCCATTTGAACACTGTAGCATTTGGACTTGAAAGGCTTGTTTGTAATTGATGAAGTGAGTCTTCTGACAAGGTTAGAAGGCTTCCTTACAACACTAGTAATTAAAGTGGAGATGTGACCTTGAAAGATAATGATTCCTCCAATCAAGTCTGAAGTGACAATCACCATTAATCACCAGTCATATTACTACATCTGCACCATTGGAGTATTAATACAGACCAATCATCCAGGTTGTGTTCTAAGGACCTATTGAGACAAGGCCTGAAACCCAACTCTCATCACTTCTAAGACTATTCATCTTGGCTGACCTTGGAGTTAAGATACTCTGACTTAACTTAGATGTAGATCACTTGGATATTTTCATATGTGTCTTTAAATTGTGAAATCACCTTGTTTCACTTTTGGTTGTCTGTGTGTGTCATCTTCCATTTTCAGTTCTTCAAGTTTTTTTTTATAAATGAAGGCAAATATATGTGTCTTAAGGATAATATTACAGGATCCAATCTGTGTCAATCACCAAGACCAGAGGTTTAGTCTTCCAAGCTTTTGGACTTGTGCTCAGGAAACTTCTCTCTACCAGAATGTGTGCTTTGACCTACTCTATGATATGGCTTCCTATTGGTTGATTGGTTCTGTAATCCTACAAAGATAGGGAAAGGATTGAAGCCTTCTCAGTCAACAGGAGTGCTGATTTATCATCAACTTATCAAGGACTTAGGAGCTGAGGACTTGACAGTCTAAGGAACCAATAGTCAATAGTCAGCCATCAATATACTAATCAACCAATATGAAGCCACACCCAACTAGGCACTGTCATGGTTCCGACAGATGAAACTCTTCAAAGAACTTCCAGGCATTGTTTACCTTAAAGAATCTTTACTAGAGGAGCATAGCATCGGCACTAACATAATCGAAGCCAAAAACTGGATTCCCGTCTCCTGAGCACATAGTATCAAAGCACAATTCCCTCCTCCAATTAACAGTCATAAATCACATTCTCCAATTAGTTTGAAATGCAGGCTTTCCCTCCAGTCCTCCAGCCGCCAATTCTTATCATCTCTTATTTCAATAACCTTGGTTCACATGCTAGGTCCAGTATTGTTATGTCTAGCTGAACTCTCAGGCACATTCCTTCCCCCCAGCATCATCTAACTCTAGCTCTAACTCTAAAACATAAGAAGAAAAATGGTTGCATCTCCAATTGTTGTCAAAGCAAAAACATCCGATGTTAGCAACATTGACAGGCACCACATCAATATGATGCAAAGAGTAACCCAAAAGACACATTTCAGTAGAAAGCAGTTCCCTAAGGATGGGCTTCAGCACAAGTCCAAAAGCTTGGAAGATTAAATCTCTGGTCCTGGTGACCAAGCCAGATTGGATCTTCAGGTTTTACCTCAGCTTTTTTCAACTTTCTTTTTCTTCCAGCAAATAAATAATTAGTAGGCAACAACAAACCTGCAATGCCATTTGGTTGAAAGCAATGGAATATTTCTACTAGGGTGTGTGCCTAGTTTAAAATGAATGGAGGATCTAATCTACTCACCCTTCCCTGAGACTATGCCCCACTGAACCCAGTGGGACTTACTTCCGAAATGACATATATAGAATTTCACAATGAATATTATTTCAGCACTCATATACATAAAAATGTGGGACTCATACATTTTCAAAACTACTCTTTTCTTAACATTGTTCAGATAAGAAATCATTATGCGTTACTCCCCAGACAATGCTGACTTTTATACAAAGCCTGGTTCCTATGACTAGATAACATGAATATTTAGAAGGTCCCTCTTTGTCTTTTTTCCCCCCTCCTTGTGTTATGTCATTCTTATTGTAACTGCACGTTGCAAGTTGAACAGTATAAGTTACACATGTATTCTTTGTCACCATATTTGAAATCAGAGCATTTAACAGACTCAAAAAAACCCCCTACTGTCCAGTTTGCACTAATATTTAGAACTAAGATTAGAAAAAAAAAATTGTGCTGTTTCAACAAGCTTTAAGGCAATATAGTGACAAACAAATTCAAAGCTAAGTTCCATTGCTTTTTTCTGAATGTGAATGATCAGATGCATTTAACAATTGCAATTACATGAAAGGAAGAAAAAGCCACATGCTTTAGCCGAATTGCATACCACATTCATATATGCACTTATTTCACAATGTTGAAACATTGAAAGGGAAAGAGTGCAGAGAAGAGCAGCAAAGATTATTAGGGGCCTGGAGATTAAAACATATGAAGAATGGTTGCTGGAATTGGCCACATCTAACCTAGTGAAAAGAACGACTAGGTGAGACATGATGGCTGTCTTCTGATATTTGAGGGGCTACCACAAAGAAGAGAGGGTCAGCCTATTTCCAAAGCACCAGAAGGTAAGAAAAGAAGCAACAGATGAAAACTAATCAAGGAGAGAAGCAACATCAAACTAAGGAGAAATTTCCTGACAGTGAGAACAATTAATAGGTGGAACAGCCATTACTGGAGGCTGTCAAGAACAGACTGGACAGTCACTTGTCTGAAGTGGTATAGGCTTTCCTGCTTGAACAGGGGGTTGGACTAGAAGACCTCCAAGATCTCTTCCAACTATGTTATTCTGTTCAATAAATTGAAAAGTGGCAAAGAAAAATCATGTAGGTACAACATCATAAAGACTATTGCCAATATTTACAATGTACTCACAATGTGGCAATCTTTCAAGAAGACTTGGATGCTGAAAATGTATAAAGGATATTCTTCTATGTGTTGGAAATGTAAAATAGAAAAGGGTACCTTTTTTCATATATGGTGGACATGTAGAGAAGCACAGGTGTATTGGTGTATGGTCTGGGAATGGGCAATAGAAATGACTAGGCAAAACATTCTATACAAACCTGAGGCATTACTATTAGGAATACTAGAGAAAAAGGTAAATAAAGAGGACACATATTTAATTATTCATGTGGCTACGGTGGCAAGGATACTATTTGCTCAAAAATGGAAAGCAATGGAAGCACCGAGTGAGGAAGAACTAATAAAGAAAATTACGTTTTGCGCAGAACTAGATAGGTTAACTAAAAGATTAAAAAACCAGGAAGACACAGAATTTTATTGAATATGGAATAAATTTTATAGATGGAGGAGAAAAAATGGAGGTCACAGATAAAGAGATAAGTTAAGATAGAGACCAGAAATGTATGGTTTGTATAAAGATATGTTATATGCAATTAATGTACAATATGGACTGAGATGTCAGTCAAAGACCATTTACCATGTTCAATGTTTTTAATCCTTTTTTCCCCTTGTATTCAATAAAAACTTTAAATAAATAATAATAAAAAAGACTTGGATATTGTAGCTGGCCTGGTATGTGTAACACAGCTGGGAAGCAGAGCCATTGAAGTGCTCAAACTTACATTTCTTTTTTTTTTTAATGAAAAAATTCTTTTATTAAAACAATCAGCATTGAACATAAAATCATAGTATGCATCAATCATCATAGCACCTGATATACATCACTAAGTATTAATCTTTATAATCGTCTGGTTTGGTAAACATTTTTCACTCCGCACTTAGAACCTAGCTTACTTGCAGCATTGTCTACCCACAGAAAACCCCAGTCTGAAAGCAGAAGATATCCTGGTTAGAGTTTACAAGGGGACTTAAGGCACATTCATTTATGTTCTTTTAAATGTTATCTGTGGGAATTCTCATCCAGGTCATGACTGTCCCAAAGCTGCTTTTCCAAAAGGTAACTGGCCTTTTTTTTTTTTTTCCTTGAAAATGTTTCTTCAGAATTTCTGTTCTGAAGAAGCTTCTTGGAGGAGAAGTGAAATGTTTTCAAGCAAAAAAACAAACAAACAAACAAACCAAGAAAGTCCAGTTACCTTTTGGGAAAGCACCTTTCAGATGTCTTTTAAATGTTTTAATAGTTCTCAACTATTTGCCTATCTGTTTCATAGCCTATTCTTTTAGTGCAGCAAAAAAATGGTTTAAGAATAATTTTAAATCATTCCATTGTTTGAATTGTAGTTTTATGGGCTGGTCTGAACTCTAAAGAATAGATGGCACCGAAACACTCCTAATCAGTAAACAAATATGAGATATGGATTGTAACTTCTTTTTAGAAGTTGTTAAAAACAAGTACTACCTGTTTTACACATTTTACACACAAGTAAAATGGAAGAATGGAAAAGAAATTGAAGAACGTTAAGCAAAGCTGCAAAAACAAGTTTGTGGCCCTATCAAATTAAGCATCAAACAAAAAAAAAACTTCTACTTGGAACTCCTCAATATTTTATCTTTCACTCTCACTTTTTTTTAGTAGCCAATCCCATTTCAGTCCCTCAGAGCTTTAAATGAACATCTGCAGCAAATGTATTCGTTATTTTAGTGAACATCACCAAGCAGTCAAATAAACAAACAAACATGAATGCTAGTTTCTCTGTCATGGTTAGGGGAGAAAATGAAACTTTTTTTTTTAACAGATGGGTTCATTTCTCCCTTGGAGAATATTTGTAGGTCAAAAGGAAGAGCTACAGAACATCTACTTCTTGCCATCTGCGAGCTATGCAAAACCGGCTTGTTTTTTTAATAAACAAAGAATTATTTGTCTCCAAATGTCACAATATGGGGGAATGGAGATAGTCAAATTATTTATCAAGCAAGCAATATTTATTCGTCCAGACTCTGGTTTCAGTTTAGGCAGAGTCTAAAACCACAGTCCTATTAATAGGGGGGGGGGGGAATCTATCCTGCTTGGTTTTTTTTTTTTTTCCTTCTTCTGTCCTCCTCATCTATTCTTCAGCCTGAGGTCTGAAATCTTTGAGCAGGGGTCTTCAAACTTGGCCCTTTTATGACTTGTGGACTTCAACTCCCAGAATTCTTCAGCCAGAGTACCAGGCTGAGGAATTCTGGGAGTTGAAGTCCACAAGTCATAAAAGAGCCACGTTTATAGATCTTGCCTTTTGAGGAAAACCTTGTTTTACGTTCTAAAACAGGGTTTTTATGTCTGAGAGCTCTTTCTGGCACTGTCAGACATTAAAACAAACAAAAAACTATGACTGAACTTCAATTGCATCCATCCAAAAGCTTTCACCTGTCCCAATACACATATGGTATCATAATTTTGGGAAGAACACCCATGGCTTGTCCTTATCTATTCTTTGGTTGTTTGGGTGGGAAGCTTATTCTGAATCATGCTCTTTCGGATGCACAATATCAAAGACATGATAGCAGTGTTCCAGTATGTGAAGGGCTGCCACAGAGAAGAGGAGGTCAACCTATTTTCCAAAGCACCAGAAGGCAAGACAAGAAACAATGGTTGGAAACTGATCAAGGAGAGAAGCAACCTGAAATTAAGGAGAAACTTCCTAACAGTGAGGACAATTAACCAGTGGAACAGCTTGCCTTCAGATGTTGTGGGCGCTCCATCACTGGAGGCTTTTAGAACAGACTGCACAACCACCACCTATCTGAAAAGGTATGGGTTCTCCTGCTTGAGCAGGGGGTTGGAATAGAAGACCTCCGAGGTCCCTTCCAACTCTAATATTCTATGTTCTGTGGGGTTTTTTTTTCAAGATGTAGATTGCAAACTGAAGTCAGTGAGACCAACATGGGAGGATCAACAAGCTGGTCTCCTTTGAGTTGGGAATAGTTTTCATTCCCCCAAAATGGCATGGGCCTCTTGTATTTCTGTTGCTCATGGCTGTGTCTTCATGCAGCCTTTACATCTCTGGGGGGAAAATACAAGGTAAGTGGGGATTATTCAATGGGGCTATGTATGCAGGGTTTTGGATTTGAAAGCAAACAGTTGCAAACTGATCCCTTAACAGTAACTCCTTAAACCTTTCTCCAAGACTGTGTTGTAGCCACAATTTTTTTTGCGGGGGGGGGGAAATAACATCACGATGCTGGATGATATTTCAAACAGGGGTATATGAGCCTCCTTCAGCCCAGGGGGAGGGAAAGTCTTTTTTCCAGCCTTTGAATCTGAAGCTCTGAACTTTTCTTCTTTTTTTTTTTTTTTTTGCCCCAAGCCCTGGGATGGGGTGGGGAGTTTCCACCTTCTTTGCCCTATCCCGGATTCTCGTTCTCTGGCAGCATATTAAAAACTAACTTTTATATGCAAAAGTTAGGCTGTGGCTTATCAGAAAAACAAACAAACAAACCCTGATGCTGAGAGTCTGATAATTATTGTCCGAGGACTTAGGCTGTGCTTATACTGTTAGAAGTGTCACTTATTGAAGCTTAGCTGAAATTTCATGTGGGGATAAAAACGTAAGAAACATCTCATTGATGTTTAAAGGGTGGAAGAAAATAAGAACTGGGGAATATCCCTTTGGTATTCTGTTCTGTTAGTCTTCTTTAACGGAACGTGTGACCTTGATAATTTAGGGGGGCATGGCCCTTGTGTAAAAGTAGCAAGCTTTTATCTAAAGCAATACAGTCTTCCTTGTACATTATGATTAACCTCTGTTTCAAACACTTGACTTTGAAAACTGCACATTTAAAGAGATTTGGGGTGAGGAGGGAAGGATATGTTTGTAACTTTTGAAGTCAAAGCCTCTACAGACCACAGACAGAACTCACTGCAGACTCCTACATGGAAGCCCAGGGAAAACCATAATGTACCAGCCAAATCAAACAGATTAATTGGAAATATATTCTAAGAAGGTTTCCAGTAAACCGTGAAGTCACTGCTGGTTCCAGAGTCCTTGCAAGATTCTGATAACTAGCATAACAAAGAAGCTGAGACGCTGTGTTGTTGTCGGCACTGAAATTTAGATGTCTATGGAGATTCTCAATCAATCAAGTCAAGGGGGGGGAAAGATAGCCCAGTTGCTTTTTAGAAAAGTCCCTTTGGGACATCCATCTCTAGGCATTTATTTATTTTTTTCAAACATTTTATTTTTATTCATGCAACATCATAAAACTTTAGAATTTCTAACAAGATCCTCGTACCTATACATTCTTCGATTTTTATCAAAGCAACGTAGCCTTCATCTACCACTCAATACCGTCCCTACCACAGAGCCCTTACCAGTGAAGTAATGAAAATGTGCTCTTGGTTTACACATCTCTCATATTGCACAGGCAATCATCCTATGCTGAGTAACATAAACTTTGCTGTTCCCATGGCCAATTTGTGCTATAGGACACGTGTGATGCTACTGAATGGTGACTATTTTGTTTACAGTTTACTTGTAAACAGTATAAGGGAAAGGATTCATGGAATCCATTGCATTTGCTTTCTTCCCATTCCATCAAATATCAACCAGTCAATGAGAAAATATCTCCTCCTCCTGTTACTGAATTATCACGTTGGATCTCCTGATTCTGGCATTTCACAGTATTGGGTGGAATGATCAAAAAAGAAGAAGCAACAGATGCCAGATCCTCCGTGGATTTTTGCAATCGATTGACCATTTTTGTCTCCTGTTTCTCCCTGGGATGAGAAACTGGATGATGAATGATATGACTTTGGCTGATGTGATTATTTTCAAACTGTAAACCCCTCCTCCTCCTCCTCCTCCTCCTCCTCCTCCTCCTCCTCCTCCTCCTCCTCCTCCTCCTCCTCCTCCTCCTCCTCCTCCTCCTCCTCCTCTAGGCATTTATTAATGTATGAGCATGGAATGGTGGTTAAAGTGTCAAAGTCCAGACTTTCTCCTTAGAGAAAGCTCATTTAATGTCTCTCTTTCAGCCCAACCTATGCTACAAGCAGTGTCTAGTAATGATGGATTTTCCAAACTGACAGGAGTAGCCAACACCCCAGAAGACAAACTCAGGATCCAAAAAGATCTTGAAAAACTTGAACAATGGGCCCTATCCAACAAAATGAGTTTCAATGTGGAGAAAAGCAAAGTCTTACATTTAGGCAGGAAAAATCAAAGGTACAAGTACAGATTGGGTGAGACCTGGCTTAAAAACAGTAACTGTGAGAGGGACCTTGGAGTCCTAGTGGACGATCACTTGACTATGAGCCAGCAGTGTGCAGCAGCAACCGAAAAAGCTAATACAATCCTGGGTTGTATAAACAGAGGCATACTGTAGAATCAAGATCATGCAAAATATTATTACTGCTTTATAAAACCCTCATAAGACCACACCTGGAATACTGCAGCCAATTTTGGCCACCATATCACTCACAAAAAAAATGCTGAGAGTTTGGAAAAAATTCAAGGAAGAGCAGCTAAGATGATCAAAGGCCTAGAGGCTAAAACGTACGAAGAACGGCTGCAGGACTTGGGTTTGGCTAGACCAGGGCTAGGCAACCTTGGCTCTTTTATGATTCCTGGACTTCAACTCCCAGAATTCCTGAGCCAGCATGGGTCAGCTTGGAAACTCTCCCTTTCCCCTCAGCATGGCTGGCTCAGGAATTCTGGGAGTTGAAGTCCACGAGTCATAAAAGAGCCAAGGTTGCCTATTCCTAGGCTAGACTAAATAAAAGAAGAAATAGGGGAGACATGATACCGGTAGCAGTGTTCCAGTATCTGAGGGGCTGCCACAAGGCAGAGGGGGACAGGTTGTTCACCAAAGCACCAGAGGGAAGGACAAGAAACAATGGTTGGAAACTAATCAAAGAGAGAAGAAACCTCTTTTGAAGACAGCAAAGTTCACATTCTGGACAGAGAGAACCACTGCTTTGAAAGATGAGTCAAAGTGGCCATCTGTGTTAAAACTGAGCAGTGCTCCGTCAACAGAGGAGGAGGAATACAACACCACTGGGTCTCCTGTATACAACTCTGTCCTTTCAGCAGTGCCAAGAAAGTTCTACACCCATTTACACTCTGATTCAGACACCCATTTACACTCTGATTCAGACACCCATTTACACTCTGATTCAGGTGACTCTGAGGATACAGATAAATGCCCAAGTGGCCTCAATGAGTCCCAGTGTGCTAACAATCACATGACCGCAAAGAATAGAAATCCTTCTGTTTCCTGCCACTCAGTCAGAACTGAAGAAGCTTCTCTGATGAGGAGCAAAATGTTTTTTTTAAATAAAATAAAACAAATCCAAGAAAGTCCAGTTGCCTTTTGAAAAAGTGTAAGCATGACCTGCACGATTAAGAATCTTCATAGACACTGAGATATAAATACTCTCTTCTGTTGGATTATAAAATATTCAATCACCTTTTTAACGCTCAGTATGACGTGCATATTGTTTATTTACTTCAAAGCAGAGTTAGGAATTACCCAAATGAATGCAATTCCTTTAGTTGCATGAACAAATTACATGTTCTTTTTTTTTCTTATCTCTTTATATTCTAGCCACCCATTAGCTGAACATGGAACACACAATGATAATATACTGTAATAATCCCCATTATTAACTGCTTTTGCCTGCTTATGAGAGAGCAAGATTGGGGTGGAAATAGCTTTGCAGTTCGAATCTGGACAGCGAGCTTCACGTAAATATGATTTTTTGGTATAATGGTCAGGCTTTATAAAAGTTTTAGAAGTAAATCTAAATTAATTGAAAATGCCTTAAAGATGACCACATTTATTATTCTCAACTTTAAAATTCTTGGGGCAAATTTTAAAAGAAAACAGATACAAACCAAGCCATAGAGCAATTATAAGGTGACCAACCGTCCTCCTTTAGGGAGGACAGTCCTCCTTTTGTAAGTTCTGTCCTCCCTCGAAAAGTGTCCTCCTACATGTCCTCCTTTTCGATATTTGAAGACTAATCTGCAGGGCTTTTTTTTTTTTCTCATAGAATGCTCAGAATGGCATTCCGGCACCCTTTTTATATTTTTTTTTCAACTTTTGCATGAGCTGTGCTACTCCCACTATTGGCTTTCGAAAGCCAATAGGAATTGCTGCTGAGCGCGCCAAAACACCCGGCCGGCAAACTTTGCACTTGCAAGTTGTCTGCAGCGAAGGTGAATTGGCAGGAACTTTGCACCCCTCCCTGCCACCCAACTACACCATCTCCTAATTAGTCCCGAAGATACCTGGAGGAGACTGGAGCGGTGACGCCACGCCACGGTAACTTTCTCTTGATCTTCAGGCCTGCTAGGGCAATAATGGCTGTGGGCACAAGAGGCAGGGGCGGCGAGGCTGCTGCGGGCGGGGGTGTGAGGGGCGGCGGAGGCCAGCTGCCCCCGTGCTGTGGGAGCCATGGGGCCCACTGTACATGGGGCTGCGCAGGGTCGGTGGTGGTGCTGCGCAGGTGGCGGGGTGGCTCCAGGTGGGGTGTGTCGATGATGGGCTGCCCCCGGAGCCGGAACCAGTGCAGCTGGTGCTTTGGGAGCTGCAGGGCCCACTCTGCATTTATTATATTATAGTGTATTCTGTATTATTGTTGCAATGAATAAAATGTTTCTTTTATGTACGATATCTCTTTCTCAATTTGTGTCCTTCTTTTCATTGTAAAAAAGTTGGTCACCTTAGCAATTAGTTTAATAGCCCCTCCCCCCGCTTTTAGGTTGATTAGCTATAAATAACTATGATGTAGAATAAAATTCTTCTTGTTAAGATTATTTTGTGTTGATGGGTAAAAGACTCTCAAGTCCTCTGTTTTCTGCCTTCTTTATTTTATGATTTCATTTTATGATTTCATTTTACGGTTCCATTTTTTTATATGGCTGCATCTCACTTTGGTACCTCTGGTGGCTAACAATAAATTAAAACCATAACAATAAAACCCCGACATTTTCAAGATAAATACCATGATAACATTAATACAATGGAGCTGAGATCCTCCAAAAGACTTTCATACAGGCATCACACAGGCAAACATTTTAAGCTTTCTTACTGCCAGAACATTAAACCTCAAAATATTACCCCAAATGTTATCGGGAATGAATATTCGGAGAGAGTTTGTGTAGTTATGGGAAATAATTTGCAGTGAATGACAACTGACTTCATAGTATGTTGATTAAGATATGTTTGTGTAGATATTTTGTGGCTTTGAGAAGTTACCTTACCAATGATTAGGGAACAGCAACCAGGACTAAATCTGTTCCACTTTCTCCTATTTCTGGGAAAAGGTCCTGGTCCATTGCTCTGACATTTTCTTGTCAGTTTCTGCAACTTTAGTCTTTCTACTGTCCACTATGTAGGGATTCACCATGACATGATCAATAGATAACTAGTCCTCAAGTTACAACCACAATGGGGACCAAATGTTCTGCTACTAGGCAAGTTGGTTGTTTTTGCCAGGTAGATCAATGCAGTTGTGAATCATGTGGTTGTTTAGTAAATCCAGCATTTCCCACTGACTTTGCTTCTTGGAAGCCAGCTGGAAAAGTCCCAAATGACCCCAGGATGCTGCAACCACATATGCCAGTTGCCAATTGATACCAAATTTTGATCGCATGCTGCAACAATCGTTAAGTGTGAGGACTGGCTGTAGGCAATGGTGGGATTCAAATACCTGAACAACTGGTTCTCTTATTGGAAGCCTCTGAGGCTTACAACAGACTTCCGGAAGTGGCATCCATGCACTTCCGGCAGGCCGTTCTAGGCCTGGAAGGCTTCCTCCAGGCCTCCAATGCCTAGAATTGACTTCCAGAAGTGGCATCCATGTAGTTCCGGCAGGCCGTTCTAGGCCTGGGAGGCCTCCAGACCTCATAGGTCTAGACTGGACTTCCGGAAGCACTGTGCATTAAACCAGTTCTCTGAACTCAGCAAAAATTAGCTACCAGTTCTGCTGAACCAGTCTTAACTGGCTGAATCCCACCACTGGCTGTACATCACTTTTTTTTTTAAATCCTGTGGTAACTTTGAATGACTGCTAAACAAATGGTTGTAGGTTGAGAACTACCTGAAACAAGCATATAAGCAGAGGACAAAGGCTGGCGTGCACAATGAGCAAATGGAGAAATGTCACAGGTATGCACACTCACCATCCTGAACAGTGCAAAAAGAAACAAACAATATACAAGACACCGAGGTCTCAACTAAGGTTTGTCGGGCACATTAGAAAATTGCCTTCGGAGCACACGTGCTAATCCATGTAATAGATGTTGCTCCCTGACATCTCACTGGGTAACAATTAATTCTGAGTCATCAGTCATGCCTTCTCTTCAGAGTGCAAGAACGGAGCAGGAGCATCAGGATTGCCCTTGGAGAATAAGTTTTTCTAACATGCTATGACTTGAGACGGAAGCCATATATTTAGGAATACCACGGACACCAGAACTGTCAGCTTAGATAAATGGAGCCAACATGGAAAAGCAGAAAATGGACCTGAATTGTCCAAGCTAATACAGCTAACCTATTACATCATGCCCTCTTTATGATTTATCTAGTGTTTAATCCAATATTTTAAGTACATTACCCCAAAACTTCCTCAAGTGAGATATAAAATCAGATAGATCAGAAGCAATTTAGTAACTTCAGTTATATCATCTTGAGGACAGAAGAAAAAATAATGGTTGTATATTCTGAATGAACAATCCACAATTAAAAAAAATAATGTGCTGGGGTAGTCTTGAAGGTCAGGTTGGTGCAGTGGTTAAGACAAAAGCTGGAAAAACCAGGAAACCATGAGTTCTAGTTTTGGCTAAGGCGTGACCTTGGGCTAGTCGCTATCAGCTCTAGAAGAATCAGGCAAAGCTTGTTGAAAAAAAGAAATCCTACCAGAAGACAGCAGAGACTAGTCTAGATATTCAACACAGGGAGGGAGGAAAGGAAGGAAGGAAGGAAGGAAGGAAGGAAGGAAGGAAGGAAGGAAGGAAGGAAGGAAGGAAGGAAGGAAGGAAGGAAGGAAGTCTCAGAGAATGTCTGAGACATGTTCCATAACAATCTTTCTTTAGTCCAATTTCCAATATTTTATCCCAGTCATTTTCCAAAAAAAAAGAAAAGAAAAAAAAAAATTGGACTATGTGAATGTAACAGCCAAATTAATTTTCAGGAGTTTGCACTATTATCATTAATATATTGAATCTTTGCTTCCCAAGTAAGTCTTGCCCACAAAATATTTCTTTTTATTTTATATTTGAGGATCTATTTCTCTATCATCTATGTACACACACACACACACACACACACACACATACACACACACACAAACACACAACTGCTTTGAAGAGTGCACTGGAAGTAACAACAACTTTGAAAACAGTGTGAATTGTTACTTCTTCTTTTTTTTTAAATACATTTCTCTATACAGAAGAACTATTGACCTGGGCTGTAAGATTACAGGTCTTATCCCTGGCCTCTGATCTAATTGCCTAAATTTCTTCTCTGAAAAGTAACTAACACTATTCTACCCAGGTGCTAAGTATGGCTTATTCAGAATTGATTGACTTCTGTGATTGTATTAAAACAAATAAAAAAAATATTCTTCCAACTCTCATCCCAGACTTTAAAACTTATCACTAATTTTATGAAGAGCCTTGATATCGGTAATCTAAGTATTTTATATCAACTTGCACCATCCTAAATTTACTATGATGATGTGAGATGTTATTCCCGTGGCAAAAAACTTTCATCAGCAATGAGTCTGACACCAAGAGTTGGAAGCAAATAAAATCTGTGAAACATTGGGGTGTTTAAGGTGTTATCTCTCCACAGAATGTATCATAGAACTTAACGTGTGTAGAAATCATTTTATCTCTGACTTCAGAGATTGACAAAGTACACAGAGAATTGAGTCAGGCTCTTGGTTTGATCTTTGGCTTTGAAGGATCACAGATATGAAAATTGTAGCTATTTTCCACAGGGGTCTGTAAGCAGGATGATAACTGATGATGAAAAGAAGCAGGTAACCACAACTTCCTTCAGAAAGAGAAGCCCAAGTGTTGGATCATCTTTTCTTCACAGGAAGGAAAAATGGATAGTGTGTCACTTGAGATGCAACAACGGAATCAAGATTTAGAAAGTCACTTTTGACATCAGCGTTACAAAAAGAGAGAGAGGAAAAAAGTATTCACGATGCTGTTTTAACATTAGAGGCTCTGAGAACCAAACTGGGTTTGAAACACTTTGAAATATGCGTAACGTTGATAGAATAAAACATAGAGTGGCTTTCCGGTAGGGTGAGATTTTTCTTGAATAGTGAAAGACAGAAATTCCCTGCGAGCTGATTAACCAATAATAGAACTACCTTCATTTAACATTGTTGCGGTGGTGGGATTCTGCCGGTTCGCACTCAGTTTGGGAGAACTGGTAGCTACATTTACCTGAATTCGGAGAACAGGCTGACTTCCGGAAGTCCAGTCTAGGCCTGGGAGACCTGGATGATGCCTCCCAGCCCTAGAACGGCCCAGCGGAAATGCATGGATACCACTTCTTGAAGTCCATTCTAGGCCTCCCAGGCCTAGAATAGCGCACGGGAAGTGTGTGGATGCCACTTCCGGAAGTCTGTTCTAGGCATCAGAGGCCCAGGCCTGCATTGAATAAGAGAACCAATTGTTCAGGTATTTGAATCCCACTACTGCATTGTTGGATTTAGTCTTGCCTTCTCTGGTCACTGGTTTTGCCTTTTTCCTGGTGATGTCACTGCCATAAGGTGAGCCAAAGTCTATAGAAGCCCTAGACCTGCTTTTGTAAAACTTAAAACAGCAAAGTATCAAATCCAGTATACTTTCTATTGCTGCTTGTGTGCATGCGAATAAAATCTTGTATCTTCAAAGTGATTTGGTGCTTTAGGTGATCAGATTTGTGTCTTCTAATACGTCAAGTTAGAAATTAATTTTTGTTTCAAACATTTCAGTTGCATATAAAGATAACTGACGAAAATTAAATCAGCTAGAGAAAAAAGAAATTTAAAAAAAATTGGTTTGGACTACTTTTGAACTTGTCCTAATATAGAACTTATGGTACATTCTCTTCTCTTCTTTGAAATTTCCACAGGTCCCAACATTTCAACTGCAATTATTCCAGTCCAAATGAAATAGTTGATCAAGTAAATCATTTTTGGCAAAAGCTGTCCATTGCATTACCTACTCTGGATAATTGCTTATATCTACTTATGGTGTTCTCCATAATACAGCATTTCTTTACAGCTGATCTAGTTAGTTATATCTATATCCAAATGGTCATACTATTATGCTTAAATACTCTCTCTCTCTCTCTCTCTCACACACACACACACACACTCACACACACACATACACACGTACGTTACAGTTACTACTAGCTAACACACTGTGTATTTTATTTTCTCTGCAGGAGAAGTAGAAAAAAAAAGATTAATTACTGTCCATGTCAATATTGCAATCCTAGCTATGTCCTGAGTTTGTTCTGAGTCCAATGGGACATAAAAGGAAAAACAGCTTAAACAAATCATAGTCAATAGAAACCCTGATTTTGATTATTTCTTTGAAGGTGGGTTTTGTAACTACATCTTTTTCCAATCAATCTTTCAGAGTTCATAAAGACTCCGTGGTTCAATAATATAACGCTATCGCCCAAGACTTATGTGGCATCCTGTTAACTTCCAAAACAAACCATCACTGTTTAACCTGCAATCAGTAACGGCCCAGTGTCATGCCAAGGGCATTTCAATAATCTTATTGATCCCATCTATTCACAATCTTCTCATTCGACAACCTAGCTAGGCATGATGTTATTTGTAGACTGCCTTCTGCTTACTGTATGAGTTGTGCTTACGGACGAAGAGGTTTATCTTCTCTTTATTACTCTTGTACAAACTTCATGTTTGCTTACTCTTAGGCATGAAACAAAATCTGCCAACATTCATAACAATTCTGCCTCGCCATAACCATCCCAATGTCATTAAATATTGCAAGACATTTGCTTAACTGGCACAGTTCAAGCCATTATTTTATTATTAAACTTCCTCCTCTCCTTCTGGTTACAGGCAATAGTTATGTACATTAAGGACGAGAATCTATTATACTAATTTTATTTTTTTCCCACTTATGCTTTATTTTTACGTTGAATGAGACCTCAAAGGTTACCCTCGATAATCAGGATGAAAGAGAAGCATGGAAATCATGAAGAAAATTAAAGCAATTTAACGGTATCAAACAATGAAAGATAATTTAAGAATTAATTTACAAATCCAGGAGAGCAAAGCACCTAATAAAAACATTTGCTCTATTAATATCAATCAGAATAAGAATGTTACAGAGTTTTAATGTGTCATTACATTAAGAGGAAACTTCAAATATTTTGCGAGTCATTGCACATACAAAATATCTGAAGTTGCCTGTTAATGAGATCTTAAGACTATCTAGCCCAGGGGTAGGCAACCTCGGCTCTTTTATGACTCATGGACTTCAACTTCCAGAATTCCCGAGTCAGCATGACTCGGGAATTCTGGGAGTTGAAGTCCATGAGTCATAAAAGAGCCGAGGTTGCCTACCTCTGATCTAGCTCAATTCTAGAATGTTCTGGGAGAGATTATTGAGATCTTTAAAAAAAATTCTTAAGAGCCTTAGATTATAAGAGCCTTTTAGCTGCTAGCTGTAGAAGAGCAGGTGGAGCTGTGGGTAGAGTTAAGCACACAATCAGCTTAGAGTCATTGCATTCCCACAAGTGATTCAAGTCCCACCCCTCCTGAATTCCATTGACCTTTTATCTGGTGTCAATTTAGTGTTGAACTTCCAATGACCAGATTTTTGTGCATAGGCTTGAATATATCCTATATGCTGCAATCGAATGGTTGGTCCTGATTCTTTGTGTCTGACACCAGCAGGTTCACAGAAATGATGTAGTTGGTTTCTCAGTAATTACAGTTTGGGCTCTTGTATGTTTAGATGGAAGGCAATTTTGAATTGAATTCACTAGTGAGCATACTTCTAGCTCATTCTCCAAGAAAAGACCAAAACCCAGCTACAAAACTGTATATTTCTTGTATTTTTGGAACTGGAAACCATAAAAGGTAGCTAACAATCTTTAAGTCAGCTTATGATAGCTCAGAATTTTTACCTAGTCAATCTTCATGGATGAGAAGATCTTATATCTATATTTCTAGTTTATTAGAGAGAGGAGGCAGAGGAGGAGGAGGAGGAGGAGAAAGGGAAGAAGAAGAAGAAGAAGAAGAAGAAGAAGAAGAAGAAGAAGAAGAAGAAGAAGAAGAAGAAGAAGAAGAAGAAGAAGAAGAAGAAGAAGAAGAAGAAGAAGAAGAGGAGGAGGAGGAGGAGGAGGAGGAGGAGGAGGAGGAGGAGGAGCTTTCTCTTATCTCAAGTAATCTAGTTTCCACTACTTTATATTATCTGCATTCCTACTCTGCTACACAGTTTAGTTCAGCTGTTCAGCCACTAATCAATCCCTGATATTTGTGATAAGGAAAGTTATGATAACTCTAGTTTAATAATAGGACTTTTTTTTTTGCAAAAAGACTCAAATAATTAAAAGCAAACTTCCAGTCAGGTGGGGATAATAGTAATATTAGTAGTAGTAGTAGTAGTAGTAGTAGTAGTAGTAGTAGTAGTAGTAGTAGTAAAGTTGGAAGGGACCTTGGAGGTCATCTAGTCCAACCCCTAACTCAGGCAGGAAACCCTATACCATTTCAGACAAATGGCTGTCCAGTCTCTTCTTAAAAACTTCCAGTGTTGGAGCATTCACCGCTTTTGGAGGCAGGTTGTTCCACTGGTTAATTGTTTCTCCTTAGTTCTAGGTTGCTTCTCTTCTTTATTAGTTTCCATCCGTTGCTTCTTGTCCTGCCTTCAGGCGCCTTGGAAAATAGCTTGACTCCCTCTTCTTTGTGGCAGCCCCTGAGATATTGAAATACTGCTATCATGTCCCCCCCTTGTCCTTCTCTTCATTAAACTAGACATACCCAATTCCAGCAGCCTTTCCTTATATGCTTTGGCCTCCAGTCCCCTAATCATCTTTCTTGCTCTTCTCTGCACTGTTTCTAAAGTCTCAACATCTTTTTTACATCGCGGTGACCAAAACTGGATGCAGTATTCCAAGTGCAGCCTTACCAAGGCATTGTAAAGTGGTATTAACACTTCATGTGATCTTGATTCTATCCCTCTCTTAATGCAGCCTAGCACTGTGTTGGCCTTTTTGGCAGCTGCAGCACACTGCTGGCTCATATTTAGGTGATTGTCCACTAGGACTCCCTCTCACAGTTACTACTATTGAGCAAGGTACCCCCTATACTATTCTTCTTTGGAGAAGGTCTAAGTTAGTTTGAGTTACAAAGTATTTTTTTTAAAGTAAAAAATAGCAATAACACCAAGACTACTTTCCCATTTTATACTATATGTGTTTTTTTTTTAAAGAAGATGCATATGTGCAATGCACCCCTACTGGTTGATGTGACATGTGTATTGCGATAAGGAGGGAAGCAAGTGTGTCTATGCATTAGAAGGAAAAATGTGAGCAAGGATAGGTCCTGAACTGACAGATGGAAGGGAAAGGAAAGGCAGATGTGTTCTAATTTCTTGAGTTGTTGAGAGATGACAGGCAAATGCAGATCAAACTGCTTGCTTGTCATTACTGAAGTTACACATAAGAGCCACAGTGCAGACTCCAAAACGTTGCTCACCAAGGAAGGACACTTAGCAACAAGCTGAAACTACGCAGCTGCCATCACTAAAGAACACTGAGTAGGCTGGTGGGGCAAAGACTCGAACTAAGCCAGACCATCTGGGAATGACAATGACAATCATTGGAGCCGGGCAAGCAAAAATTGCTTTTTAAAAATGCATGATCCAAGTTTCTAAGCTCAAACCAAAATGACAGACAAGTGTCTAGTTTTTTGTTCCTGGAGAACCCAGACTGCCTTCTGATTTCAAGTGCATGCAAGGGAATGGAGAACCTGGACTTAATAGAGTTAGCTTTTTTTTTTTTTTTTTTTTTTTTGCAAAATGTCTTAGAGGTCAGTAAGAAAGTTTTGGCTTATAGAGATGCCCTAATTTAATTCAAATCAAGGACAAAAATACCCCTGGACTTTTTTTTCTCTTTTTTTTTTGCTAATCAGAATATTGGAGTTAAATGAAATAAGTTTTATCGCAATAAGATAATACTTCTTCCTTAGTAGGTATGTACTTGTTAAACGTTCTTCAATCAAGCTATTTTCCAAAGTGCCTGAAGGCAGGACAAGAAGCAACAGGTGGAAATTAATCAAGCACAGAAGCAACCTAGAACTAAGGAGAAACTGCCTGACGGTGAGAACAATTAATCAGTGGAACAACCTGCCTCCAGAAGCGGTAAATAGTCCAACACTGGAAGTTTTTAAGAAGAGACTGGACAGCCATTTGTCCAAAATGGTATAGGGTTTCCTGCCTGAGCAGGGGGTTGGACTAGATGACCTCCAAGGTACCTTCCAACTTTACTATTATTATTATTATTATTATTATTATTATTATTATTATTATTATTATTATTTCCTGCTAAGATGAAATATGGGATATGAACATCACCTGTCTCTTTAGATGCACTTCTTTGGAGAAATGCAAAACTCATCTGATTGAATACTAAGCTCCAATACCTAGCTCTAAAAATGTCCCAATGTCAGATGATAGACTCTGAAAGCATCTGAGACTAACCTATGGTCAGACCAGAGTTTTATTTGCAAATGCAGAGAAACATTCTCCCATATTATGGGGTAGCCAAAATGTAAATGGCTATAACATGTTCAATTTTTCCAACAAAATGAAATGAAATGTGGAGGATGTAAGATAAAGTGTAACAAATTTTGAGCTACATATCCATTTCCCAGTCTGTGTAGTTTAATATTTTGTGATGTAATTGACAGGAAAGGCAGTTTCTAATATGTAGAACATCCATGCCTGCTAAATTAAAGAAATATTTGCAAAGTGATGGGTTCGTCTTAAGAAACAATCCATCTTGAAGATGGTGACACTTTTCAGGGGTTGAAGTACAAAATATGAATTTAGCCAAACAAACAGCTTGACCTTATAGCCTTAGAACAAACAGATACAGAGAGCAAGAACAATGAATAAATAAAAACAGGTTTTTGTGCTCTAATTATCGCCCTATTCTGTAATTCATATTGGCCCCAATGAATATTTTAAAGCATCCTCATTATGAAATGGTGAAGTTTTACAAGACACCAAGGTGATCTGTTAAGTGTTTTTATCAAGTCCCATTTGAAAGAGTAACTAAACTTCTGCACTTGCAAGATTCGTTGTTTTCTTACTTTGAGTCAAAAATGATTCAAATTACTCTACATGAAGAATAAGCATTGAAATGTGCAGGAACATATGGTCTTTAACTTCATACTCATTGGAAAAGACTAATGTTGGGGAAAATTGAAAGTAGAGGCAGACAGAAGGATGAGATGGGTTAGGTAGTGTCATTGATGTGATGAACATGAATTTGAACAGACTCTGGGAGACAGTGGAGGGCAGAGGTGCTGGGATTCTACGGTCCAAGGGTCTTCAAACTGGGCCATTTTATGACTTGTAGACTTTAACTCCTAGGATTCCTCAACCAGTGTGCCTGGCTGAGGAATTCTGGGAGTTGAAGTCCACAAGTCATAAAAGGGCCAAGTTTGAAGACCCCTGCTATGGTCCATGGGGTCAGAAACAATTTAACAACTGAACAAAAAATCTGAACTATGTGGAGTTGCACCTGCTACTCTTCATTTAAGGATTCACTGAAATAAATATCTGACCAAGGAAATCTAAAACTATATATCTCCCAATATTCAGAATTTCAGTAATTATGTGTCCTCAAGTCAGTACTCATTTTTAGCAACCAAGACATACACCTTGTTCAGACTGATCTTCCAGTGATATACCCACCACTGTAATCAAATTCATCCATCTTGCTATGGGTCATTTTCTTCTTATTTTTCCTTCCACCTTTCTAGCTTTATTGATTTCTGAAGAGATATGGGTCTTCCCATAGTGTGTCTAAAATAGGATAATTGAATCTGGTCATTGATGGATTGAGTAAGGAGTGTGGGTTGATTTGTTTGATGATCACTTTGTTTGCTTTCTTGGTTAGCCATGGTATTCTCAGCGGAATCTTCTCCAACACCACTGTGGAAAAGAATCAATACTATTTCTGTCCTGCTTCTTCATAGTCAACATTGGGTTCCATAGAGAGTTTCAGAGAATTCCATGGCTTGTATGATTCTGATCTTCAAAGCAGATAACACATCATTGTGAAGCCTTCACTGTTACCCTAACAAGTATGGTCTGAGGCATACTGCTGGTTCCTTTACTCTATATCAGGGGTCTTCAAACTTGGCCCTTTTATGAATTGTGGACTTCAACTCCAAGAATTTCTCAGCCAGCGTGCCTAGCTGAAGAATTCTGGGAATTGAAGTCCACAAATCATAAAAGGGCCAGGTTTGAAGACCCCTGCTCTATATAATCAAACCTAAAAGGCAGAAGTCAACACACACAATTCTCTCCTCCATGTGAGGCAGAACCAATGGATGAAAAGAGAGAACCTGTGTGGTTCTCTTTTCCCATACAGTGTCACTTGCTCTTATGTGTAAAAGTGTTTGTCCTTTATAAAGCCTTTAAAACAAGCAATCAAATAAGGTGGACTAAGTTTTGCACATAATAATAATAATAATAATAATAATAATAATAATAATAATAATAATAATAATAATAATAATAATAATAGTAATGGTTGAGGATGAGAGGGTGAAGATCTTCTGGGACTTTTGAATACAGACAGATCGCCATTTGGAACACAACATGTCAGATATCGCAGTTGTAGAGAATCAAAGCATACAGCTGATTGATATCGCTGTACCAGCGAAATAGCGCGACCTGGTCATCGAAACTGCGCGATTATGGATGAAGTGTGTAAAAGTGATACCCATTGTCATTGGGGCACTGGGAACTATGTCCAAAAACTTTGTAAAACACATCAACAAACTGCAGCTTCCTGCAATAACTCCATCAATGTTACAAAAAACTGCGCTACTCAGAACATCTTACATTTTAAGGAGGTACCTGGTTGATACCTAGGATGCTGATAGCAACCCATGTCAACCATCAGCGCCAGCCAATTTGAATGTTCAGTTGACTGAGGTTCACGTCTAATGAATAATAATGATGATGATGATGAAGGCAGAGAATATCACAGAGTAGGCCAAAAAACAAAAGCAACAGCAACACCCTGCTAATTCTTGTCCTCTAGCAGGAAAATATGTCAGCAGCAAAAAAAAAAAAAAAAAAAAAACAATTGAGAGAAGTGTTTATGCTGAGCTGTTCTTCTGATCTAAATACTTCAGCATGATACAATGGCAACTTTTGCTGGCATCACACAAGCCTCTTTAGCCTGCTTCCTTGCGATTGCCCATAATTTCATATTGCAGTCATTAATCAGAGCAAATGTCTTTATTTTCTGCGGTTTTAACTACAAGAAATCATGTCTTCGGTTTTTATCCTGTTAGGAGGGTTTTTTTTTTTTTCAAAAATGGGAAACAATTAACACTGGCTTTAATGTGCAAAGGCTGTGGAGCTGCAGTAATTGCACTCAAGCTCCGCTAACTTTGTAATCAGGTATTTGGTTGCAAGAACTAACACACTCGAAGGAAGAAGGCAGGTATGCCAAAAACAAGGGGGGGGGAAAGGCAGACATGTTGGCAAAACAAATTAAGAATCTGAAGAGGGAAAAGAAGCAGAAAACAAATAACATTGTCATCAGGAAACCACTGTCTAAGCCTTGACTGCAGCTGATTAAAACTATTCTGTAGCCAGAGCTATTACACAATATGGAATTTCACACAGCGTGCAGAATTCAGCCTCAATATTTAACTGGCTCGTAAGACAAACAGGCAGCCAATTCTGAAAAGCAATTCCACAATCTATGGATAACCAAAATGATTTCTTTTTTTTTTTCTTGCTGGCTGGAGTTGAAACCAGGGAAGATTTTGCATGCAAAGATTCTGAATATCCAGGTATTACAAACTGGGTTCTAGACTATCACAATAAAATGAATCGCAGGAATCTTTGGGTTTCCCGGTACATAGAATAGTTATGCTTAATCTACAGCAGTAGTGGCGAACCTATGGCACAGGTGCCAGAGGCGGCACTCAGAGCCCTCTCTGTGGGCACAGGCGCCCTCACCCCAGTCCTAGGCCTTCAGCTGGGTTTTATAAAACCTTTTCACTTTAGGCCTCCGCCACCGTGTACAAAAAAAAAAAAGGTTCAATCAGTCAATTTTAACTTCTCGTGGGAAAAAAAGATCTTGCAAAGTTGGAATTGATTGATTGAACTTTTTAGTCCCACCCAGTCTGCCATTACCACCGCAGCCATGCCCACCCAATAGGCCACGCCCACCCAATTGGCCACACCCACCCAGCACCCGACGATGCATAAGTGGGTTTTGGGTTGCCGTTTCGGCACTCGGTCTCTAAAAGGTTCGCCATCACTGCCCTACAGTCTATTAAGTCTACAATAGCATTATAAATAAAAGTACACACCTTAGTTTTTTTTTTTTAAAAAAAATGCATTATTGCTCAAAAATGCTAATCAACCTCTGATCCTTCACCAAATTGTAATCTTTGTTGGTGAAGGTTTAAAAAAAAAATTGTAGCTGCAAAGCACAACAAAGCAAAGCTTAACAGATATGCCTGTATAGAAAATTCTCTTTGCCTCATCTAGTAGCTTTCCGGAGTTTTGCATCAAAATCTGATAGGCCAAAGGAAGATTGGTCACATAACATTAGGATAAGCCTCTATGTTTTGACACTATCTGACACAGACTTACGAGTTTCAATTCAGAGTCTTGATCATCTCCATCGTTGTCCCAAAAGGAAAGGTCTAATTAGCCCAATAGCCTGTGCAGTTTTGGGTGATTAAGTAAATTAGCTTTCTGTAGCACAGATATGAAGCTTAATACTGTATATCCAGAACTCATTTATAGTAGCTATATACACATGCTTGCTTAAGGAAATTTTCTCTCTGTCTCTGTCTCTGTCTCTGTCTCTCTCTCTCTCTGTGTGTGTGTGTGTGTGTGTGTGTGAGAGAGAGAGAGAGAGAGAGAGAGAGAGAGAGAGAGAGAGAGAGAGAGAGAGAGAGAGAGAGAGAGAGAGAGAGTATTCCAGAAAGTGCAGACCAAAGTTATTTTAACCCATCTAATCTAACAGCCAAATAACTTTTCTTTGGAGTAAATTAATGTAATTAAAATCAGGTATTTAAGATAAATGCAAGGAAAGCTTGGATGAATTGTTGTTCAGGTACTTTTAAAAAAAATTGCAGATGAATGTAGAAATGGTACAAAACCTTTTTTTTTTAATTCTGTAGAATTAATGAGAATTTGGCATCATCTGTGGTACATATTCAGAGCTTAATGATACTGGATTTTCATAGCAGAGATCCTGGAGTAATAATCCAAGAATTTAGCGGGAAGCAAAAATACCTAACAATTTTCTGGGAAACCAACTAAGAGAACTATTATTACTTTTGCCAGTCCCAACAGTCATCATCCTTTAGATGCTTAATAGGACTCTAAAATCAATTCCCTCTGCCCTCTGCAGAATTTTACTGGCATTTCTCTTTGCATTGAATATTTCAGTTGAAAAGATCTGCTGGAATAGCTCAATGCCGCAAAGCACTGCAGCTGATTTGGGCTGTACTACTCATCTTCAAAGGACTCATAGAACCCATTTACTGGAGAAGATCTTTTATACACTTTATATACACACACCATGTGTGATGTTGTATCCTACCGATCGCAGATGCTTTTTCCTGTTTTTTATCCCATGGAGATTTTGGTGTAACTATTGTGATAAATGGGCTTAGCTAAAATCAAACAGAATTCTTGCTACAACTTCATAACACATCTTCAGTAATGCAAGGGTAAGCCAGCAAGAAATGGAAAAGTGCATGTTGCTTCCATCTGTTTTGTTTTTATATTCTGCTCAATTTTCACTTGTTTGACTCTCAAAAGATTTCTTTAACTAGTATGTAGATGCATAGAAGCGAAAATATTTACTCTCAAAATAAGAAAATGTTTCCCTCACAATGTGCAAATATCTGGCCTCGAGTGTTTCATTCTTGTCCAGTAAACTGAAATGTCAAGTATGCATTGTGGCTATGTGAAGTGCATGGCAAAAAAATGATCCAAAATAGGCTGCTTTGCTTCATGAATGAAAGCAGAATAATGTTGCAGGATCCTATCTGGGTTGATTAACAGGACCAGAAGTTTAGTCTTCCAAGCTTTCCTTGAGGATGGAGTCCCTCAGAAGTCCATAAGCATAGAAGACTAAGCTCTGGTCCCAGTGACCAAACCAGATAATAATAATAATAATAATAATAATAATAATAATAATAATAATAATAATAATAATAATAATAATAATAATAATGATGATGATGATGATGATGATGATGATGATGATGATGATCATGATCATGATCATGATGATGATCATGATCATGATCATGATGATCATGATGTTGGAAGGGACCTTGAAGGTCATCAAGTCCAACCCCCTGCTCAGGCAGGATACCCTATACTATTTCGGACAAATGGCTGTCCAGCTTCTTCTTAAAAACTTCCAGTGTTGGAGCATTAACCGCTTCTGGAGGCAGGTTGTTCCACTGGTTAATTGTTCTAACTGTCAGGAAGTTTCTCCTTAGTTCTAGGTTGCTTCTCTCTTTGGTTAGTTTCCATCCTCCATGCTTCTTGTCCTGCCTTCAGGTGCTTTGGAGAACAGCTTGACTCCCTCTTCTTTGTGGCAGCCCCTGAGATATTGGAACACTGCTATCATGTCCCCCCTGGTCCTTCTCTTCATTAAACTAGATATACCCAATTCCAGCAACCGTTCCTTATATGTTTACTGTCAGCGATACTTTAGGCTCAAGATCCTTGACTCTAAACCAAGACTTTCCTCCAGAGGGATCCCTAACGCAGCACCATACATATTATTAAAGAAAGAAAATCAAAGAAACCACTTTGGGATAAATGACAGCAGCTGTACTCAACTGGACATTGGCTACTTTTTTCAGTATGTCTATATTTAATAGAAATAGTGTCTTTGTTATTATTAAAGAAGTGGGAGAAGAATGAGGGGGGCTTTTACATAGTAGCGGGGCAGGAAAAGATGGAAGAGGGACATTTGAAGCATCAGCTAAGGGAGAACTTATCTCTGTCACTTGTGAGTCACAATATCATTAATGTTTCTTTGTGTGTTGAAAAACAAAACCCTTCGGGCAGTGGTGAGATTCAAATATATGAAAAACCAGTTCTTTGAGTGGATGCAGCTTCTGGAAGTTCGTTCTGGGCCTGGGCAACAAAAAATTAGTTACCGGTTCTGCCAAACTGGTGCAAACTAGCTGAATCCCACCACTGCCTTTTGGGAAAAGAAATACCTTAACCCAGGGGTGTCAAACTCAATTTCATTGAGGGCCACATCAGCATTGTGGTTGCCCTTGGGGGGCTGGGTGGGTGTGGCCTACTGGGTGGGTGTGGGTGGAATGGGTGTGGCCTACTGGGTGGGCATGGCCAGCTCTATATCATTCACGCCAAGGGGGCCTGGGCAGGAGTGGGACAGATCTGAGGGTCTCTGGCAGAAAGGCTGGGACCAGGGCAGAGCCCATCAAGCCAGATATGTGAAATAGGCGAGGGCCATTTGCTGGCCACATCCAGGCAATGGTGCATTTCTTCGTTCCTCACAAAGGGTGACACCTCCCCAGCATGCACCCAGGGGATGGGACCGACGCAGCAGGGGCTGGTTCCTCACTGTTTCCAGACGGCCTTGTGGAGCTAAGACTGAATATGTTTGAGCATAGATGTCCACCACAAAATTGTACATTGGCTCCCGGCCGGCTTGGGCCAGGGCCAAGGCAGCGGGGGCTGTTCCCTCACTGTTTCCAGGATGGCTTCGTGGGCCACATGAAACCACTTCATGGGCCACATCTGGCCCCCGGGCCTTGTGTTTGACATTTCTGCCTTAACCCCATCACTGAAAAATCAGAAACGCCGTAGTATGCTTAAGTACATAGAACTTGCTCTGAATGTGAATTATTTACTAATTAAAACTGTTTTACACTGAGAAATCTCTTGAGATTTGCCTTGTGTTTCCAAGGGTGTAGGAGTGTGAAATTACAGATGAACAGAGTATAGCATCATACTGTAATTTCCTTCTGTCACCTTCAGTGAAAAGGTTGAGGCAAACTAGCAAATTCAGTTTCCAACATTTTTACCCACCAGTGAGTACAATTTATGCAGGATTTCTTTTCTTTCTTTCTTTTTTTTCTTTTCTTTTTCTTTTTTTTTTGAAATAGGGAAAGAAAGAAAAAAAATGTATTAAAGATGATTAATCTAAATTGTCAGATATCACTTTCTCCCAACATCAGCTCCTGTAAAAGTGGTATTGAGTTCCTAATTAAATATGAAATAGAACAGAGTTCAGTTTCACCATTGATTTGTAAGCACACTTCTTGATTATTATTACTGATGTTTTATAAATATCCAAAATGTCTGTTCTTTTCTTTTTCTTTTTTCTTCTTCTAGCTTCTTGCCTACTTTTCCTCTAGAAGCTTAGGATGGCTTACAAGAGGTATGACAGATCCAAATTTCCCTGTTGAGTCTGTATGGTTGAGCTTCAACCTTCCCAGCATCAGGCTAATTTGCCCAGAGGATGCTAATCTATAAGAAATATGTTATCAGCACTTGCTAAGAAAGGGTGACTAAATTATCCTGAACTGGAAAATTCTTCAGCGCTCTCTGTGGTTCGATCAATGTTAAGGAAGTCTAGCTTTTCACACTTTTGAATAGTACAACTCTAGGCAGTGAACTCTGTAGTGTTGGTTTGTTTTGTGTCTTCAGATCAGTTTTTTTTTCCTTAAAGAATATTTTATTCGAGAAACAAAGTATCGGCACTACATAGTTGAACCCCAAAACTAAATTCCCCTCCCCTGGATACAAAGTAACAAAGTACAATTCCCACACCCAATAAACAATCATAAATCACATTCCCTAATTAGCTTGAAATGTGGGCTTTCTCCCCAGTTCTTCAGCTTGCCAAACATTATCAGTTTTTGATTCCTAGTGACTGACTAAATTAGTCACTGCAGTTTTTTTAACAAGATTGTTTTTTGTTTTTTTGGGGGGAGAGGGGAGGAAGTTATCTGCCATTGCCTGCTTCTTAGGGCTTGGAAAGAGTGATTGGCCTAAGGTCACCCAGCTGGCTAAGTAGTATGTAGTATGTAAGTAGTATGTAAAGTGGTGCATGTAAGGTTGTTTATAGCCTGGTGCATTCACCACTACTCCAAAGTGGCTTAAAGTAATATTACTAGAACAAAACTCGCCATGCACAATGAGAGCTACATTCCTTTTTATGCTATATCCTACTTTTAAAAAAAAGATTAATCAGAGATAGGGGGGAAAAAAAGCCTAAATAGAGGATTTAGTATGAAAGATGTCTGGATGATTTTTTTTTAAAAAATCTACAAATTGTATATATTTAAATCAAGTGAAAACATGGTTAAAAGATGAAATCTCGGCAAACACACAAGCAATTTCATTTTGTTCTCATTACAAATGAAATAAGGCTATCTTTAGAACTGAAAGTCTCCAAATTAGCATGTGTGTCTCATCTTTACATTTCATCTGTGCAAAAGAGAATGGTAATCCAATTACTCAAGCCGGAGCTTCATCAAAACCATCTTTAGTGAACAGATTTTTATTTAGAAAACCTAAATAGCAATCACTTAGCAGTGTTCATGAAATGACATGAATCACATTGTTTTCATTCCCTTAAACTTTCTACCTATCCTTCCCCTTAAAAATCAATCCAAAAGGTAGTTGGAAACCAACATGGGTTTCTGTACTGTCATTTTAAAAACAGAATCATTTTTCACTTGTCTTACATTTACCATATTTCCCCTTTCACCCTCTAGACAATGAAAACAAAAAATCCTTTTCAGTCCTAAATTAGAAAAAGGCCATCACTAATACCACCCGTGTCACTTTTACATAGTTTTATCTATAATTCTACTTAGTGCTGTGCTCCTAATAAATTTGAAGTTGCCATACCATTGTCTATACTTAAAATTCTGAAATAGATTCTCAAAGTTGAGAAGTGGCCTGTTTGTGTACTGCAAATGATTGTGTTTTGGCTTCTTCTGAATTCTTATTTATTTCTCCATAGTTTGGTAACATCTATATAAGAATGCTAAGTGAGGTCATATAGACAGTAATCCTGATCCTGTTCTAACATTTCAAGGATGCAGATCAATGTTCTTAGTCTATGTCAGTGGTAGCGGATTTATTGCACGGGTGCCAGAGGTGGCATTCAGAGCCCTCTCTGTGGGCACGCACGCCATCGCCCCAGTCCTATGCCTTCAGCTGCATTTTATAAAACCTTTTTACTTTAGCCCTTCGCCGTGGTGTACAAAAAAAAAAGGTTCAATCATTTAGTCAATTTCAACTTCTAGCGGGGAAAAAAAGATCTTGCAAAGTTGGAATTGATTGATTGAACTTTTTAGTCCCACCCAGTCTTTTTTACTTTACTTTTATTCGGACTTATATGCCGCTCCTCTCCGAAGACTCGGAGCGGCTTACAACATAAACAAAACAGTACTTCAAAACTAAGTCCAAATCTAAAAATCATTAAAAAATACAACCCCAGATGCATTCATCATTCACTCAACATTCCACAGTCAACGCCAGGCCTGCCGGCAAAGATAGGTCTTAAGATTCCTCTGGAAGGTTGGGAGAGTGGGGGAAGCACGGACTTCAGGAGGCAGTTGGTTCCAGAGGGTGGGCGCCACAACAGAGAAGGCCCTCCCCCTAGGACCCGCCAGATGGCATTGTTTTGCTGACGGGACCCAGAGGAGGCCTGTGCGCTCTCACCGGTCAAAGGGAAGTATGTGGCAAAAGACGGTCCCAGTCTGCTGTTACCACCGCAGCCACACCCAGCCAATGGGCCACACCCACCCGGCACCCGATGATGCATAAGTGGGTTTGGAGTCGCAGTTTGGGCATTCGGTCTCTAAATGGTTTGCCATCACTGGTCTATGTTATCCCTATAACCTGTGGTACTCAGCATCCTAAAGATACAGGGACATGACGGGTGTGTTTCATGAACTTTATCATTGAACATTTATGCTACTGTTTAAGACGTTAGGGGAATGTGCCAGAGAGCATCTTGTCTGATGGGAAAAAAAGTTTGGTTTCAAATCACCAGGCGTTGGATCGAGATTGCACACTTGAAGCATCTTTGAAGATGGTGCAGAAAGCTTATTTACTGTACGAATGAAGGCAAATATATGTGTCCCGGAATAATGTTGCAGAATCCAATCTGGGTCAGTCACCTGGACCAGAAGTTGAGTCTTCTGAGCTTTTGGACTCATACTGAAACCCATCCTCATTCTTGGAACCTTGGGGACGGTGTCAGTCAACAGGAATGCTGATTTACCACCAGCTTATCAAGCCAAGGGCTTGGAAGCACAAAGAAACAACAGCCAACAAGTTACTAGCTGGCCATCAACACCCCAGTCAGCAAGTAAAAAGTCACACTCAACCAGGTACCACATAAATGCTACACATAAAATAGCCCAAAGCACACATTCTGTTAGAGCAGGGGTGTCAAATTGCCGGCCCATGGAGGCCACGCCCATCCCAGCTCCTGCAATGCAAAAAAAGTCACATCGTGACACATCACGTGACACAGTAAATTTGACACCCATGTGCTAGAGAGAAGTTCCCTCAGGATGGGCTCCAGCACAAATCTGAAAGCTTGGAAGACTAAACTGCTATCAGTGACCGATCCAGACTGGATCCTGCAAAGCTTATTTAGTTCATAATTCATTTATCCGAATGCTAACTCTACGATTTGATTATCACATATTGGTATATCATCCATCTCTGTCTCTCTGTCTCTCTCTCCTCTATCTATATATCAATGTGCAATTGCTGCGAAAAAAAGTATTGCAAAGTAATAGAAGTGCAATATTTGATGAATAGTTGAGTTTCTCTCCCCTGAGCATAAAGTCAGGTAGTTTCATATAAGAATTTGCAAAAATCAAACTCCTCAAGCATTGTAAACCTGGACAGAGAAAATGTTTACAGTGGCAAATGCATAGGAAAGATTTGCCAAACTGTCAGTCATCACCCAGAGTGCTGCAAGCAAATTTGGGGTAGAATTAAATTCATGAATCAGTTTTCCATCTGCTTCCTTTTCATAGAAAAATACACCAGGGCTCTTTAGGCCTCCAATGCCAGAACATTTTATTTTATTTTATTTAAATTTATAATATGGAGTGTATCTTTTTGAAATGAACTTTTTATTCTTGGATATCAACTCGTTTTATTACTGCTTACGCAAATCCATTAAAACCCTTTAAATTGTCAATGTCTTATGTGGACAGGGATTTGTAATGGAACTGAATTTTTTGGGTAACAAATCATACCTGTTGTTTATGTGACAATTTTTTTGAAGATGTGTGCTATGACTAGTAACTGGGATTCACCTTCTCTTCACATGTCTTCTATATCTCTGTTGAAATAGCATTTACTAGTATTTATGGGCTCTTTTGAATGTCTGGAAAAATGTATTTGATGTAGAGCTTAAAAATATTTGGTGTAGAGTTACTAATCTGCTTCCTAAAAATAAATGGTATATTTATGTCCTGTGCAGCCCTAGTTTCAATGAGACTAAAAGAGAGAATGTAGGCTGTGGCATTAGTAATCAATCATCCATCCTCAGGCAACAGACTGAACAAAAATGTGACATTGTTGAAATCTTTGTTTTAGGGCAACTCTATTTAAATCTTTCCCAATGTGCAATTTTATTAATCGATTAGTACATGCACAAATCGGAGGGGTTTTTTTTAGAAATAATGCACAACTGGATCACACCAATCCTTTTGCTTTTGCACACAATCGAACCCCAAAATAGCAATGATTATATTAGCCAAAAACTTAAGACCTAAATCTCTTGACTCCCTATGTCCTCCTGTCCTAGGAAAAAACTCCTAAATGTGTATTTATGTATGTGTATGTGTGTGTGTGTGTTTCACGGGTGTTTGTATGTAGTATGTAGGTCTTTGGTTCTTCGGGTTTTCTCCCACGTAGAATTTGAAGTGTCTTGGCGACGTTTTGACGAAGTCCCATTCGTCATCTTCAGGCTGGTGCTTTCGGCTTCGTGCTTCTAGCAGTCATGTGTGATTGCAGCTGTTTCTTCCTTTTAACTGCCAGTGGGGGTTTGAACTGATTGGCTGGGAGCTCGGCTGTGTTCTGATTGGGTGGGGGTGTGTTCTGATTGGTTAGGGGCTTCGCTGTGCTCTGATTGGATGAGGGGTTGGCTGTGCCCTGATTGGTTGGGGGAGTGTTCTGTTTGGGTGGGGGCTTAGTTGTGCTCAGGTTAGTCTGAGTTACAGGGGGATTAGAGATGGTGAGCTGCATAGCTGTTTGGCTTCGCGTTCATGGTCGTGCCTCATTTTCATGGTGGGTGTCAGTTTGCTTCATGTATGGATTGGAGGGGTTTAAGGTGGCTAATGATGCAGCTGTGGTCTGGCTTCTGGTTTGTGGTCATGCCTCATCATCGGTGTGGGTTTGGGTTTGCTTTTTGCCTGGATGTGTGGTGGTGACATCTTGTGTGGTTTTTGTGAGTGTAGGTCTGGTGTTATGGACTCGTTTGTCAATGAGGGCGGGTTTCCAAATGGCTGGTAGGCGGGAGGTATCATCTCGTTTGTTCATGCTGTGAGGGCGTTTTTCTATCTCGATGGCTTCTCTGATTATTCTGTTATTAAAGTGTTCAGTTTTGGCGATAGTTTTGGTCTTTTTGAAATCAATTTCATGTCCTGTGGCTTTGAGGTGTTGGACCAGGGAAGAAGTTGGTTCCTCTTTTTTGACTGAGTTTTTGTGTTCTTCAATGTGTGCACTTATTCTTCTGTTGGTTTGTCCGATGTATGTGGTGGAGCAAGCAGTACATGGGATTTCATATACTCCTTTATTTTTAACTCAATTTTGTCTTTGGGGTTTCTTAGGATGGTGGATATTTTTCTGTTTGTGCAGAATGCTGTTTTGATGTTATGTTTGTGCAGGATCTTGCTGATCCTGTCTGTGGTGCCTTTTATGTATGGGAGGAGGGCTTTGCCGTTTTCTTGTTCTCTGTCTTGGATTTTAGTGGGAGTTTCTTTTTGGATTAAGTTGGAAATCTTATTTCTTTGGAATCCGTTGGATGTTAGTACATTAGTGAGAGTGTGTAGTTCGGTTTTTAGGTGTTGTTCGTCAGCTAGGCATTTGGTTTTGGAGATGAGTGTCTTGGCTACGGAGTTGATCTGTGCTGGGTGGTGGTGTGAGAGTGCGTGCAGATAGCAGTTTGTGTGTGTTTGTGTGTACTAACATCCAACGGATTCCAAAGAAATAAGATATATATATATAAAGTTTTCCTTTCCGGTCACTCAGGGTTTTTTTGGTTGATACACCTTAGAATGTATATGTATATATATGTATATGTATATGTGTATATATATGTATATATATATATATATATATATATATATATATATATATATATATATATATATATATATATATATATATATATATATATATATGTGTGTGTGTGTGTGTGTGTGTGTGTGTGTGTGTGTGTGTGTGTGTGTATTCTATATAAACCAAGATTCCAGGCAGATCACATTGATAGAACATACAATCAAAATATAAAAATACATTCATCCTTGAAACCATCCTGGATGAAACCCATCTTATTTAATTAAGTTAAAACAGAGCAATCAAACTCTTTAGCAAACCTCAACTCCTTGGTTTATGACTCTGCCCCCTCCCCCTTTGATGTAAATCTGTGAGCAACAATCCTAAAATGCTACACCATTCTTAATAATAATCTTCCGTTAATTGTCATGCTGGTGGAAAGGATTTTGTGTTTTTTTGGGGGGGGTAGGTAGCTCACAAAATGAATCTCTCCATTCTCCTCCCCCCTTTGTTGTTGTTGTTGTTTTTTGGTCTTGTTAGTGCCTACAATACAGTGTGCAATAGAGAGACTCTAATTACTATCACACCAAAGGTCATCTAGTCTAAAGGCAATGCAAATACCCTAATTACAATGTTTCTTAAGGGCTCTTCCTGGAAAGTGTCAATCAACAAAGGCTGCAGAGAAAAGCCGACACAGCCTTCAATGTTTCCCCAGAGACCGCACGACAAAAAAAGAAAAGAAAACCACATGAAATGGACTGATGCGAAATTTAATTACTGTGGCTTAAAATGGACAAACTATAGAGGAGATGAACTATTAAAAAGCCACAGTGTTTATACAGAGCTTTTCAGTAGCTGATTGCTTTCTAATGTTCAAGAAGAATATGGCATAGCATTTTTTTAGAAAAAGCAAAGAGTCGTTATATTTATAGTAGTTTTGGGCTGGCTTTATTTTTTATACTTTCTCCCCCCCCCCCCGCAAAAAAAAAAGCTCTTAGAGGTTTTTTAAAACTCTAACTGGGATTGTATTTCTGAGTTTATTCAGGGAAAAAAAATAACATAAAGAGGAACAAGAATTCCTGGCATGTTTGCTCCCTTTACCCTGGCAGTGTTCAGTTGTCAAGTGGTTCTTATCTCTCAGGTAATATGGAATGGCTTTTAATGATGAAAAGGTGGATAAGGCCAAAACGGGTGTGTGCGCATGTGAGCCTGCAGTATGTCAGTGTGTGCACACAAAGTTTCCTTCAAATAAAACCTGACTCTTCCATTTCATTTTTTTGGCTGCAGTAAACGAGAGAAGGGCAGGTGGCATACGCTGTATATAAATGCAAAAAAAAGTATTTTTTTCATTGATAGATAGATAGATAGATAGATAGATAGATAGATAGATAGATAGATAGATGGATGGATGGATGGATGGATGGATGGATGGATGGATGGATGGATGGATGGATGGATGGATGGATGGATGGATGGATGGATGGATGGGTGGATGGGTGGGTGGGTGGGTGAATAGATAGATAAATAGATAGATAAATAGATGGATGAATAGATGGATGAATAGATGGATGAATAGATGGATGAATAGATGGATGAATAGATGGATGAATAGCTAGCTAGCTAGCTAGCTAGCTAGATAGATAGATAGATAGATAGATAGATAGAGAGAGAGAGAGAGAGAGAGAGAGAGAGAGAGAGAGAGAGAGAGAGAGAGAGAGAGAGAGAGAGAGAGAGAGAGAGAGAGAGAGACAGACAGATACTGTAGATAGGTAAATGATAGATAGATGATAGGTGGTATTTAGTTTAGGAGTTTGAGGGTTCTGCACAGTAGGTCTTAGCACTGTACTCTTGTGAACAGAGAGCTCTGATGATGTTCCTGGGATCTGTTGGAGGCCTTCTCCCAGCTTAGGAGTCACAGCCCCAAGTGCTTCTACCACACTGGGCCCACAGTGGTCCACCATGATTTTCCTTCAGTGATGTTTCTTAGTTGATGTAAGTATAACCTTGACTGAGAATAAGAGAATCCTGCACTATCTCTCCATCTTTAGAGAGAAGCTTGACTTGAGTTTCCTCCTAATATTTCTAATTGCAGTATCCAAACCTTTGGCTGTAGTGCAGGGGTAGTCAACCTTGGCTCTTTTATGACTCATGGACTTCAATTCCCAGAATTCCTGAGCCACCTTAGCTGGCTCAGGAATTCTGGGAGTTGAAGTCCATGAGTCATAAAAGAGCCAAGGTTGACTACCCCTGCGTGTAGGGCTTGAAAACCAATGGAGTTGTAATTTGGAGAGTGTTTAGTGGTTATGATTGCAGACTTAAAAGTTGCTTTTGTGTGACACATTAAGTTCATTCATTATTCAAGTCCACAGAACTACTCTTTTAGTGACAGTGCCCCTCCTTCAGACATTACTATCTTACATGAAGGAGATCCCTTCTGCATTAATAGCATCTTCAATCAATTAATCAGAATAGGGTTGGAAGGGACCTTGAAGGTCTTCTAGTCCAACTCCCTGTTCAACCCTACACCATTTCAGACAGAAGTGACTGTACAGTCTCTTCTTAAGAACCTCCAGTGATGAAGCACCCACAACTTATAAAGACAAACTATTCCACTGGTTAATTGTTCTCACTGTTAGGAAGTTTCTCATTGGTTCTAAGTTGCTTCTCTCTTTGATTAGTTTCCAACCATTGTTTCTTGTCCTGCCCTCTGGTGCTTTGGAGAATAAGTTGACTTTCTCTTCTTTGTTGCAGCTGCTCAGATATTGGAAGACTATTATCATGTCACCCCTAGTCCTTCTTTTCTCTAGACTGGCCATATCCAGTTCCTTCAATTATTCTTCATGTGTTTTAGTTTCCTGGCCTTTAATCAGTTGCTCTTCTCTGAACTCTTTCCAAAGTCTCAACAGCTTTTTTCTAGTGTGGTGATCAAGACTGTATGCAGTATTCTAGGTATGACCTTACTAAGTACCTCTTGCTTGAACTCAGTGTCAGCCAGATTTGTCTCATCCCCTAATTCAACAGTTCCACTGGATTTACAGCTCAGAATGAGGTGAAAACCCATAGGAAGTATCTCACCATGAATTGATGGTTACTTCTAGCTTCTTCTGCTATTATTGTTGGCTGTAGCTTAGTAATTGTGGGTAACTCAGGATCTTTAGCCAACTAATAATTTGATGTTTTAATTCACTAATCCATTGAGAAATGATAATTGCTTTGGTAGCTCTCATAGATGCAATCTCATAGTGACCAAGTTCAGTGTCATTGTCTGCAAAGGCTGCTGAATGGGATGGAGAGCGGATAATGTTCTGCCTATAGAGAAGCAGATGGTAAGAAAGTCTTTGCCAGCATAATTATCAGCTTAACTATCATGGTCTGCAATTATAGATTATGGAGAAGAGTCTACTCCGATACCCAACATGCTTCCAAAGCAATTGCATCAGCTGTGATAATGACTCTACAAGACACTTCCAATTTATTTGGGAACCCTAGCCCACTAGGCACTAGCAGACTGCCAGCCTAGAGCCAGTTTATTCCAGACACAACATCAAATTGCATGGCTAAACTGACAAGTCATACTGACAAGTCATCAACTCCTCTTTTCCATGACATTATACAATACCCCTCTGGATAGATAAAACAAGGAAATGTGAGACTGACACCATGATAGATTCACAACAGCCATTTAAAGGAAATCCCACCCAGAAAGAATACACTTGAGGCATGTTTAATTGAAGATCCTATTTCCTATAATCAACCCCTATTACACACTAGGTAGAAAGCTCCTCCTAATACATCAGATTTTTTTTCTAAAAAAAAAAGTGGCAGTCAGTTACTTGAAAATAGAAGAAGAAGAGGCTGTATTCGGCCTGTCCCAGACTCTTCTAATCCCATTTTCTTGAGAAAACAACTTGATTTTCTGCCAAGTGTCATGACTACTACCCTTCTGATTCCAGAAATGGGGGGGTTGTCTCTTAGCTCTAGAGGGGGCCAGAAATACCTTCTTGTATCTTCTCTACATTAGTTCCTCCCCTTATTCATTGCTGCAATTGTGCCAGCAGGCCACAATGAAGCACTTTTGAATGTGCTTAATTTCAAAATGTTGCATGATCAACAGAACTTTCAAAGAGGTTTCAAACTTTGGACTTTAATCTAGAGAGCTACTTTGACTTAAATAACCATATAGACCAACCTGTGGTACATTAATACTGTGTTTCCCCAAAAGTAAGGCCTACGCCAACAATAAGCCCTAGCTTGATTTTTTTAGGGTGGGCCTAATATAAGCCCTATCCAAAAAATAAGCCCTAGTTGGAGGGTGAGGCCCACACCTAAAACTCAAGCTAGGGTGGGGGTGAGGGTGTGGAGCTGCCCCACCTGCCCCGTACCCACTTACCTTGCAGCCAGTCCTCTTCTCTCTGGCCCACTTCTTCTTCTGAGGCCTCTTCTGCAGCCAGGCCTGCATTTCTCAGTCATAGGGCTTGTGCAGCCAAGAACCAAGCTATGGATTCAATCCATGGCTCAGTTCTGCAAGACCTCAGCAGCCAAGCATCGAGCTATGGATTGAATCCATAGCATGGTACTCAGCTGATTAGGCCTTCTGGAAAGGTCTGACTGCAAAATGCAGGCCTGAATGCAGCTGCAGAACTTTGGCCCCAGAAGAAGAGGACTGGCTGGGTGGGGCTGGAGATGAGATAAGACCTACCCTGAAAATAAGACCCGATGCCTCTTTTGGAGGTAAAATAAAATAAAATAAAATAAAATAAAATAAAATAAGACCAGGTCTTATTTTCAGGGAAACACAGTGTCATATCATTGTCTCAATGGGCAGACCTGCCCAGATAGAGATTAAACTCTATCAGCTCATGCTTCAGTACCATGGACACCAGCCTTGAAAGAAATATATCTTGGCAAACAACAGAATAATCCACCCAAATCCATCAGACCTGATCTTCCACAAGCAGTTTCTTCTGTGACTTTAGCAGCTTCCAACAATATAAACTCCTTGCTGGGTGCACAGCAGGGAGTGATTAAGCAACCTGCTTTTTCTGCTTCCCCCTAACTAAAAGACTATTGAACATACACCAAGTCAGAAGCCGCAAATAGTGTTGGATTTTTACTGTGCAGGTTTGGCTTAGGGTGTGAGATGCAAACATTTTGGAACAAGCTTAATATATATGATAATGGTTTTCGGTGATAAAATCTCAGCATTATTATCACTTGCAGTCTAAAGATGAGATAGAGCAGAGATATCCTCTACCTCCTTTGGCAGGACAAGCAAAAAAACAAAACAAAAAAAAACTCTCTTCATCCTTCTGACTGGTAGATAGATAATGTCCTTCAACTCTATGGGCTCTTTTATTAACTTTTGCAAATATAAAGTTCTATCTAGCAACCTCAAAATCATCCTTAACACAGTTGGTAGTTAATTTCAGAAGGTGAGTCTCTGTCCATCCCTTGCCCTTTATTTGTTAAACAGAACTTCAAAAACCTTATTGCTCCATTTCAGCTTAGCCAATATTTTCCAGGGGGAAAAAAGTTAGGCTCTGAGTCCATCTTGTTCCAAAATATATTATTATATTACCACTTTTTAGTGCCTTCATTATTATTTTTTAAAGTCCTTGGAATTCCTGCTGACGTTTGGAAAACAAAGCAGCTGTTTACATGCTGTTGAATCAAGCTTCATTGGTGAGATGGGATAGTCTTTTTTTCTCCTTCTCTTCTACATGCACTGAGAAAAGGCATTATGGGATTGTACCCTTTGGGTCTAAAATCAGGAAAGATAGATTATCTGCTCCGTACAAAGACATATTCCAAATGAGGTGTGGTTATTTCAAAACTCAGTACAAAATATTGTTTTGATCTTTAATAGGTTTCAGAGTTGGCGCTTCAAGTTATATGCATAGACAACTGGCTACCCAAGACTAACTTGGCTTTAAAATCTATGAGATTGGGAAATTTTATAAACAAGGAATCTCACTTGTGTGTGGAAAAAAGAACCCCGGCAAAATGGTGCAATTAATTTATTTCTCTATAAGAATATATATATAGTCTTGGCCTATTTTTGAATAGATAGATAGATAGATAGATAGATAGATAGATAGATAGATAGATAGATGGATGGATGGATGGATGGATGGATGGATGGATGGATGGATGGATGGATGGATGGATGGATGGATGGATGGATAGACGAACGGACGGGTGGGTGGGTGGGTGTCTGGGTGGATAGATAGATAGATAGATAGATAGATAGATAGATAGATAGATAGATAGATAGATAGATAGATGGATGGATGGATGGATGGATGGATGGATGGATGGATGGATGGATGGATGGATGGATGGATGGATGGATGGATGGATGGATGGATGGATGGATGGACGAACGGGTGGGTGGGTGTCTGGGTAGATAGATAGATAGATAGATAGATAGATAGATAGATAGATAGATAGATAGATAGATAGATAGATAGATATTCATTCAAAAATAGGCCAAACCTTACATTAAGCACAGACAGAAGCCTCACTAGTGTTGCCTCCCTTAAAATTAATTTTGCCTAATAAATCCAATTCTGACTACTCTATCATTATAAGTTATTGTTACATTTTAATCTTGTGAACTGCCAAGAGTTCTTTCATACTGTGGGGCTCTATACATGTGAAATCATAATAGTAAAAACAACAATCACCACCACAACAAATAATATTTGGGGGCGGGGAAGATATAATTCAAAGCAAAAATGGAAGATGCTACTATGCAAGATATGTGTGCCTGCTTGCCTAAAACACAGATTAAAACATTGCAGCTGATTTCTTCAGAAAAGTCTCAGGCAGAACCCAGTTTTCAAAATACATTCTTCTTTGAAGGTAGACCTGCTTCCATAACGTAAATAGTTACGCTTAAACAGATTTCCAAACAGGGCAGGACTTCCTTCGTTTCTGCACCGCTGTTCCCTGCTTCAAAGCTGCTAGCATTCTGCCGATCTCCACAAAAGGAAAAGCCTTTGACACAAAAGTAGCACATAAATAAATGAAGCGATGCTCCTATCAAAAAATTTTTTTGTAAGAATCAGAGGGACCCCATCAAAGGCCGTGGAGATCAAAGAGAAATGTTGTTTTCTCTGAAGCGTTCCCCACCTTTCTTCTTAGAACTGCTTCTCACTGATCGTTGAGAATGTGGCCTGACTTCACCAGGTTTTCCTATGGTCTGCCTTAAGAGCTGTAGTACTGCCTAAAGGACTTGTAAGTTCAAGTGAGCCAGAATGCCAGTAATACCATTCAGCAAGAGGAATTTTCAAATACCACACTGCATTCCTGCATTCCATTATCCAAATGATTTGACAGTTGACCTCATTGCATCCATCATCATCATCATCATCTTATAGAGAACTAACTTATGGATCCAGGGTGAGGAGAAACAGGAATCCAGTCTGATAAGGAGGAACCAAATTGACTGATTCACCACTATCCATAAATTGTTGGATATCCCAATAAGATACTGTCCCCGGTATCACTCTTCATCTCTAACTTAATTCTCACAACTATGCTAGACGTTGTTTATAAATGAACAGGGTTATAACGTTGTTTATAAATGAACAGGGTTATAGTAACGTATCTCATGAACGCACTGTAAGAAAACATTTGTTTTAAACAGAGTCTGGCATGTAAGAACCATCAAATGATATATAACTAGTGAGAAGAGGCTTGGATTTTCTCCTAAAGAAAGCAAAAACCTGACAAGGACATAAATATTGCCATTAATGCCCATGCATAGCATACAACATCTTTTCTTTAAGAACTGCAGTTCCTTCAAGTTTGGGAGCAGATAAAAGCAAAGTCAAAATGACTTACATCATTTGTAAAATGTGCTAAGTATTCTGGCAATTAGAGCCACAAAGTGTGTTAGTCAAGACCAGAAGTATGTATTCCATAAATAGCAGATGTTAACATGCCTATACCATTAGCATTTATATTTTTATCAAGATAGTTTTCTTATGATTATTCACAGCAGAAGCTTCAACCAGGCCAATACACCCTACCTCTGTCACAGAGTTCTACAGCCCTCTAGTGTCTATAAGTCATACACCCCAACTGAAAAGACAAAAAAAAAAAAAAAAAACATGATTACACTATTTGTAAAAGGTCTTTAATATCCTGCCCTAGAGCCTTGTAATTATATGTGCATAGAGTGTATGTGTAGATAGATATGGACATTTGTGTATGTATGTATGTATGTATGTATGTATGTATGTATGTATGTATGTATGTATACATACATAATTGGAATTGTTAAGAAAGACATATACAAGTGCATTTCTCTATGTAATCACTCAACACAATTTATATGTGTGAACCTTTGATTCTCAGTTGCTTCCTATCTCTTCCACAGTAAGTGCTATCCAATTTTTGACTTAACAATAAACACTTTGACACTCCTTTTCAACAGAGATAGGAAACAAACACCTATTTTGGTGGGAACCTTCTAAGCATTTCTCTTCAAATGTTCCAAAGATATTTTTTTTAAAAAATAAATGGAATAAAGAAGTAAATTTGGAAACAAAGCAAAACAAAGTCTATAATTCTGAGAGAAGCAGATTGCATTTTTAAAGACAAATACAGCTCTACAGTGTCAACCATCAAACTGAGCATTATTTTTTTCAGATATCACAAATCCATTTGTTTCTATTCCTCAGGGCCTTTTAAAATTAATTTCTTAATGCAAATTGATTGGAATTCCCCATTCACTTCCACAATACACTGCTCTCTTTTTTTTACGTTAAACATATCCCTCAAATAAGCATATGAAAATCCAGTAAGGTTTCAAACTGTTTTTTTTCCCTTCTTCCTCTTTTTTTTCTTATTCTTTCTTTAAGTTGTTGAAATATAATCTGTGCCTCCAGTCATGTAAAACCATGTCACTGACAAAATTTCACAATATATTGTGCTGAAACAAATCAAAGCACATTATGGCTTAAGATTCACATTTATGCCCTGCTTTCACAATGACTGAGTTGCTCTAGGCTTTTCAGGCTGTGAAAATCTGAACAACCATTAAATTAGCAGGCAAGATATAGTCGTTCTAATATTCCCATCATTTCCTAGACCCATAAACGTCTTAAAATTATTGGAGCCTAGGATAATGTAGCATAATATAGCCAGTTTGGTGTAGTGATTAAGGCATCAGCTAGAAACCAGGTGGTTGTGAATTCTAGTTCTATCTGTGGCACAAAGCCACCTGGGTGACCTTGGGCCAGTCACTTTCTCCCAGTTCTAGGAAGAAGGCAATGGTAAAGTACTTCTGAAATCTTGTCAAGAGAACTGCAGGGACTTTTCCAGGCCATCTCCAAGATATGACTAAACAATAACAACAAGTATAGAATATTATAGAATTGGAAGTTCTAGGCGCTCTCTGAACTTGGTTGTTTGCTTGCAGATGCTTCATTATCCATGGATGATGTTCTCCAAGGTAATGAAATATCTGCAAGCAAGGAACCAGGCTAGAGAGCACCAACCGCTCCACAATTCAACAGGATCCTCATATCACCACAAATCATCCCATCAACATGTATAGCACCAATGTGGAAACAGAAGCAGTAAACCAGGTGTCTTCAAACATGGCCTTTTATGACTTGTGGACTTCAACTCCCAGAATTTCTCAGACAGGCATGCTGGCGGAGGAATTCTGGGAATTGAAGTCCACAAGTCATAAAAGGGCCAAGTTTGAAGACCCCTGCAATAGACCAACAACAAACAAATCTTTGATTTCAGGCATGAAACTCAGTGGGTGATTTGCTGGTCAATGTTGCCTATGAAGAGGAAGGTGTTTTGGAAAATTGGATAAATTAAACACATCTAGAAAACCTTTACTAATTCAGAAGGAAAGACAAAAAACAACAACAACACCCTTTCACATCAGCTCTGTTGCATCCTGGACATTAAAACTCTCTGTACTATTCATATAAGCTAATAGTGTGGCTGTCTCACAAACCTCCACTAACTTTGATATGGGATCAAATTATCCACCTGCACAAAATTCGCACAATGTTCATAGCTGAATATTAATATGCCTAGGAAAACATGCTCTTTAGTTCCAAATTTCAAAGTCCCTGGAAAGTGTTTGAAAATATCTATCAAGGCACCAGGCTTTCAACCAACATGAATAGCAGAGTGTGGAGACATTGAAGTGTGAACCACAACAGAAGCAATTTTGATTCCATTTCATATTCAGGCATAACACTTACATAAATAAATGAATTACCACATTGTGTGTGTGTGTGTGTGCGTGCGTGCGTGTGTTTCCCATTAGAAAAATAAAATGCCAAATCAACTACTAATGCTGGCAATCCACAGTCTAAACAGCAATATTAGAATCCAATAGAGGTAGTCTAATTGTCCAATTTATAAAATAGACCAGGGGCAGGCAAGCTTGGCTCTTTTATGACTTGTGAACTTCAACTCCCAGAAACTTCAACTTACAAAGCCCTAGTAAGACCACATCTTGAATACTGCAGCCAATTTTGGTCACCATATCACAAAAAAGATGTTGAGAGTTTGGAAAAAATTCAGAAAGAGCAATTAAGATGATCAAAGGCCTGGAGGCTAAAACATATGAAGAACGGTTGTGGGACTTGGGTTTGGATAGTCTAAAGAAAAGAAGAAATAGGGGAGACATGACAGCAGTATTCCAGTATCTGAGGGGTGCCACAAGGCAGAAGGGGTCAGGTTGTTCACCACAGCACCAGAGGGAAGAACAAGAAACAATGGTTGGAAACTGATCAAAGAGAGAAGCAACCTGGAATTAAGGAGAAACTACCTGACAGTGAGGGCAATCGACCAGTGGAACAGCTTACCCCCAGAAATTGTGGGTGGTCCATCACTGGAGGTTTTTAAGAAGAGGCTAGACAATCACCTGTCCAAGATAGTGTAGGTTCTCCTGCTTGAAAAGGCGGCTGGACTAGAAGACCTCAAGGGTCCCTTCCAGCTCTATTCTATTCTATTCTATTCTATTCTATTCTATTCTATTCTATTCTATTCTATTCTATTCTATTCTATTCTATTCTATTCTATTCTATTCTATTCTACCCTCTTGCTTGATTATTCTTCTTATTGCCTACTAAAACAAAAAATGGTGATATCTCTTTTTATCAGGCTGAACATTTAAAAATTAATTCCAGCCATTCTTGTCTTATGCCTGAACTAATTGCTTGTCAGACGCCAGAGTCTCCAGGACAATTTCTTTAGATTGCTTCACAAATACATACACACATCACTAATTGGCATGCACTTCATAATTGACAACTGTGTGTGAATTGACACTATTTAAACAACATAGCTTTGGGGAGGAAAAAAAATCACCCAACATGTGTGGAACATATGTCAATAATCAAACCAAGGACAGATTTCTAAATGTAAGCCATTCTTCTCTCAAACAAACAATTCAAAGTCTCTAAATTGTTATTCTTCTCAACTGTTTATATACATCCCTACATTTAGACATCTCAAGGTTTTCCAAAATTCAAGCCAGCCAATCCATAAAGATATTTTGTTCTCTCTTGACTGTGCCATGTTAACACTTGTGAGAAAATGCCACCCACATTCTTATATTGGTGGAAAACTACCAATGTATTAAGGAGGATGACATATTTGGTTATTGAAAAGTGAAGGATAATTTGGCATCAGCAAGTCACTTACTATATTTGCAATAGGCCAACAGTGATCTTCTTGCTTATCAGTGCCTATTGCATTGAATCTGCATCACAGATTCAAAGAAAACCACCTTCTCTCCAACAAAGTTAAAACCACAGCTAGCTGAATCCTAGCGTCTCAACACAGTGAGAGCAATGGCCTTACCATCCATGGAAAATATTAAAATTAAAAGACGCTTGCTCCTGGGGAGGAAAGCTATGGCAAACTTAGACAGCATACTAAAAAGCAGAGACATCACCCTGCCAACAAAAGTACGTATAGTCAAGGCCATGGTTTTCCCAGTTGCAATGTATGGCTGTGAAATTTGGACCATAAGAAAGGCTGAGCACCAAATAATTGAGGCCTTTGAACTATGGTGCTGGAGAAGACTCCTGCGAGTCCCCTGGACTGCAAGGCGATCCAACCGGTCAGTCCTAGAGGAGATCAACCCTGACTGCTCTTTAGAAGGCCAAATCCTGAAGTTGAAACTCAAGTACTTTGGCCACCTAATGAGAAGGAAGGACTCACTGGAGAAGAGCCTAATGCTGGGAAAGATTGAGGGCAATATAAGAAGGGAACGACAGAGAATGAGGTGGCTGGATGGAGTCACTGAAGCAGTAGGCGTGAGCTTCAATGGACTCCAGAAGATGGTAGAGGACAGGAAGGCCTGGAGGAACGTTGTCCATGGGGTCGCGATGGGTCGGACATGAATTCACAACTAACAACAACAACAACACAGCAAAATCTTCTCTGCTTTCCTGAAAAATCCATTGACTCTCTTCTGCCTCACTTTGCTATGCAAAACCACTTCACTGTACTAAACCAGCCAGCCAGTATTTCACTGTACACCTGAAAACTCACAGGTAACATTCCATTTTCATCTTGTATCAGTCTTTCTGTACCAAAAACAAAGGACTATTTAGTCTTGCATTCCATTTCCAAAAAGCACTCAACTGAATGCTTTCATATCGTCTCTCTGAGGACAATAACCACATCTCAGCTTGTCTCCAGAATCTGGTAAATACATATAATTCTTTTTCTCCAAATGTCAAACCTTGTGAGAAATGTTCATTCAGACTGGTGGGCTGATGTAATGCCAGACTGCACACAAGGAACAATGTTCGTCTTGTTTCATTTTCATCCCCTCATTTATGTAATGAATGACAAAGAGACATTGCACAAAAGAAAGGAGTGAATATCACCACCCATGATTGTTCTACCAGTATCAATTCTGAGTGCTCCCACCTGCTATAAAACAATATGCTGTTATTTCCCTAAGCAATGGTGCTTTGATACAATTTGAAGGGGCAAACGACACATTCAGTGCATCAGGACGTGGAAATTCATCAAAGTGTTCCTTCAGAAGAGTGAAAGAACCACCATTTCTAAGGCAGTAATTAGACTGAGCAGATGTACTTTCAAAGGAAATTCAACCTGGTCTGCTTCCTCTACATCTGCCCTGTCTCTCTTGGAGAGCGTTAACATAATGAGAGCATTTCCATAAAGAAATAAGGCTTTCTTTTGCCATATTCTCCTTATAATGCACTTAGCGGAGTTCCTGTGTGAAGGAAATTAATTTCACACCTTTTGAGGATTCAGAAGGTTTCCAGAATTAGCTTTGGATGCTTATATTTATGGATTCTGCACTCCTTCTGGAATTAACCAGAAGCTTCTACTGTGGGAAGAGAAGTGTTCAAAGCAAACGTCAAGTATCTCCCTGATTTTCTTTCTTTTTTCTTTTTTCTTTATTTTAAAACATTGCAGGAACCGTGCGTGGCAACATGTCAAGTAAGCTTTTGTTGCTTTGCAGAGTGTTCACTGGGAAAGTCTGGAATGTAACAAAACAATGTTTCTGCTTGGAAACCGCTTCTGGACTTTGTGCTTGAGGTGGGGGAAAACATGAAACTTTGATTTTGGATTTTGCTGATTAGACAGGTTTCACGTTATAAAAATGGCTAGTGTACATCATGATGGAAATGTGGGAGAGAATTTGGGTGAAAAATGTAAAATTTACGCAAGCGCAACATTTAAGAGAGAACTTTTATAAAATGTTTTATAGGTGGCACCTAGATCCGAAAAAACTATCATATATCTACCCTGACATCCAACCTAAATGTTGGAGATGTGAAAGTATGGAGGCTACATATTTTCATGTATGGTGGACATGTAGAAAAATTAAAGCTTTCTGGAGAAAAATATGGTGGACACTTCAAACCATTTTGAAAAAGAGTATTGAATTTCTACCTCAGTTGTTTTTGCTAGGGATCATAAAAGACTATACCACCATAGAGACGAACTTATTTTTGAACTTGATCACAGCAGCGAGACTGTTGGTGGGACAATATTGGAAGAAGCCAGAATTACCATCTATTGAAGAATGGACTTTGAAAGTTATAAATTTGGCAGAAATGGCTAAAATATCTGCCTATTTGAAGGATCATTCAAATGAAAAATATATGTTGGACTGGAAACATTGGATAGACTACATACAAGAGAAACATCAATCAAAGAAAATGTATCTGGCTTATAGTTAAACCTTGATATACGGAGTGAAGAATGTTTACAAATTTAAAATGATTGTATTAAGTTGAATAGCATTTAACTTGAATTTTTTCTTTGCTTACATGTACAAATATATATCTAATAATAAAAAATGTTAAAAAAATAAAATAAAATCTCTAGAATAAAAAAAAGTAAAAAGCTGAGGTTGTTTGTTATTATTTTATTCTGTCGTGCCAAAAAGAGTCAGAAATCAATGCTCTTATTTTTCCCTTTACCTTATATTTTTCCTCCTCCCCCTATTTTCCCATTATTTTAATTTTTTGTTTTTGTCTCTGTATTTTATATTTGGATAAACTAATTACAAACACACACACATGTAATTTTATATATTTATATTTAGAGAGAGAGAGAGAGAGAGAGAGAGAGAGAGAGAGAGAGAGAGAGAGAGAGAGAGAGAGAGAGAGAGAGAGAGAGAGAGAGAGAGAGAGAATTACATACACACACACACAAAAGAAACAATAACAACTTGCCCTTTGTTGTATTGGAAGATTGAGAGCATGGCTAGACATTTTTTCCAATAGGTAGCCTCTTTGTGCATACTCAGAGTCAAGCAATTTCATTTTTATTATTTTTTTCCTTTTCATCTGTAATACCCACAGCTAATAAAATATTTGAGTACCACCCAAAACAAACCAAAGCAACCTTGAAGCATATAGGAAACAACTTTATTAAATATGAGGCCTTTTTTGGTCACAATATAGGACAGATTTTTTTTTTTTATCTACTCACAAAAAGAAAAACCAAGATCCCTGTGAAAGGGGTTCATACACTACTATAGAATCTTTGGATGGAAGGCTGCTTCTCAATATCTGAAGTTCCAAGAAACAGGTTCAAAAGATTCCTATCTTTTACCAAAGGATGTTTGAAAAAAAAAATAGCATTGTGGTATCTATATCAGAATTTGTGATATAATGGGCCATGTTTTAGAAGGCACCGACCGGTTGACTCTGATCAGCGAAGAAGGGGAAAAAAAACAGCTTATTTAAAAACTCAGCTTCTGGTTGAGATGTGGGGATACCCTGATATATTTGATGCGTGAGACGAAGAACCTTCTATTGTACCTGAACAAACAACTGGACTGGTGGGTTTTATTTAAACCTAAAGCTAAATGTGAGACTTTGGGAGGAGCTGAGATGCAACAAGAGAACTCTGTTCTCCAATTCTTCATTATCATTTGGTCGTTCTTAATCTTTCCAATGCCACATCTGTCCTGCAAGATAGTCATTCCTCCGTGCCTGATGAAAAGGAGCTATGGAGGGAGAAGATGTCAATGCTGAACTCTCATAAGAAAAGTAAGCCTATCTAATTCTCAAACTCTTAGCAATCCTGCCAACTCTCCATAAAACTCACAAGGAAATCTCCAGAAATGTTCAGAATGCTAACAGGAAGGGGGGAGACCATCCAGCTGAGGAAAAAGCTTCTGTGCCAGAAAGTTATTATTATGACTGCATTTATGCACTAGCTCTAAATTTCCCAAATAAAATAAGCTGTGGAGTATACAACATGAATGCAGAATTTCACCACAGTTCCTCCTTTTGTATGTGTATGTGGCCTTGTGTGATTCTATCTTTCATTAAAGCGGATAGACTTCTAAATTTGTCACCTGGCTGATGAGTATCTGGTTTCAAGATTTTAAATGAGTTCCCTGATGCTTTCTCTCTGTTTCAGTTGCAGAGTTTAAGCCAAATCTTTGATCTGTACCGTTAACTTACTTGGAAGGAAAAAAGAGTTGCAAGTAAAAGATGCCCTTCTGAATCTACTGCTAAAGACTCATAAAATAAAAATAGCTGCTTATAATTTATCCCTCTGTTAAGCCATTTATGATATTTTGGCGTTTCCAAATCTAGTCGAAGAACAATGTGTTCTTACCACTGATAAACTGCTGAAAGTATCCTAATATTACATATGAGGACAACAGCTCCAGAAGAATCAAGTTACCCTCCATGATTTTGGCCTCATCGCTATGCCATATAATGAAATATGAAACAGTGACAAGTGGTTGATAGGTCATACCGTATCCTACATGCTCTCTAATTCAAATTGCCTAGAGTCAATGTCAGAAAGTCATATCAGAAATTTGAAAATATGGTGCTGAAGTAACAGCAGATCAGAAGGATTTGATAGTGGTCGGAAAAATACTAGATCAGGGGTCTTCAAACTTGGCCCTTTTGTGACTTGTGGACTTCAACTCCCAGAATTCCTCAGCCAGGCACACGACTGAGGAACTCTGGAAGTTAAAGTCCACAAACCATAAAAGGGCCAAGTTTGAAGACTCCTGTACTAGATAATGATCCTAAAAGGATCAATTCAATTATTATCAATCCAATAACATACTGGTATCATTCCTGACTATTGGGACTCCAAACGTTTTTGAGAATACAATTCTCAGTGTCGACTGAAGAGAATATTGGTAGCTGAGGATTGAACTGTGGGTTCTTGGTGTTGCCTGAGCTTGGTAGTTTTCTTCTAGATGTTTCATTGCCAAGAAGATATAAGATAAGATAAGATGAGGTGAGGGTGGGGGTAGGGTGGGGTGAGGGTGAGGTGGGGTGGGGTGGGGTGGGTGAGGTGAGGTGAGGTGAGGCGAAGTAAGATGAGAAGAGAAGAGAAGAGAAGAGAAGAGAAGGAGCAAGAGAAGAGAAGGAATGAGAAGAAAGAGAGAAGAAGAGAAGAAAGAGAAGAGAAGAGAAGAGAAGAGAAGAGAAGAGAAGAGAAGAGAAGAGAAGAGAAGAGAAGAGAAGAGAAGAGAAGAGAGAAGAGAAGAGAAGAGACACAAAGGCCCACATCAAAAAGAAATTTAGTTGCCCGCTCTCAAAGTGAAACACATACATGACACACACCTAAACATATATATATACATTTGTATAGACCCACATCCCTATATATACATAACAAATAAATATTAAATACTGTCCATCTGAAATATAATGGAAGGAAAAAGCTTGATAGTTCACAAGGTTAATGCTGTATGGAATGAAACTATGGCTGAATCTGGATGTTCTGCTAGCTTCTAGCACTGATAGTATTACCTAGTTTGATAATGAAACATCTTCAAGTAAACCACCAAGCTCAGAGAGCATGAAGGACCCCACAATTATCAGTATATCCCAAATTTAATTAGTTGAGAAAGGTGGGATGGCTAAGGCTCTCGCTCTCTATCTCTCTCTCCATTATCTCTCCATCTCTATCACTCTACTCTCTATCTCTGTATCTCTTTATTATCATCAGTCATCACCATTTCCCCATCTTCTCTATCTTCCTATCATCTCTCCATTTCCACCATTTAATCTCTATCTGGGTACATAATATAACATGGTTGAAATTTAGTTCATTCAGTTCACTTCAGTGCAAGTTGCACTGGATTCTGTCTGTTATATACTACCTTCCAGACATAGAATTTGTTGGAGAGAATGCAGATAAATATGTTTAAAATGTAAATATGTGGTTATACCTACAGCATTGCTCCTAGGAAAACTAGCTTGATTAGATTTAAGCTTCAGGCACGAAGTGGAATAAATACAGACTATTTCCTTCAGCATGGGAACATCTGCCTGACAGCTAAATCCATAACAGCAAAATATAGTACACTGTATAATATACCTGGGCACTGTACAAGTTTTTGTGGTGTCAAAGCAATAGGATATACTACAGATTTTATTCTGCAGGTCACACCTACACAGACCCAGAAAAAAAAGGTAAACAACACTTTACTTTTATATATTATCACCACAACTACAAGCGTTTTAAAAATCTAGAGAAAGTAACACACTAGCATCGGTACCAATAACACAGTGATGCAGTCATACCACAATAAAAGACAACTGGGAAACTGGTCAGTAGAATCTAAAACTAAAACAGGAGTAAAAGGGTCAATATTATTAATCAATGCAACTGGATGCAAGTTAGTTGCATTAAAGGTTCCCCTGACACAATAGTTATGCACTGACAGTTAATTAGTTCTCTGTCACCATTTCACAATTATATTTAAAGCTTCTGATGTATGGACTATGGAAAGTATTTCTTAGTTCAGTAGATAATATAGGTTTTTCAAGGTCAATTGCTTGACAACAGAATTACCAGCAACATGTTAATTTTAGGTATTTAAATAATGCTGAAAAATTCCAAATCAACTGAGGTAATATTTTGTTAGGTCAACCTTCAATTATGACAACAGCCACCTTTTGATTTGATTTAAAATTCAGTTTAGGGAGCCAGTCTAATTTGTTTTAAATCTGTGATTAAGAGATTGAAACCCAGGCAATTTATATTTGTGATATAATAACATTTTTTTAAAAAAAATCTGATCTTCAGGATAGATATCAATTACACAATAAATTTTATGTGGAGATTCTTCCTCAAATAAAACTTGTGGAATAAACACACACACATATTCATATACATATTCTCCTAGAGGTTTCAACATTTCTAGGTTGCCATCGTATTTTGTGTACATTTTAAATTTCAAATTTAATACTTCTTCCCTGGAAAATATCCCATGAATTTCAAAAGAAGTAAAAGAATGTGAACTAGGAAGACAAAAATTCTCACCAAGTGAATCTATTTAAACTTTCAAATGTCAAAATGAAGCAATTTACATATAAATTAATGATGCTTTAAGAAAACCTTCCTTCCTTCCTTCCTTCCTTCCTTCCTTCCTTCCTTCCTTCCTTCCTTCCTTCCTTCCTTCCTTCTTTCCTAGCTGCATAGGGTTGTTGTGAAGAAATGGGCAAGAGAAAATCTAATGAAATAATAACTGCAAGCTATTAAAAGAACAATAAAATATTAATGTAAGTACTAAATATTCTGATATAAACCTCACCCTCAAAAAAGGGGGGGTCTTCTCATTTCTGGCAAGTTGTTCTAAACTCTTCAGAATTTGGGAAGGAAAACACAGCAAAAATATTTTCTTACTTGTCCAGAAAGGATTATATAAAGAAGGCCCTCTTACCAACCAGGGAACCTCACATAGACCATTTATACCAACAAATGCCCTAAACCATTCATGGCTTTACAGTGTAAAACCCTGAATTGAATTCCAAAAGACAATGGTCAGCCAACATACAGTATCTCATATCATTGCAAAAAAACTGCCAGCCTGTCTCCTAAATTTGCTTTGATTGGAAACTTCTGAATTTCCTTCAACAGATTCTCTCAGGACATAGCTTGTAGGAGTCTAGTGACAAAGAAGCCAAGCCACAGATAACTGTTGCTAGGTCCCATCAACTCAAGAACCGTCTTTATTTGTAAATTGGAATCTGGATAGGGTGCAGCATCTGACGAATAAGTTGATTGTGGTTTATGCGTTCAAAAATTATTGAAGAACTTTGCACAATGGTCTCCTTCATCTCTAGTGAGATCAGAAGCATACTGCCGAATTCCCCCTTCACCACTCAAGATCAAGCAGAGGCGATGGGGATTTACATGATGGACTGAAACAGTTCTGTAGCTAATAACTGTTAATAATGAAACCAAGCAGATAGTTTTTTTCTGTTTGATAATATTGACATTTACAAAGGATGCACCACATAAAAGGGGAAGTCTGAGTAGTTTTATAAGGTGGCATCTCTGTGAAGTGCAGGTGCAAATACCACCTGCTCACGGATCTTTGTGGTGTGTTAATGAAATTCACAGATGACACTCAAATGAGAAGGTGATAAAATACCAGAAAGGGCACAGTCTTTTTAAAAACGTGAACAAAACTGCATAACGAGCTTTGGTTAAAATACTCATCTTGTTATGTCTCTGGGAAATTATTGCTCAGCAGAAGTGACACTAGTGAGTTGAAATATATCTCCAGCTAACTGCTAATACAAAACACACACACTCAGAGGCTCTGAATTAGTGAGCACACTAACTTGAAAAGACAACCAGTGCGATGAAGTAATTGAGAAGTTAGACTACATCATAGGAGACCAAGGGTTAAAGTTCCATTTGACCCCAGCTGGTAATCTATGGTTTTGGTCCAGATATTTATCTCAAGATCCGGTTTAGTGTCCTGGTGAAGGGACAGGCTATAAACCAGGAGAATGTGAGTTCTAGTCCCACTTTAGGCACAAATCCAACTAGGTGACCTTGGAGAAGTCTCTCTCTCAGCCCTAGCAAGAGGACAACGGCAAAACTATTCTGAAAAATCTTGCAAGGTTTAGTACTAGGGGCAACACAGGGGCACACAAAAGCCACTTTCTCTCAACCCAATCATTCTTCCAGAGATGTTCCTGAAGGATAAAAGGAGAGGCAATATTCCCCTGTCTTCATTCTCTCAGGAGAAAAGGTGAGTTTAAATGCAAAGATGAATACATACTAACCCTGAATGGATCCAACAGATGGCAACCCTACTTGAACTTAGCCAATCATGATCATCAGAAATTCTAGACTAGAAAACCAAAGACATACCCCCTTTCATATTTCCACAAAGAAAACTAGAGCTGAACTTGGTTTTTGATATATGCAGGTAATTACTGAAGTGGTTGCAGCTCCTACTAATGGTTTACCTTACTTGGTAATGTTTAATAAAACCATCACCTACTGCTAGTATTTCTTCTTTTTTGTAACAATAGACTGCATTATTAAAACTATCTTCTCATCCAAGTACTAGCCAGGCTTGACCCCTGCTTACTCTTCCAAACCAGGTAAGGTCAGCAAGTTATTAGCAACAGAATACTTTTAATATCTGACACAATACCTTGTTTCTGGAATGTTCATATTACTTTATCAGTATTTTTCCTGCATCCTTGTGTCTTTGTTAGGTGGGTTTTTTTTTTTGAGCAAAGCAGATACATATAATTTTTTACTTATCTGAAATAAAATAATTAACAACAATTCTTTTAACCTTTTACACTCCAAATGGAGGGAGTGTTTTAAGAATGATTTCGTATTTATTAATTCTAATTTTTCTTCTCCATAATGTATTCCTCAGGGAAATCACTACATACCAAATTGTGATATTCAACTGTATAAACTCGTATAATATTGATGCCCGCAACTGCAGCACAGGGATCTGACAGTAATGTGATAAAAGAAACAATTAATTATGTTTCCATGTAGAAAAATATGGGTGAATCCAGGATCCTGGATAAACTCCCAACCAATTGTTATACGCAAATCTGCTAAATATTGACTAAAATGAATGAAAATTAGTGCCACAGCTTCCTGTCTTAGCCATCAGGGGAAAACTGTACGCCAAAAAAGGGGCTTAATATAATTAAATAATAAAATCAAGGGAGGGTGGGAGAATTTACTTCCATTAATGTCTGCTTGCAGTCCACATTTTCTCCCGTAAAATATAATCAAGAGATGGGTGAGGGATAGTTTGTAGTGTCATTTTTTAAGTACAAGAAAAGTTAATCTGTTTTTGCCTTTATATCTCTTTTGAGCTTGGCACCTGATCTAGATCAAGAAATATTAATTTTATAGTTCTGTAGATCAGGGCTTTTCAACCATTGGCACCTGGCAGGTGGTACATGACCATCCTAGAAAAGAGGGTAGCGGGAAGGGGAATGAGCTGAACCGGTGGCAGCATCACATAAGCCTGAGTGAGAGACGGCTAGAGCTGCAGGTCTGTCAGGCTCAGCGGAAGCACCAGGATTAGTGCCGCTTTCCAGCTGATTGATGCTTCTTCGGGCTGTCAGGACTCAGTGGAAGCGCTAGAATCAGTGCCAGGATCAGCACCAGCCTCCAACTGGAGCTCGGCGCTGATCCTGGTGCTTCTGATGATCCCTGAAGAAGCACCAATCAGCTGGAAAGCAGCACTGATCCTGGTGCTTCTGCTGAGCCCAAAAGAAGCGCCAATCAGCTAGAATGTTGCAGCATCTCCAGGGTCTTGTGATTTACATTCAGATGCTTGGCAACTAATTCATATTTATGATGGTCACAGTGTCCTAGGGTCATGTGAAGTGACCAAAACTTGCTGCAAACCACCCAGCAGACCGGGGGGAATAAAAACCAAATACCCCTCCAC